>QXTE01000205.1:2214401-2364222 GCA_003942145.1 Platysternon megacephalum | reverse complement strand
CGTTAGCAGTGGCCCCCGCCCGGGAACGGGGCCGGCAGCGCGTTAGCAATGGCCCCCGCCCGGGAACGGGGCCGGCAGCACGTTAGCAATGGCCCCCGCCCGGGAACGGGGCCAGTAGCGCGTTAGCAATGGCCTCCACCCGGGAACGGGGCCGGCAGCGCGTTAGCAATGGCCCCCGCCCGGGAACGGAGCCGGCAGCGCGTTAGCAATGGCTGCACATTAGCAATGGCCCCCGCCCGGGAACGGGGCCGGCTGCACATTAGCAATGGCCCCCGCCCGGGAACGGGGCCAGTAGCGCGTTAGCAATGGCTGCCACCCAGGAACGGGGCCGGTAGCGTGTTAGCAATGGCCCCCGCCCGGGAACGGGGCCGGTAGTGGGTTAGCAATGGCTGCCACCCAGGAACGGGGCCGGCAGCGTGTTACCAATGGCCCCCGCCCGGGAACGTGGCCGGTAGCGCGTTAGCAATGGCCCCCGCACGGCAACGCGCCCGGCAGCGCGTTAGCAATGGCCCCCGCACGGCAACGCGCCCGGCAGCGCGTTAGCAATGGCCCCCGCCCAGGAACGGGGCCGGCTCTACCATTTTTGGCACCCCAAGCAAAAAAAAAAAAAAAGCCGCCCGGACGGTACCGCCCCAAGAATGGACGGGATGCCGCCCCTTAGCACGTGCCGCCCCAGGCACGTGCTTCCTCTGCTGGTGCCTGGAGCCGGCCCTGATCCCCAGCCTGGTGCACCTTCCCGTCAGGGAGTTTGCCTGATATTCCACCAAAATTGTTCTGCTCTTCATTTCATCCATTTACTCCTTTTGCACCCTGCAGAATTCGTCTCTCTCCCTTCATGGTTGCACAGCCAAGCTATGCGTTTCTCTCCAGGTCAATAAGTCCGTCAGCCCCAGACACTCTTGCTGTTCCCTGACTGCCTCCACTTTGTGCCTAGCTACCTGAGACAATGGAGACAATGGCCTTCCTTCCCTGATGCCTGTGTCCCTACAGCCCCAAATAGCAGTGGCCTGTCTCTAGCCCTGTTCCATTGCAACCATGTCTTGTTACCTTCTGCTCCCCTCTTGGGCTCGCTCATTTCTTTCTGTTCCCTGCATTTCTTCTTCCCATTGAGTTTTTGGGCCTCAGGTTATTCCCCAGGAGGATCAGTTGCACTGGCCCGGCCTTTGAAGTGCTGGCGGTGGCATGAGTTCCTGAGGGGGCACTGCAGCGCTCTGTACCCCGGTGGTGCCCTCGGGCCAGTGCTTTCATACCTGGCAGTAGCCCAGTCGGGGGATAACAAGTGAAAGTGAGGCCAGGTCATCGTCTGCCAGGATGGGACATCACCAGCGCCAACTTTCTGATTTCCCCTGGGGTGCTCAACCCCCGCTTCACCCCAGGCCCTGCCCCCCCCACCCCTTCCCCCAAGGCCCCACCCCTGCTCTGCCTCTTCCCGCCTCCACTCTGCTCCTGCCCCCCTCTTCCCACCCCATTCCACCCCCTCCCCCAAGCATGCCCCGTCCTCGCTCCACCTCTTCCTGCCCCTGCTCCTCCCCCTCCCCCCCCAGCACCTCCTGCCTGCCGCTGAACAGCTGAGCAGCAGGAGGTGCTGTGGGGGAAGTGGAGGAGCTGATCGGTGGGGCCGCCAGTGGGCGGGAGGCACTGGGGGGAAGGGGAGGAGCTGATTGGTGGGGCTGCCAGTGGGCGGGAGGTGTTGGGGGCAGGAGGAGGAGCTGATTGGTGGGGCCACTGGCAGGCAGAAGGCACTGGGGGGGAGGGGGAAGAGCTGATTGGTGGGGCCACGGGAGGTGCTGGGGGGGAGGAGGAGGAGCTGATTGGTGGGGCTGCCAGTGGGCGGGAGGCGCTGGGGGCAGCAGGAGGAGCTGATTGGTGGGGCCGCCAGCGGGCAGGAGCTGCTGGGGAAAGGTGAGGAGCTGATTGGTGGGGCCGCCAGCGGGCGGGAGCTGCTGGGGGAGGGAGAGGATCTGATTGGTGGAGCCACTGGCAGGCAGAAGGCACTGGGGGGGAGGGGAAAGAGCTGATCGGGGGGCTGCCAGTGGGCGGGAGGCGCTGGGGGGAAGGGGAGGAGCTGATTGGTGGGGCTGCCGGTGGGCGGGAGGCGCTGGGGGAAGGGGAGGGGCTGATTGGTGGGGCCGCCAGCGGGCGGGAGCGGCTGGGGGAGGGAGAGGATCTGATTGGTGGAGCCACTGGCAGGCAGAAGGCACTGGGGGGGAGGGGAAAGAGCTGAGCGGGGGGCTGCCAGTGGGCGGGAGGCGCTGGGGGGAAGGGGAGGAGCTGATTGGTGGGGCCGCCAGCGGGCGGGTGGTGCTGGGGGAGAGGGGGAGGAGGGTTTGGCTGCTGGCAGAACTGCCACCCCACCCTGAGTCATTCCCCTAAACTGAGGAAGTAGGAAACGCAGAGTCACCCCCAAAGTAGGTGTGGGGGCAGGACTGGGCGCTTCCTTTGATTTCGCACTCCAGTTTGCAGCTCTCAGGGCACCCAGCCCACGGGGATTTCATGAGGTTAATCACCTTCCCCAGCCAGTCCTGGAGCCTGGTCTGGCCTGCTTATTACCTCCAGCATGGAGACTCTGCCCTGTCCAGGAACTGGGAGCACTGACCTCAATTCCAGAGTTCAGTGGGGCCACACCCCCTGCTTGTACCCTCACAGCACATCTCTGCACTTCTCTAGCTCCAGGGTTGCTACCATGGCAGCCTGAATCTAATAACACAACTGTGCATTTATACAGAACATCTTTCATCAGAGCCGCCAGACAGTATTGCTCTCTCAACCCCTGTGGGGCAGCTGGCAGATTAACCCCCATGTGCAGCTGGGAAGAATAGCAGAGAGACTCACCGAGAGTCACCCAGCAATTCAGGGGCAGAGCTGGGAACAGAATCTTGGAGTCCTGATCACATGCTCCTGCTCTGGCTACTGGCCAATACCCCACTTCCAGCACCAGTAATAAACCCCAGGAGTCCTTAGTACCAGTCCCTGGCCGGCCCATCAGAGCACGCTCCAGGATCCATGTGCCCCTTAGCTATTGCTCTCTCTCTTGCTTTTGGTCACACACTCACTATCTGAGCATTGCACTGTAATGTTTGGTGGGGTGAGTCCAAACTACATTTCTTTATAGCTGCCCCCCTGCCGTCACTCCAGCACTATCACACGGGTGAGAGAGAGCAGATCCCCGAACAGAGCAGCTCATACACACTCCTGCCTTGCCTTCACATCATGTGTTTGTCAGCTGCTGGACCAGCTCATCAGCTGAGACAAAGAGTTGGCCATCTCTGGATGTCTTAAAACCCAGTCTGGATGCCTTTCTGGAGGAGATGGTCTTATCAAACACAAGTTATGCTTTAGGGTTAGTCAATTTCTCTGTGTAGACCAGGATGGTGTTGCAGGAAAGCTCCCCTGTGGGTGCTATTTTGGAATAAAAGTGATTTTACTCCACTATGGGAGCACATTGATTATGCCTGAATAGAGCGATTTAAAGCCTAAAGTGAATAAAATGACGGGGCTATTCCAGAATAGTTTATTATTATTAATAGCTTATTATTGTAAGGGTTAAAGCTTGTGCCAGTCAGTTTTCCTGTCCTGACAAGACATCAGTCAAACAAGAAATTTGGTTCAGTATGGGGTAATGGGGTGAAATTCGCTGGCTGTGATATACTAGGAGTCAGACTAGACAATCTAATGGTTCATTCTGGCTTTAGGCTTATGAATCAATGGAGGTCAAGTTCAGATGTCTGCCAGGCCTTGTCTCCACACAAACTTTCACCGGTGTCGGTGTAGTCAAACTGGTGCAAACCTGGGTGTGGATGTTCTTACTGCAGTGTAATTTAAACCTGCTAATAATCAGTTCAAACCAAACTGAAACCAATGCAGTTTAAAGTGTCCGCACAGCCTCTTTCTAGCAGATCAGCTAAATCAGTTTAAATCCACACCTTCATCTGCATGTAGACATGCTCCAAGCAACACACAGGCAGCAGCACCGTACTGACCATCCCCTCACAGGTTCCCATGTGGGAGGGTCCTGCTGCGTGGTGGCCAGACATTTGTCACTAACTCAGCAATCCGTAAACCAAGCACAGTGCCCTCCATTTCTGTCCATGGTGCCAGAGACAGCACATCGAGAGAAGGCCAGGCACCGTACCTAGATGCTCTAATGGCTCATTGTGACATTGACCGTCACCTTCATGCCGACAGCTTTTCCCACAACCACCTTCATATGTCCTCCCACACCACCTGGTCCCCCTGGGGAAACTTCTGACTAAATCTGCTTTGCCACGGCCATCATATGCCTCTGAAACTCATCTGGGCTACAATGCCTGCAGGCCGCTGCCAGCTGGTATTGGCCAAGAAGAGGGGAGCCATAAATCATGCTAGAATGCAGTGTGCTTGAGCAGTTAACCTCCTTCCCCTATGACCACACCCACCACGCTCTGCTTCACCTACCTGTGGTGCCCTATAAACTGTAAGTGCTTAGGGCAGGGATTGTCTTCTTAAGACATGTTTGTTCAGTGCTGAGCCCATGGGGAGCTCTCAGGCACTGCTGGAAAACACACACATCCCAACACACAAGAGCAGAAGCAGGAGGAGGATGCAGCATCCCAGCAGAAGCAACAGCACTCAACATTCTGACACACTTCCCTCCGGCTGCACTCTATCGTTCTCTGCGGCCCCTCTCTCGCTCCAGCTTCCTCTTCGTGACCCAGCCCTCACCCGGGACTGGTTTCCCCTTCCGGGGTGGGAGACTTTCCAAGTGTCTCTGGACAAGCAGCGTCAACAGTCCTCACACCCGCTGCCCTGCCTCTCTCACTCCTGCCGTGACTCAGAGAGTCTGCTAGTTCACTGCCCCGGTAGTACCACCCAGCCGTGGCTGGTAGGGAGCCCAGGCTCTCCCTCTTCTCTGGGTTTCAGACCAGGGCCCTGCAGCTTCCCTGACCTTACTACTCTCACCCCTGGACTACTAACTACCCTGCTGCCAATATTCTCGTCAGAGCCCTCTCTCCTAGGGTCTGCTAGATCACCCTGCAGCCCTATCTCTGTTGCCCATTTCTTGGCTTTATGTAAGCCCCGCCAGTTCCCTCACAGGTGAGTTGCTTCCAATTAGTGGCTCCTGGCAGCCTAAATCTCTCTCATTTGCTGCTTAATTGGTTGATTTGCCCTGCCTGGCCTAATTCAACCCTCTCTGGGCTGGTGTGGGGAGTAGACCCCATCATAGCTGCTCTGGAGAAAGGTACGGCCATCGCACTGTGGAAGCTTGCAACTGTGGATTGCTATCAGTCAGTGGGTAACCAATGGGTGACTGATACAATGGGAGCTGCCATCACCAGGTCTGCAAGGCCATTAAGCATGTCCTGCTGCACAAGACTGTGAGTGTGGGCGGTAAGTAATTAGGGATTCAATGCAATGGGCTTCCTTAACTGGAGCATGGTGGGGTGACAGATGGGACATCTATCTGGACTATAACCCTCCACCTACCTTGCTTCTGAGTACATACAGCAAGAGGGGTGCTTTCCAGTGGTGATTTAACGCTGGTGGGTCACCAGGAATGTTTCACTGAGATGAACGAAGCATGGTTGGGGAAGGTGCATGATGCTCGCAGCTTTACTACTGGATTGTCTGAAAAGATGCAAGCAGGGACATTTTTCTCAGGCTGGCACATTCACATCAGTGGGACTGCAATGTGGATAGTGACCTTTGGAGACCAGCCTATGCTTTGCTTCCCTGGCTCATGAAGCCATACACCAGCGCCTGGAAAGCAGCAACGAAAGAGTTGACTGCCGCTCGAACAGGTGCAGAATGACTGTTGAATGCATTTGGTAGATTGAAAGGATGCTGGTGCTGCCTCCTGACTAGTCTGGATCTCAGTGATCCAAATATTCTCACTGTTATTGCTGCCAAAGGGGGGAGGGGGGAAGTGACCAGCAGAGTGCCAGGGGAAGTGGAAAGATGCTCTGGCTGTTCACAATCAGCAGACACAAGGACCTCAGCAAGATCACGTCAAGATGCTGTACTGCTGAAGGAAGCCTTACAAGATCACTTTAACAGTGTGCCTGGGTCTTGGAGCATATTGGTTTGGTGTGCTCAGCTTCTATATGAATTTTAAACAATTTGTTAACACCTGTTATGAATCTGGTGGGAGGGGCTGATTTCTGCTGTCACATGTCTGCTTTAGAGAGACCAGGTGGGAGAGGTAATATCTTTGATTGGACCAACTTCTGCTGGTGAGAGAGACAGACAAGATATTGAGCACACACTGAGCTCTTCTTCAGGGCTGGGAAAAGTACTCTGAGCATCACAGCTAAATGCAAGATGGATCAGATTCTTTAGCATAAGATTTGCATAACTACTTCTGCTAAACAACCTGTTCCATCTTGCATTTAGCCGGGACACTCAGAGTACTTTTCCCAGACCTGAAGAAGAGCTTTGTGTAAACTCTAGATAAGTTCATGGAAGATAGGTCCATCAATGGCTATTAGCCAGGATGGGCTGGGATGGTATCCCTAGCCTCTGTTTGCCAGAAGCTGGGAATGGGCGACAGGGGATGGATCACTTGGTGATTACCTGTTCTGTTCATTCCCTCTGGGGCACCTGGCACTGGCCACTGTTGGAAGACAGGATACTGGGCTAGATGGACCTTTGGTCTGACCCAGTATGGCCGTTCTTATGTTCTCAAAAGCTTGTTTCTCTCACCAATAGAAGTTGGTCCAATAAAAGATATTACCTCACCCAACTTGTCTCTCTAATACCCTGGGACCAACACAGGTACAACTACACTACATATCTGCTTTGTAAGATGTAAATAAATCATGATTTTTACCAATCAATCTTCTGAGCAGTACAAACAAACAACTTATTAAATACTTTAAAACATTAAAAATAGCTTGAAAGCAAAGTCCAAAGTGCTCACTGCTCCTGCATGAATCACAGGTCAGCCTATGGACAGTCATAGCCGTTCTCCTTGAATCATAGAATCATAGAAGATTAGGGTTGGAAGAGACTTCAGGAGGTCAACTAGTCCCACCCCCTGCTCAAAGCAGAACCAACCCCAACTAAATCATCCCAGCCAGGGCTTTGTCAAGCCTGACCTTAAAAACCTCTAAGGAAGGAGATTCCACCGCCTCCCTAGGTAACCCATTCCAGTGCTTCACCACCCTCCTAGTGAAATAGTGTTTCCTAATATCCAACCTAAACCTCCCCCACTGCAACTTGAGACCATTGCTCCTTGTTCTGTCATCTGCCACCACTGAGAACAGCCGAGCTCCATCCTCTTAGCAGCCTTCAACTACCTGAAGGGGGGTTCCAATCAAATCCCCCCTCACTCTTCTCTTCTGCAGACTAAACAAGCCCAGTTCCCTCAGCCTCTCCTCGTAACTCATGTGCCCCAGCCCCCTGATCATTTTCGTTGCCCTCCACTGGACTCTCTCCAATTTGTCCACATCCTTTCTGTAGTGTGGGGCCCAAAACTGGACGCAATACTCCAGGTGTGGCCTCACCAGTGCCGAATAAAGGGGAACGATCACGTCCCTCGATCTGCTGGCAATGCTCCTACTAATGCAGCATCTGAGTTTGCCGAGGAGCTGCATTATGTCTTAGCGCACTTCTCGTTGCATCCCTCGGTTCTTTTGCCTTTCCTCCAGCATGGGCTCTTTCCAATTCCTTGCTTCTTGTAAACTGGCCTCAGCGCTCCTAAGAAGATCTGAAAAAATGTCCTGCTTTGTGTCTTTCTTCTCTCTCCTCAGGTGCGGAAGAGTGGGGGGGGGGGAAGGAGAGGGGAGGGGAGGGGGGGTCACCTGAGGACACTGAGGTCGCTCATGACCAAGACAAAGACATTGTTAGATTTAAAGGCTTAGTGAGCAGGAAAAGATACGAATGTCAGGACGCCCTACAATTTCCCCATGAAGTTCTTCATTGTAGTGGTGCTCCTGTTCTACTGCAGTGAAGGTCCTGTCACGACTTCTCTGCAAAGATTGACCTTTCTAAAATTGCCATGCTTACTCAGATTCCCTTGAAATTTGGTGTTCCTCAGGAGGATGCAGGGTAGTGTTAGTGACCCAAATTTGGGGCCATTTGAGCTAAGAGTTGAGGCGAAATAAGCCCCGAAAAAAATAGCCATTTTTGAAAAGCTCTTTAAGTGGTGGGTTTTTTGTTTTGTTTTGGGGTTTTTTTTTCCGCTGAGCTAGGGATCAAACTACTGATGTGACCTTGTTAAAATGGTCTCAGTCTGTCAGGTTTTACCCAAGGCAATGCATGGCACCCACTAAACTTTTGGGAGACCCAATCTGAGAACATTGTTTAAGAACAGGTTTATTTCTGCACTTGCAGAGATGTGCAGCCTGGAAGGCTTCCACTGCGCATGCACCAATTTGAAAAAACAAGTGAGAGGGTTTCTATGGAGCCACTTTGCACTGACCTGGGTAGCTCGAAGGAATGTGCTGACACTATTTCCTCTGGGGAACGCCCCTCCGCTGACATTCAAGCCCAAGCTTTGTAAACCTGTGCAGATTGTAAAGATTTAGTAACTCATGTTGTTGTTACATCTTATCTCTGCTGTAATATAACACATTTTATTTTATGGGGAGGTTTACTGTGAACACAGCAGAACAGTCAGCAGCTGGAGTGCACCATGACACAGGGGTTGCTGACTACAGGCTGATTGGGGCGCAGAGAGGTGCTCTGCACTGGCATCTTGTTTTGCCCACTCTGCAGCCTCTCACCGGTGACTTACGAGGGTGTGAGCTACTGGACATTGTGGTGATTCACTCAGGTCGAAATGATCTGGGCTTCAGTCCTGGTGCACACCTCACAAAAGGTATGAGGGCAGATTTGGATCACATCAGAGCTTTGTGTCCAGGAGCTGTGATAGTTTTCTCTGGGTTGGCCGAGCATCTGAATAGTTGCTTCAGTGATGAGATGAAAGCTGTTAATCAGTGTTGGAAGAACATTAATCAGAAATTGGAGGGTTCGTGGCTGACCAGAAAATGTACGGGGTGGCATAGAAACATTAGGAGCTCTGACACCTCGCTGGTTCTTAGAGAGGGGGTACGTCTATTGATCAGGGGTCGGAGGATCTCTCTCTCAAACGTAAAACTGTCCGTGTTTTGGAACAGAAACCCAGTCTGTGATGTCTCTCGCCGGCCCTGCCACAAACTGCCCCCTCGAACCATTCTGAAACACAACCAGACACTAGGGAGGCCACGCGTCTGTCCGAGGATCTTAGAGAGACAACGTGGGGGAGGTAATACCTTTTATTTGACCAGTTTTTGTAGGTGAGAGAGAGAAACTTTCCATCTACACAGAGCTCTTCCTCAGGTCTGGGAAAGGTGCTAAGAGTGTCACAGCTAAATACAAGATGGAACAGATGGCTTAGAACAGGGGTGGCCAACCTGTGGCTCTTCAGAAGTTAATATGCGGCTCCTTGTCTAGGCACCGACTCCGGGGCTGGAGCTACAGGTGCCAACTTTCCAATGTCCCGGGGGGTGCTCACCGCTCAACCCCTGGCTCTGCCACAGGCCCTGCCCCCCCTCCACCCCTTCCCGCCCCTCCCCTCAGCCTGCCGTGCCCTCACTCCTCCCCTCCCTCCCCCCAGAGCCTCCTGCACGCCATGAAACAGCTGATTGGGAGGTGCGGGGAGGGAGGGAGAGGCGCTGATCGGTGGGGCTGCCGGTGGGTAGGAGGTGCTGGGAGTGGGGCAGGAGCTGATGGGGGGCTGCTGACGTGTTACTGTGGCTCTTTGGCAATGTACATTGGTAAATTCTGGCTCCTTCTCAGGCTCAGGTTGGCCACCCCGGCTTAGAACTTTAGCATAAGCAGTTAGCACATGTTCTAAGGGACCATTCAAGGTGACGTGGCCCATTAACACCCCTGCAGGCATAGGACAAACAGAGGTTCGTGGGTTACAGATTGTTGTAATCAGCCATAAATCCAGTGTCTCTATTCAGTCCATGATTTTTAGTGTCCAGCAAAGTTATGAATTTAAGCTCCCAGGCCCATCTTTTGAAAGCGCTGTGCAGGTGTCCTTGGAGGATGAGGACTGAGAGGTCAGACACAGAGTGATCGCTTTGTGTAAAGTGTTCACCCACATGTGCCACGGTGTTTTTGTCTTTTATCATTTTCCTGTAGGAGTTCATTTGAGAGCGTGGAGGTTGTGATCTTGACAGTCCTCTTTTGGGGTGGTTTGTCCCCCATTTGGGACAAAAGTGCACATGGTTTTGTCTGGTGTCAGATGGTGGTGTGCTGCTCCATCGCCGGGGGCAGGGTCATGCCAGTGGGGCGGGCCCACACGGTCCCAGGAAGTACCAGGATGTCCGGTAGTCCAGAAATGGGTGAGTGGCCACCCTAACAGGAAGACCATGCCATTGTAACATAGCTGTCCTTTGCTCTCAGCAATGCAGGCGAGTGGGGTTCTGGGGAGCAGGGGAAGTAATGGCTATAGAAACATTTGTATACCAGGGAGTGAAGACTTCAGGGAGACGTGTTCCCTGCGTGTGGGGGGAGGGGGCTGGGTACACTAATGTGAAGGGGGCCAGGTTGGAAGGGGAAGGCAGTAAATGGGTTGGGGCATGGTTTGGGCGGTGTGCTGAAGCAGGTCTGGTGGGGCTCAGCTCATGGGAGGGGGACTGGCTGCTTTGATATGGAAAGCATGTGACATGATACGTACAACTGGCAAAATGACTGCTAACTCCCACCAACAACATGTCTTTTTCTGTTCAACCCAACTAGGAAATTCAATGGCAAAACCCTAAATTAATGCAGAGTCAGGGTTGCTTGGTGGCATGTCATTCCCTTGTAGAACGTTGAGCTGAGCAAAATTCAAATGTCTGAAAACCAGGAAAATGAAGGTTACTTACATGTAACCGAGGTTCTCGCATATTCATGCTAATGGGATACCCCAAGTGGTGCAGCCTGAACGGTAGAACTCTAGTGAGCATCTCACCCTCCCTCCCCCCACCGTGAATGCTGAACATTCCAGGGCGAGGGTATAAAAGGGACATGGCACTCCAGCCGCCTCAGTCCCTTCTCCTGTGGCCCCAAGCCCTGTGGTAAGTAGGAGGCGGGCGGGGAGTGTCAATGTGCAGAGTCCATCTCGAAGCATCGAGGTCAGTCACCTTCACTTCTTGGGGCAGGTGAATAAGCAGTTCTCTGACCCAGGCCAGTGGGACCATGGAGTCCTCACTGGAGGAGGACAGCAAGAAGTCTGTGGCAAATCTCGCAGCAGCTCTAGATTCTAAATCTAAGGAATGGTGTTTAGTAAATGTGTGACCAGAACTCCACGTTGCTACTCTGCAAAGCTCTATTAGAGGTGTATGTCTAGAAAAAATTATAGAGGCTACCTTTGACCTAGTAGAATGTGTTCTAATTCCCTGGGGAACAGACAAACTTTTATATTTATAAGCTTTGTTAATACAAAATCTAATCCAGCTTGCAAGCATTTGTACAGAAGTAGCTTTAACCTTATCTCTCTTTTCATAGGCAATAAACAATCTTGGAGCCTGTCTAAATTGCTTAGTCCTGTCTAAATAAAAGGCTAAAGCTCTTCTAACATTTAGCATATGTAATTTAGCTTCCCCTTCCTGAGCACAAGGGTTGGGAAAAAATGGTAAAATTATAGACTGATTTATGTGAAAGTTTGGTAGAAATTTACAAAGAATTACTTTATCTTTACAAAAGACAGTGAATGGTAGATCAGCCATTACTGCATGTAATTTACTTATGTGCCTTGCAGATGTACTGTACTTTCACCCCTGTGTAGTAATAATAATGTTTTTATTAGATTACACATTTGAATTTATATTCTTGCAAAGCGCCGTTAACAGATAGGCCTGCAGTATTTGGGACGTTGTGAATACGTACGTAATCCTAGATAATTATACATGTATATATAGATATCTTAAGATATTTCAGCATGGCCCTCTTAACCCACGGTCCGTTAACACGCGGTCTTGATGGCTTGACTCCCAACATCCGCGCGTAAACGGGTCTGTACTGTATTCGCTATACAAAACACTGTCTTAATAGACAGCTGAAACAAAGTACAACTTCCCAAAGGTTCAAAGGGAGATTTCATCAATTGCAATAGCACTAGGTTCATACCCTAATATGGCACAGGATGTCTTATTGGAAGATATAATTTATTAAGGCCTTTTAAGAATGTTTTGACTACATCATTACTGAAAATTGATTTACCACCTGCAGGAACATGGTGCTATGGCTGAAAGGTGAACTTTCAGAAGATAGTGACACAGTTGTTGTCTTAAGAGTCAATAAGTATTCTAATATATAGCTAATTGGTTCTGTATACATCAGACACAGAAATCCACAATAGCAATCTTTTCCACTTACGACTATAACATTTTTCTGTGCACTCTTTCCTGGAATGTAATGAATAACTTTTTTCTAACAATCCCAGACTCCTATGCCCCTTGCTGTTAGATGAAGAGCCTGAAGATCTGGGTGATAAACCATCCTGTGTTTTTGCGACAAGTCCGGTACTAACGGTAGAGGCTCTGTTAGTCCTCTCGATCAATGAATTAAGTCTGGGTACCATTGTTGTGTGGCCCATGCTGATGCTATTAAAATGATCCTGGCTTTGTCTTGTCTTATCTTGTTTATCACTCTCTGAATGAGGGGAAATAGGGTACATGCATATGTTAATCCCTGACCCCAGTGTTTTAGAGAGGTGCCTGATATTGGGTCCCTGTCTCTGCTGGATCTTGAGCAAAAATTCTGACACTTCTTGTTGCTGCTGGATGCAAAAATATCTTTTATTGGATTCCTCCAGAACTGGAAGAGGTGTGCTACTATTTCGTCCTTCAGAGACCACCTGTGCATTTGACCTGCCCAGATGATCTGCAAGGGTGTTTTGCTCCCCAGATACATAGATTGCTATTGGGTGAACATCATGTTTTACAAACCAGTTCCAAAGGCTCTTTGCCCCCAGCCATAACTGTAGGGAATGAGCCCCTCGCTTGTCCAGATAAATATAACACTGTCATATGGTCTGTTACCCTCAACTACCCTGTGTTTGGCCTGAGGTAGAAATGACTATAAGGGCCAGTCTGATTGTTCTCAGCTCTAATAGATTAATATGTAGATTCTTTTATTTTGGTGACTAATGAGCTCTGACTAACAAATGGTTAGAGACAAGGTAGGTGAGGTAATATCTTTTATTGAAATAAGCTCCCCATACCAGTGTAGATGTGTCAGAGGTAAGTATTGCTAATGGCAGAGGGAAATTAAAAAGCACACCCTTCATTACATGTCGAGGGTTTGTCCACCGCATTAAGGATGTTATCAGCTGCTGTGGAATTACTAGTTTGCGATGCATGTTGTTTAAACCTGGCCTGTAACTTATTCCTAACCAGTGTTGAAGATCTCTCATCTGAAGATGAGCATATGGTTTCATTGAGATGGGTGATGCCAACAGACTCAGCAACTGGAGGACAGAAGAGAATTGATTGTTGTGGGGATTGGAGAAGGAGATATTTAGACGTTTTTATAAGTCTCTCCTCTGGGAGAAAAGTTCTTGACACAGCTGAATCTAGTATGGCCCCTATAAAAAACATTCTCGGAATTGGGCTTAGGAACAACTTTTCCCAGTTTAGTGGTAATCCCAGACGGGCAAAGAAGGACCGTATTTGTTTTACATGTGATAGGATGTAGGTATAGGTGTACACACATCCCATGCCTTCTTAGGTTCACTGCTATTACTACAGAGAGATATTCTGTAAACACTCCAGGAGCTCTGGACAGCCCAAAAGGAGCTGCAAACCAAACCTGAAGGAAAAAAGAAGGGATTAAAGAGGTAAGAGGTAACAGGAGGAAACAAAGTTTCTTTATATAGGTGTTTAGTTTTCTTAAATCCAAGATAGGGCAAAGGCCTCACCTTTTTTAAATTAGAAAATAGCATGAATAAAACCTCATCCCTCTCTGATCTCGCAGTACTGTCTCGATCACTCCTGACTACAGTAGAGATTGAGCCTCTTTTCTTAGCAAATCAAAGCAAACTTGATCCCTGACCTGGGATGAAAGAGGTGGGTTGTTCAGGGGGAAGGATCTCGAACTGAATTGTATAACTGCTTGCAAAAACTTCCAGGATCCGCCTGTCAGATGTTATTAATTCCCACTGCTAATAAAAATGGGACAAACAGTCCCAAAACTGTGGATAAATGATGTCCAACTAGACTGGTTTGTAACCCCACATCCTCATGTCAAACCTGAGACCCTCCAGGAATCGCAGCAGCCGAAGAAGTGGAAGTTTTCCCTTTATTATTATGAGGTTTATACGACTCCTTCCTTTGATGTTGCTGCTGAGCGAGACGATACTGAGGTTGGTGATAATAATTCCTTCTGTGATAATAGTAAGGAATCGATGCAGAGGAAGTCAGATGTTGTTGGTATCTGAATAGTGGAGTTGCAGAGGATCTCTTCTCCATAGGAAAGAAACCCAGAGATCTAGCTGTAGATCTCACATTTTTAATCTTTTCTAACACTTAATCCCTCTGTACACTAAAGAGACCTTCTCTTTCAGACGGTTGGTTTTCAATCCTCATTTTTGTCTCATGAGGCAGACCTATTGACCTAAGCCATGCATGCCTTCTTAGAGCGATAGCTGAAGCTACTGCCATTGCCAAAGTATCTGAAGAATCAAATGCTGCTCTCAACTGATGTTGGCAACATCCTGCCCCTCGGGGAGAAGAGCATCTGCTAACCTCATGTGTTCTTCAGGTAAAGTATTGAGGAATGATAGTATTTTCCCCCATAGATGGTACCATATTGGTATCTCACCATGTCAGCTTCATAATTCAATATACACATGACTAAAGTGGTTGAAGAAAACATTTTTCTCACAATACCATCCAGTGTTTTCCCTTCTTCATCAGAGAGAGTGGAGTCCACCTGAGCACCTTTTGATCTTTGTAATGCCACTTCTACAACTAATGAATTGGGAGATGGGTGGGTGTGAAACATAGCCAGAGCTTCCTGTGGAAACTGATACAATTTGTCCACCCTCTTCACTAAAGGCTGAGACGATGGAGTATTCCATACTGCTTTTGCTGGTTGGAACAATTCTTCCAGTGAGGGGAGTGTAACCCCTTGTCGGGTAGCTGCTCCCAGTATATCAAAAACTGATTTTGAAATGATTCCTCCTCCAACGAGCCTGAAGGAATATCCAAAGTCTTTACCATGCAATCCATCAGCTCATGGAATGCCACTGCATCTTCCGATGGTGACGAGGCCGACTTGTCCCCCACACTTTTATCTGGACATGTCATCCCTCCAGAGTCTGGAGCCGACTTCTGAAATTCTATTAGTTCCTTCTCTGATAAGAGACCCCTTACTGCTGTAGGAGACACATCAGGTCTTATAGGGGTTGTCGGACATATCCCTCCTATCCGGTAACTGAACATCCTCTCTGTACCAAACTGCTGAAAGCCTATTCTCATACCTAGGGAGCTCCAGATAAGGTGCAGGAAAAGCCAGTGTGACCATCTAAGCCAAGGGGGACTTGCCAGTCTGGCCAGAAACCCACATTCAGACCTGATTGTAAATATCTTTGTCCACACGGATCCGAGGTACATGAGTGTCTGGGCCTGGACGTCTGACCTAATGGTCGGAGCCCAGAGTAGAGTCATGGTCAGGAATCACGCCAAGAATCATAGCTGGAGTTGGAGCCAGAAGCCATGCCCAGCATTAAACCGGCATCAGAGCCAGAAGTCACACCAGGGGTCAAAGCCAGAGTCAGCACCTGGGGCCAGGACAAGGGAGCAGGAACGAGGAACGAGGTGAGGTAAGAGGAACAGCAGGAACTTGGTCTCAGGGGTCACTCAGCAGCAGGCCTGGCGACCAGTTGCTCAGACAAGGGGCATGGGCAGGAACAGGAAGCTTTATGCTAGGCGGTGACCAATTAGCAGTCTGCTGCTAGTCAGCTGAACCCGCTGAGTCAGCTGGTGGAGCCCGTTTGCGGGGTATCAGCTGCAGTTTGTAGCAGAGGAGTGCAGAGAAACAGACTCTTGCTCAGCAGCCCTGGGAGGCCTGATGCTCCGCCCACTGAGGGTGGTCCCTGGGCGCCCCAGGACCAGGCTTTTCAGAGTGATCTCTGTAGAAAGCCTGTACTTTTGCAGGGGTGCGCACGCAATCAGCTGGCTCCCAAGAGCGTTCTTTGGGCCCATAACCTTCCCAGTCAATCAAACAATACATTGTTCCTGGGTGTATTTAGGAATCCAGGATGTTCTGAACTACGTATTCCTCGTGGTCCTGTACCTGAACTGGGGACGGGGGCGAAGGACTCTGGCCAGGAAATGGATCACTGAGGAATACATGAACTATCGGCTGGATCTTCTAGGACCGAGGGAGTTGCAATTCAAATGCCACTGGATTGATGGTGCAAGCGCCTGCGTATTGGTGGTCCAATCGGTGCCCAGGTCGACTGGCATGTAGATGCAAGTGGACAGCCAGACCTTTTGACCAGCATTCAGCAGTGCGGTATTTGTCAGCGTGATGTCTGTAGGCTATTTCAGCGGTCTCCAGGTGATCCTGCAGGTTAGCCTGTGGCTTATGAATTGTCAGTACCAGATCTGAGGCAGCAGAAACCGCCATGGCAAGGGGACAGAGGGATCAAACTGTGGATGAAAATCATAATTGGAGTAGGACTGAATTGGGTGGAAGTGTGTTCTGTGCTATTATAAGCAAATTTGGCGAATGGGCGTAACGCAACTGTGATAGGTGCTCAGATGACTGAGTGGCCTAGTGGTTAGTGCACTTGACCTCAAACCCTTTATCTCTCTGCTGGGGTGGGGGGGGAGAGGTCAGTAACAGTGCCTGGTTCCTGACCCCAGGCTGGGAATGTCTGGGACTCCCCCCTGCATTGAAGCCTTTGAATAGAGCCTAGGAGGAGGACCCAGGCCTCCCTCTCCACTGGGACCCACCCCAGGGCCCTGTGGAAAGTAACACTGGCAGGTTCTTCCCTGTAGCAAGCCTGAATCTGCCACCCTAAGCGACTTCCTACCTATGTGGGCCTTCAGTCTGGGGCATGGCCCGCATGATTCAAAGAGTCAATAGCTTCACAAAGACCGAAGGAGCAGGGCCCTGCAAGGCCTGCTGGTTCTCAGAGAGGGTGGTGGTTGGACGAGGCTCAGCCTCAGGGCCTTACTTGCTATGTGGCTCCCTCTCAGGCTCCTTCTATCTGGCTTCCTGGAGAAGGATTCTTCTCTCCTGCTGCCTGTCCACTACCCCCTGCCTGGGCTTCTGAACGCCTTTTACTCCACTTCTTCAGCTGGAGCATGCTCAGCAGGCCTGTATGGGTGGGGATGTCTGGGCCCAGTAGTGTCTTTTAACCCCTTCAGGCTCAGGGTGGGGTTTGTATACCCCATCTCAGCCACCCAGTTATTTTGGCAGTGGGAAACAGTGTAGATACCGTTCAATTACCTGGTTGACCTGTTCCGACTGGCCATCCATCAGGAGGTGGATGCATGAGAACATACATCCAGGAGGATAAACACTTCCTTCCAAACCTGGATAGAAACTGAGAACCTCGACCTGTGGTAAGAAGATTAGGAGGCCATGGAGGCAAAAAACATGCATAATTTGGACTCATGTAGTAATTTCTGCAGTCGGGAAGCATACACATGGTATAAAATGGGCCATTTGGTGAGCTGATCTACTTTTAATTCTGGTAGTTCTACTATGAAATCAAGGGTCACACATGGCCAGGGTCAGGAAGGGGGTCCGGACGGTATCAGGAGGCCAAAAGGCTTGCTTTGGGCAATCTTAGTCACAGCGCGAGTGTTGCAGGACCTGACGTAGGCTGGGACATCATCCTGCATCTGTGGCCACCTGAATGAGCGATCTACTGCACGCCAAGTCTTGGATTGTCCAAAGAAACACGGGGGCTGTGATGGTGCATGCGCAGCATCTCAAGTCACGGGGGACCTACGGGGACATAGAGATGGCCATTAACATAGACAGCCCAGGAGTAACGCTGTAGGCCGGTGCCAGAGAGGCCCTCCTTGGATAACGTTATAAGCTTTACAAAAGGATTGGTAGTGAGGTAAGGAAATCCGACGACACAGATCCACAAAGGAAATGGTGTGGTTTCAGTATGTCAGGTGGTGGTTCTTTGGGGTTCACAAGCTCTGTATAGCATTCCCCCTTCTGTGGAGGCGTGTACTGGTCTTGTGGCCTGGATGGTACATGATCATGAAGTCAAACCTTGAAAAGGACAAGGCCCAATGAAACTGCTGTAGATTCAGCGCCTTGGCGGATTATACACACTCCAGGTTTTTGTGGTCTGTTAAGATGAGCATGGAGTGCTTAGCCCCCTCAGGGTAGTGTCCCCATGTCTCAAGTCCCACCTTGATTGCCAATAATGCTTTGTTGGCTGCTTCATAATTGCATTCAGCTGAAGTAAGTTTTTGAGGGAAAAAAGCACATCCCGTTGGGACCTCATTCTTTTGGGCACAACTGCCCCACTGGCTACATGGGAGGTGTCGGTTTCAAGGATAAAAGGTTGGTCGGGATCTGGGTGGGCCAGCACTGGGGCTGAGATGAAGGCTACCTTCAGATGTTCAAATGCTTGATGGGCCTCTGGGGCACAGTGAAACTTTGCGGGTTCATGAAGGATAGTGGTTATGGGAGATGTGATTTTTAAAAAGTTGGGAATAGATCTCCTATAGAAGTTGGCAAACCCCCTGAATTTCTGAATGTCTCAAATACTCTGGGGCTCTGCCCAGACTGAACTGCAGATACCTTCTGAGGATCTATCCATAGCCCACCCGCAGACAGGATAAAGGCCAAAAATTCAATGGATGACTGATCGAATGCACACTTCTCTAGGTCTGTGTACAATCCGTGCCAGTGTAATCTTGTGAGAACCTCACGGATCTGGTGGTCATGGCTGGCTTGGTCAAAGGAGTACATTAAGAGATCGTCCAGATAAGTGAACACAGATTGGTTGAGGATGTCTCAAAGAATATTGTTAATTAGGTGCTGAAAGGTGGCAGGGGCATTAATAAGGCTGAAGGGTATTAGTTAATATTCAAAATGCCCATAGCTAGTTCTAAAGGCTGTCTTCCACTCATTCCCTTTACTGGTGTGAACTAGGTTATATGGTCCCCTAAGATGCAATTTGGTGAACACCCAGGCTGATCGTACTTGATCCAAAAGCTCTGGAATTAACAGCAGTGGGTACCGATAGCGTACAGTTATTTGGTTAAGTGCCCTGTAGTCCACACAAAATCTCAGAGAGCTTTTTTTTTTAACAAAGAGTACCAGAGCGCCTGCAGGGGAGGTAGAGCAGTGGATAAAGTTTTTTCTAGGTTTTCCTGGATGTACTCTCTTAAAGCTGCAAACTCCAGCTTGGATATAGAATATATGTGTCCAAACTGAATTTTAGCCCCAGGTTGAAGGTAAGGCAAGATTGTGAAACCTATAAGAGAGAAAACCTACAGGAAAAGAGTAGTCAGCAGGGAGATGTCTTGTTTATTACTAAGATCAAAGGATTAGACTTGTACATCAGGTAACTCCAGGAAACACACAGCGTTCTTCACCCAGGACGCAAGCTGATGGCATGGCTTGTCTTACGAAAAAGGCATCACAGCCTGCCTATCTGCCTGGAAAGCACTGGTGAGCAATACTTCATTAGATGTGAGAGATTCTCATTAATTAAGTGTAGACTCTAGACTGTGTTATGATTTTATTTTATATGTAACCATTTGTTCCCAATACATTTACTTGCTATCACTCGAATCTCTGGACTTTGTTAAATAAACTTTTACTTGTTTTCCCTGTAAACTTATCTAAGTGCCGTGTGTGAAGCAGAGCAGTGATCTAAGTTGCAACTGGTGAGCTGGGGGCACTGTTCCTTTGGTAGCAGTGACTCTGTGAATACTGCGAGTGCCCTGTGGACACTCCAGGGAGATGGTGGGAGGGTTCAGAGGTTGGAGAGATAGAGATAGAGCAGGGCCTGCATAGGCTGCGAGGGGAGTGCTTGTGTTGCCTGTGGCTGGCGGAGTTGGGGAACTGACCTCCAGCACGCACAGGCAAGGCTTCCGCACACTTACCGCAGGTGGTAGCGAGGTGCTTCCAAGGCCCTGGGTACCCCCCAGGAAGCATCACTGTAGTCGGCAGGATCTACAGCCTGTCTGCTCATAAGCCAAGGATCACACTCCAGACACTTATGCACCAGATAATACAGATATTGAGAGATTCAAAGGTGAGCAGGTTGAAAACAGGTAAAGAAAAAAGGTTACAGTTTGTTATTTTCCATTTGTTTATTTTGGGTAAGGGAAACAGAACAAAGGGAAGGACAAGGTGAGTAAGCCGGAGACATCTGCTAAACATACCACACTGCAGCGGGAAAAGCTCAGTGTCGAGCATGGCCCAGGAGGTCCAGTAAACACTGCAGAGGGGATGAGACCTGTGCTCCTGAAGATGATAGACATCAGGAGGAACTGACTAATCTATTCAAAGTGCCTGAGGGGTGTGGGCTTCGGACACCAGCCTGGCACAAGTCCCAGTGAATAGCAATGCAGTTGGAACTGGCCAAACTAGAGATGAGAAAACTGGAAATAAAGGAAAGAGTCCAGAAAACAGAGATCTAGCAAAGAAGCAAAAGCAGGAGGCACAGACCAGGCTGGTAAGGGCAGGTGGTAGCGAGGTGCCTCCACCCTGGCTACCCCTGGGAAGAGTCACAGTGTCCTACCACAGTGAATGAGCCAAGGCTGTCCTTCCCAGGCATGTTCAGTCACAGATTAAAGAGCATCTGCTTCAAAACGTTACTGGGATTGTGCGAGAGGACAAAAAGGGACATATGCAAGATAAGTTAAAATTTCACAAAAGCAGAACTCTGCTGCTGCAGCTACTTAGCTCTTCAAGCCAGTACAAAGCCAAGCCCCCTGAGCCAGCAATCGACCATCTCTACCTCTCTGTATCCCTGAATCCAAGCACACCATGTGAGTGATTTATTCCGGACTTGTGCTCTGGGACTGGAAAACCAAAGCCCTGCCTTTTGCAATGGTGATGTCGCACGTTCAGTTTTCAAGTTTATTCATAAGGATCAGGTCATCTGAATAGCCAGTTACTGGGCTGCTTGCAAGGGTTATTTGAATTTTTTTGTTTTTTATTTGAATGGTCCAGTATCAGTGTTTGCAATGAATGCACTGATTTTTGTTGGTAGAAATCCAATCTGGCGGCCTGCAAAAATCTAGCAAGGTTTATATGCTGGTGATCTTTACAGTACTCTTTAGCTTTACTGCCAGGGCACATTTTTGAAATAAAATTTCTTCTTCAAAAGGCAATTTATGTGTTCTCTGCGTGTGCACTCTTGGCCACCATTTTGGAAAGGGAGGGAGGGTGGAGAAGGGGGAGGTAGTTTCAGGGCCCGTGCAGAGAGTGAAAGGAAAAGACCAGCGTGCATTAATACAGCTCCCGATGCTGCCTTCTGGCTTGTCTAGGTCGAGTCCTGCTGGGTCTCAAAGAGCTCCTGGCAGTCCACAGGCCCTGCATCCCCTTCCCCAAATGAGCTCGTCATCAGGGCACCGGTGGGGGTTCCTGCCTCCAGGGCTTGTGAGGTGTCCACTGTCCCTCGCAGGGTGGTGGGGGTGGCATTCAGCTCCGCACAGAAGCGGCAGGTCTGGGGTCAGTGTCAGCTTGTGTTGGTCTCCTTTGCCTTTTGTTAGGCCGGGCGCAGTTCCTCATTTTCACCCAGCATTGCTGCTCGTCCTCCAACTGCGGCACGCCCTCTGCAATGTCTGAAGACAGATTTATTTCGGCAGCTGGGTTTGCATTGCCCCTTCTTCCCACAGGCCAAGGAGATCCAGGACTTCCTTGGATCTGGGACCAGGCAGCAGCATGAGGTTTAGCTGTAGCTTTATGTGGAGCCAGGCCTGTGTGCCTGCTCACCAAGGCCGGCGAGCAGGAAGATATGCACTTCAAAAACACGCTGGGGATTTTAAAGGGGGATGGGCTTCTGGTCACTGTGACTGCAGAGTGGTCACCACCACAGGGACAGGGACACTGCAGGACTGTTCCTACCGGCACTGACCCTGTACCAGTCAATCAGTGCCAGCAGGCGGTGTGTCATTTGGCGAGCGGGTTTTCAGTCACTGCCAGAAAGTCAGAGTTTTACCACCAGCACCTAGAACAGGGCGCTCATGCCCACAGCGATTACCAAGAAAAGGCAAGTTTTGCTAGTAAAATCTTCTAATGTGGCCCAGGTCTGAGGCTGAAGACAGCCAGGAACAGCTCTGAGAAGGGGAACTCCCCAATCATTTCAATGGGGTATTAAAATTGCAACCAAAGTTGGTAATATCAGAGTGAACACCAAACTAGTGTGTTTACCCCTTGATCTGAAATCATCTCCCCAGTTGCCCAACCCCCCAGCTCCCTCCTCACGGTGCAGTCATGTGGGGTCAGTGCCTGGACCAAAAGCAGACACATTTTGGGGAGCGCGTATGCCGAGCAGACCAGCACCCCCAGCTCCTCTGAGGGCTGCTCTGCGGGGAGCAAAAATGTCCACTGCTGCAGAATTTCCATGGACCCAGCAGAACCTAGGAGCCCTGATGCAGAACCTAGGCACTGGCATCCAGAGAGGGGCAGGGGAATTCACTGGAGTCTGGCTGAACAAGCTGCTGTTCTCTCCGGGACAGAGGGACCCATTGTCACAGCAGAGGACTGTGCTGGCAGAGAGGCCACACAAATCTGGAATTGTTTCTCAGCCCCCAGCTGGTCTGGGCTTTGGCCTCCTTGCATTTCTGAATGCTGAGCATAGAAGCGGCCTGGAGCATTGCTGAAGTGACTGTTACAACTACCACCAGTTACACTTGTTATGGGCCAGTGCCTTTCCAAGGACATTCTGGCCATCACCCCAGTGCACACGTCCTCTTCTGTGATCCTTCGAAAGCCCAATTAGCAGCAGAGACCAGCCCCGAGCTCCTGGGGTGAGTGGGGAGGAAGAGACACTCAAACAGCTTCCCAGAATGTATGAGAAGAAAATTTTGTAACTGTTGTTCTTCGAGATGTGTTGCTCATGTCCATTCCATTCCAGGTGTGTGTGCTCACCACATGCACTGGTGCTGGAAGTTTTTCCCTCAGTGGTTTCCACCGGCTCTGGCACCATCTGGAGTAGTGTGTGTATCCATCAGTATAAGGGGCGCAGCCGACTCCCACCTCCCTCAGTTCCTCCTTCCCGGAACTCCGACAGAGGAGAAGGAGGGTGGGTCACATCTCGAAGAACACCAATTCACTGCTCTACAGCCAAAATGCTTCTGAAATAAATGTAGTCAAACTTTACTACTTCTGGGTCACTGAGAACGAAAATGATGCTTAAAATTGTTGATTGGCTCTAGTTTTCAAGATATGCTATTGGGTCAGTATATACGACCCTTGACTTGGGAATGGCGGAGGATAAGTGAGTTATAAAGGGAAGGGATCTCAATTTAAACCAGAAATGACTAAAATACATCTTTGACTGGATCTATGAATAAATCTATGACTGGGTTTGGACAGTACTTGCTTTTTAGGCAAAACAATGAATGATGCAATCTGAAGCTGGTATTGCGTCATACAGGATATGAATTGCATCATGTTATTCCTAGAAGTCATGGATAATGCAATCATAACGAAGCTTACATCACTCTGCTGAACAAATTGCCCTATATCAGCTCTAGAAAACATACAGTGTCGTGCTCTCTTATTTGTCAGTGTTTGATTTTGCAAAGGGACACATTTCTGTTTAGCCAAAGTGAGCAGAGATGCCTCGTACTTGTGTGAACAGTGCAGATAACTTCTGCTATGTTTGTGGTGAAGTGACTTTTGCATCACAAAAGCGCAGTATAACCACTATGGTTAAGAAAGCCTATCACCTTTATTTTGGCTGCAAAATTGGAGATCAGGACAAGAGGTGGGCCCCACACATATGCTGCAACACTTGTGCAACAAATCTTCGCCAGTGGTTGAACAGGAAAAGGAAATCTATGCCTTTTGCAGTGCCAATGATTTGGAGAGAGCCAACAGATCATACCAGCAATTGTTACTTCTGCATGGTGCCTCCAGTTGGGAAAGGTGTGTCAAAGAAGAAAAAGTGGACTGTGCATTATCCAAACATTCCATCAGCTATACGCCCAGTACCCCACGGAGAAGGACTGCCGGTTCCTGATGCACCAGAATCATTCTCACTTGAGTCAGACGAGGAAGAGGAAGAGGATGAAACTTCTGGTCCTGAACCATCAATGTCACAGGACCCACATTTTCTCCCATCCTCCTCCTCTGAACCACACCTCATAACACAAGGTGAACTGAATGACCTTGTCAGGGATTTGGAACTACCCAAGAGTAAAGCAGAGCTGTTGGGCTCCAGACTACAGCAGTGGACTCTCCTGGCAGGTGATGTTAGGGTTTCCATGTTCCGTGACCGTCAAAAGGATCTTGTCCCATTCTTCTTCATGGAAGGTGATCTTGTAGCCTGCAACAACATCGATGGTGTGATGGCAGCCCTCAACATCGTTCACGATCCAGATGAGTGGAGACTGTTCATTGATTCATCGAAGACGAGTCTTAAAGCTGTTTTACTGCATAATGGCAATGTTTTGCCATCAATTCCAGTTGGTCATGCAGTCCATATGAAGGAAACCTATGACAACATGAAACAACTTTTGAGGTGCATAAACTATGACCAACATCAGTGGCAGCTTTGTGGCGATTTGAAGGTTGTTGCTCTCTTGCTTGGTCTGCAGGCTGGATACACAAAGTACTGCTGTTTTCTCTGCGAATGGGATAGTCGTGCAAGAGATTCCCACTACATCAAGAAAGATTGGCCACTCCGACAGTCATTGGAGCCTGGGAGGAAAAGTGTTCAGCATCCACCACTTGTTGAATCAAGGAAGATTTTGTTACCACCCTTACACATCAAGCTGGGTCTGATGAAGAACTTTGTCAAGGCCATTGACAAAACACAAGCAGCTTTCAAGTACCTCCGTGGAAAATTTCCAAGGTTAAGTGAAGCTAAGATAAAGGAAGGTGTCTTTGTTGGTCCTCAGATTCGTGAACTTCTTCGAGATGATGCATTTGACCATGCACTGCGTGGCAAGGAAAAGACGGCATGGAAAGCCTTCCAGTTAGTGGCAATAAATTTTCTCGGAAACAACAAGGCACACAACTACAGGTTGTTGGTGGAAAACCTCCTCAAGGCATACAAAAGCCTTGGTTGCAACATGTCACTAAAGATACATTTTTTGCACTCTCATCTAGATTTTTTTCCACCGAACTGCGGAGCAGTGAGCGACGAGCACGGCGAGCGATTTCACCAGGACATTGCAACAATGGAGAAACGCTATCAGGGCAAATGGAGCCCATCAATGCTTGCAGACTATTGCTGGACAGTGACAAGAGATGCTCCATTTAATGAATACAAGAGACAAGCCAAGAAGCGCTGAGTAGACACTGAATAGGACTAAACTATGTACATAATAGTTTTTTGCCTTTTGTTTCATAATAAATTTTATTCATATAACCCTTTTGCTGATTTTTAAAGTGTTACATAAACAGGACAGGTGAAATATTATCATGTAAAGCAACCATAAACACATGAAAATACCTAGGTTTACAATTTATGATTAAAACTCTACTATCTACACAATATACATAGACATAAAATGTAAAAACTTAAATATCTTAGAAACAGTAGCCAATCAGTTGTTTTAATTGTCACATTTGAATTCAGCACATCAAAATACATAATAAATATCACATTTTATCTCTGAAGCAGACGACTTCTCAAAAATTGTAGACCAGTGTTATGGAAGGTGAGTAACTGTTTTTCTTCTTCGAGTGCTTGCTCATGTCCATTCCACTGTAGGTGACTCCCAAGCAGTACACCTCCAGAGGTGGGTAGGAGTTCGTGGATGTGTCGATTGCAACACAGCTCTGGCAAATCCAGCGCCATCCCTGGCTTGCTGGGTGATGGCGTAATGCATCGTGAAGGTGTGTACCAACAACTACGTCGCAGCTCTGCAGATGTCCTGGATGGAGACAAGGGCCAGAAACATGGCCGACGATGCCTGAGCTCTCGTGGCGTGAGCAGTTATTATTGGTGGGGTGTCACTGGTATGGATGCAGATGGTGATCCAGGTTCGACACGGGGAGGCCCTTCATTCTGTCAGCCACCGCAATGAAGAGTTGAATCGATCTGCGGAAAATCTAGGTGCACTCCAGGTAGAAAGCCAGGGCACGCCTGACGTCTAGGGTGTGCAGACGCTTCTTCTCTTTAGACGCGTGCGGCTTTCGACAGAACGCCGGGAGGAAGATGTCCGGGCTGACATGGAAGTGCGACACCACCTTTGGCAGGAAGGCAGGATGGGGACGCAGCTGGACTTTATCTTTGTAGAACACCGCATGCGGGGGATCCAACGTAAGAGCTTTTATCTTGGAGACTCGCCTCACCGATATAATAGTTACAAGGAATGCGACCTTCCACGACAGGTGCGAGAGAGAGCAAGAGGGTAGAGGATCGAACGGAGGACCGGTAGGCCTGGAAAGGACTAGACTGAAGTCCCATTGGGGAACCGGATCCTGGACCGGAGGAAACAGCCTCTCGAGGCCCTTGAGGAACCTGATTGTCATCTTATGTGAGAATACTGATCTACCCTGAACGTGCGGATGAAAGGCTGATATGGCCACCAAGTGCACCTCGATCGATGAAAAGTCAAGGCCCTGGTGCTTTAGATGCAGGAGATAGTCCAGGATGGATTGTAAAGAGGCACTAACAGGAGAGATAATCCGCTCCGAGGCCCAGCAGGAGAAGCGCGTTCACTTGGTGAGGTAGGTAGCTCTGGTGGAGGGCTTTCTGCTTTCCAGAAGAACCCGCTGGACCTGAGTGGAGCAGGCCTGCTCTTCGGGGCTCACCCACACAGCATCCACACCGTGAAGTGGAGAGAGGTGAGATTCGGGTGCAGCAACTGTCCGGGATCATGAGAAAGCAGGTCTGGACCGCTGTGAAGAGTCCATGGGGCTGCCGAACCAATGCTGGCCAGGCCAGGCCGGGGCAATCATAATGACTCGTGCCTTGTCCCTCTTGATCTTGAAAAGGACCCCACTGATCAGCGGGATTGGTGGAAAGGCGTACACGAGACCCTCTGACCACGACAGGAGAACGGCATTCAATAGCAAGTCGCTGTCAAGGCCTTGTAGCAAGCAGAATCGGTGGCATTTCCTGTTCTGTATGGTGGCGAACAGGTCTACCTGGGAGTTCCCCACCCCTGGAAGAGCACCTGGGCAGCATTCGAGTGGAGGGCTCACTTGTGGTGAGAGAAGAAGGACCTGCTGGGGCGATCCGCCAGCGCGTTCTGGACGCGGGGAGGTGCAAGGCTTCCAGGGGGATAGTGTGCTGGATGCAGAAGACCCACAGGTGAAGGGCTTCCTGACACAGGGCTGACGACCGGGTTCCAGGTAAGCTGCGACCACCGCCATGCACTTTGTAAACACTCTCAGCGCTGTGGCTAGGCCCAACAGGGGCACTGCGAACTGGTAATGTGTCTGACTGACCAAAACCCACAGAAATCTCCTGTGGCTGGGAAATATTGAGCTGTGAAAGTAAGTGACTTTCAGGTTGAGGGCAGCGTACCAGTCTCCAGGGAGGGGATGATGGAGGCCAGGGAGACCATGCGGTACTTCAACTTGTGGAGACATTTGTTGAGGTCCCGCAGGTCTAAGAAGGGGCGAGGCCCCCTTTGGCCTTCAGAATGAGAAAGTACCAGGAGTAAAATCCTTTCCCTCTTCATTCTGCGGGAACTTCCTCCCCAGCCTCCAGCCGCAGGAGGGCCCCTGCCTGGGGAACCACAGCCCCTTGGACCGACGCGACATCTGAGCCCAGGGGCAGTCGAGACACTGAGGCTGAAGGTCTTTCCGATGCCCCTGAGACTGAGCTCTGGGCCTGAGGTCCCCCAGCCTGGGGAACTGCCCATGGGCTATAGATTTGCTGCTCATGAGCCTGGTAATAATCTGGAGAACGATGCCACCTGATGCCACCCGCTTCGGGAACGGTGCGCAGGCTCCAGGGACCGGGAGCGCAGGGATTGTCTACGACGCTCCGGTGACTGACTTCTGGGCTCCGGCAATGGCATCGGCGTTCTGGTGATGGGCGATGGGGCTCCGGTGACCGGCGTCTGGGCTCCGGCAATGGTATCGGCGTTCTGGTGATCGGCGATGGGGCTCCGGTGACTGATGTCTGGGCTCCGGCGATGGTATCAGCGTTCTTGTGATCGGCGATGGGGCTCTGGTGACTGATGTCTGGGCTCCGGTGATGGTATTGGCGTTCTGGTGATCGGCGATGGGGCTCCGGTGACTGACGTCTGGGCTCCGGCAATGGTATCGGCGTTCTGGTGATGGGCGATGGGGCTCCGGTGACTGATGTCTGGGCTCCAGCAATGGTATCGGCGTTCTGGTGATCGGCGATGGGGCTCCAGTGACCAGCGTCTGGGCTCCAGCAATGGTATCGGCGTTCTGGTGATGGGCGATGGGGCTCCGGTGACCGGCGTCTGGGCTCCAGCAATGGTATTGGCATTCTTGTGATCGGCGATGGGGCTCCGGTGACTGATGTCTGGGCTCCGGTGATGGTATCGGCATTCTTGTGATCGGCGATGGGGCTCCAGTGACCGGCGTCTGGGCTCCGGTGATGGTATCGGCGGTCTGGTGATCGGCAATGGGACTCTGGTGACCGGCGTCTGGGCTCCGGTGATGGTATTGGCATTCTTGTGATCGGCGATGGGGCTCCGGTGACTGATGTCTGGCTCCGGTGATGGTATCGGCGTTCTGGTGATCGGCGATGGGGCTCCAGTGACCGGCGTCTGGGCTCCGGTGATGGTATCGGCGTTCTGGTGATCGGCAATGGGACTCTGGTGACCGGCGTCTGGGCTCCGGTGATGGTATCGGCATTCTGGTGATCGACGATGGGGCTCCGGTGACTGGTGTCTGGGCTCCGGCAATGGTACTGTATTGGCGTTCTGGTGACCGGTGTCTGGGCTCTGGCAAAGGTATTGGCGTTCTGGTGACCGGGGTCTGGGCTCCGGCAATGGTATCGGCGTTCTGGTGATCGGCGATGGGGCTCCGGTGACCGGTGTCGGGGCTGCAGTGGCTGGTGTTGCTCTGAGGAGCGGTGCTGGGATTCCGGAGGGCGCTGAGGTGGCTCTGGTGAGCGGTGCCTGGGAAACAGGGAGCGGCACCTTTTGGGTGACTGCTGCTTGAGTTCCAGGGACCGGCAGCATGCCTCTGTGACCTGGTACCGTGGATCTGGTGACCAATGTGTGGATCCCGGAGATTGGTGCCTGGAACCTGCCAAGTGGCCGCGGGTCTGTGATTCAAGACACGGCTCCGGAGATCGTTGGCATGGTCCTGGTGAGTGGGCCAGAGGGGTGACTTCTGCAGGGGTGCCGCTGAGAGCTTTCCCCTAGAAACGGGTGGGTGGGAGGGGTCCTTAGGCCTCTGTTCCCAAGGAGTAGGCGGCACCGGGAGGGAGAAGATGTCTTTAGCTGCTTGAAAGGCTTCTGGGGTGGACGGCACCATGAGGTACCACATACCTCTACTAGTCCCTGGGATAGGAGGCAGGTCGCAGGGCTGTTGCATGGCTGCGCTCCAGTGATGGCAAGATGGTCCGACTTGTTCTAAGCTCCTCTTCTCCCTTATCCTTACCCTTATGGGACTGCGGGGAGCGCCCTCTCCCGGAGTGCTTTTTGTGCCTTTGGGCCGGTACCAGTGACAAGGGTCGGCGTCAGGAGGCAGCCAGTGCTGGGGGCACTTTTTGTCAGTGCCGAAGTACTTGGCACCGAATCTGAATGTGACGTTTCTGAGGCTGGTGCAAGAGCAGACTCCAGGAGGAGCTGGGGGAGCCTAAAGTCTCTCTCCTTTCTGGCCCGGGGCTTGAATCCCTTCCAGACAGGGCACTTTTCAGGAATGTGGGACTCACCCAGACACTTCAGACAACTAAGATGTGGATCGCTGACTGGCATGGGCTTCTTACAGCGATCCAAGCCGGGGAGGGGGGCGCTATGAATAACTAGGTATACTAACACTATTAGGAACTGTTAACCATCTCTAACTGCAACTATTTACACAAGGAAAGTTTGAAGAGCCACTGAAAGAGAACCACTTGCTAGAACAAGGGGAGCCTTCGACACTGGTGATAAGAAGAAACTGAGGGAGGGAGCGGGCCGGCAGCACCCCTTATACCGGCGCACACACAAGTCACTCCAGAGGGCACTGGAGCCGGTCCCCTACGGAAACCACTGAGGGAAAACTTCCGGCACCGGTGCACGGGGCGAGCACACACGCCAACCATGGAATGGACATGAGCAAGCCCTCGAAGAACTAGCTGTACCACGCCTCCGGCTGGAGACTCTCACAAGCCAGCCAGGCACCGCCAGAGGTGCATGGACGCAGGGAAATGGCAGGGAGACAGTGCCCAGTGGAGAGGGCTGGCCAAGCAGCAAGGGGCTGAGATCTTTCAGCTAGGTCACTAGGCCCAGCTGCCTCACCTGCCCCACTCGGCCGTTAGGGGGCGGGCTCAGCTAGGAGCAGAAACGTGGAGGCTCAAGTTGGGAAAGGCGATGGCTTCCTTTTTGCAGGCAGGAGCGTGGAAAGCTGCGGAGCAAGCCTGGCTGGCTACTTGCTGCAAAGGAACGGGGGGTTACAGAGGGTCACAGATTGAATATCAGCCGACAATGGGCTGCAGTTCCGAAAAAGGCTACTCTCATTCCGGGGTGTATGAAGAGGACATGGGAGGTAACTGTCCCGCTCTGCTTGGCACTGGTGAGGCCTCCGCTGAAGTACTGTGCCCAGTTCTGGGCCTCACACTTTGGGAAAGATGTGGACAACCTCAAGGAAGTCCAGAGGAGAGCAACAAAACTGATACAAGGTTTAGAAAACCTGTCCTATGAGGAAAGGTGTTAAAAACTGAGCATGTTTAATCTTGGGACTGAGGGGAGGACCTGATAACAGTTGTTAAATGTGCTAAGGGCTGTTAGGGGAGAGTGATCAATTGTTTTCCATGTCCACTGAAGGCAGGACAAGAAGTGATGGGATTCATCTGCAGCAAGGGAGATTTCGGTTAGAGATCAGGGCTGTTAAGCTCGGGAACAGGTGTGCAAGGGAGGTTGTGGAATCCCCATCATCAGAGGTGTTTAAGAGCAGGCTGGACAAAGACCTGTCAGGGACAGTCTAGGTTTATTTAGTCCTGCTATAGCACAGAGGGCTGCACTCAATGACCTCTCGAGGTCCCTTCCAGCCTGACATTTCTAAGATTCTGTGCCCATTGTGCTGGGCACTGCCCCACGAGCTTACAGCCTAAATAAGGGGGAGTGCAGGGCCCAACAGAGGGAGCGGAGGAGGACAGAGCGATGGCACCAGGAACACAAAGCTGCAGCTAGGAGCTGGTGTCTCTGTTGGAGGCTGCAGAGTTAATTATTTTCTTTATTTAAGTAAATGAATGAACAAGAGCTGTTAATGAATAACTAACAGCCCCCATCTCATCAGCACTAACCCATCCCTCTGCTTCTCCACAGGCTTGTATTACAAACTTGTGTTCCGGGCAGCTCCCCTCTGCCACTGTGGCCTACGCTCCTCTGTGATCAGCTCTCATCCCTCTTGAGCCCAGACGGTCTTTGGGTCAGGGATTGTACTTTATGTTCATTGCATGCCCCATGAAATGGAGTCCTGGTAATAGTCACCGTGTTATTCATTGCAAAACCCCCAAACAACTACACTATTGCTGTTATTACAGCAACGCCTAGAAAAAAATGAAGTGTACAAATTCAAAATAATCAGAGTTGTGGTTCCTCAGCAACATTAAGTAGGACACACTTCACATGGGTAACACTCTGTAATGCTGTGTTAATTAGCTGCTGGCATTACCCGTCTGTACAGTGCTTTGAAGTCGTTTCCTGAAGATGCTGATAGGTATCTGAGTTGCTACAAGAATGGAAGGATTGTCTTGTGCAAGGCACTGGACTGGGACTCAGAAGATCCTGAGTTCAATTCCTAGCTCTGACCCAGACTCTCTGTGTGATCCAGGGAGAAGCGCGTCATCTCGCTGGGCCTCAGCGCCGCAGCTGTATGGGGGGGAATAATGAGAGTTCATTTCTGCTGCCTTTTGTATGTCTCGCTCGTCAGGACAGGGCCTGTCTCACATTCACGTACAGTGCCCTGATCTCAGCTGTGACCTCTAGGCACTACTGCAATACAAATACCTAATAATAATAACCAGCTGCATCAAAGACCAAATTTCAATCTGTGACTCACAGGGACAGCTGCACTCCTCTGGGACAACGCAGATCACGGAGCCCATGACGCACCGCGTGAGAGTGGGGATAAAACATTCTCTGCCAAGGGGATCTGGCTGCGGAACTTCCAGAGGAGATCTGGCAAATCCAGACTCCGAGCCTCTGTAGGAATTGTTGCAGAACCGTCCTTTTCAAAAGGATTTTCTACCATAAGAATGACACACTCACACTGACAACCCCCTCTGGCCAAAAACCCAAGCAGCCAACCAAAAGGGGAAAAAAGAGGAAACTGGAAATTAATAAAATACAATAAATAAATAAACAAGTCAATCACACAAACCTTCCCTCAAGCAGGGTCTTTACAAAAAAGCAGGCAAGCCAGAGACCACATGAAATCCACTAGGAACTTTGCTGTTGCTATCTTGATGTGGTAGACACTCAGATACTATGGCAGTGGACCCCAAAGAGAGAGAGAGAATAATAATATTACCCTAAAACATGGCCAAGTTAATTGCTGCAAGAGCTGTAACTTTTTATTTCCTTTAGGATGCTTACATCTCACCCTGGGCACTGCATTAATGTTGTTTACACCGAATTTCCTTTTAAAAAAGAAAACCAAGCTGCTCCCCCATGCAAATTAACACACTGCCCTTTAGCCCAGAGCTCTCCTAGATACACAGGGTCACCCATTCAACGTGATCACAGAGGTAGTTATTAATGATGCTGCAGAACTTCATCAAAACCAATGCTCATGGATGTAGCTGGAACTCTGCATCACCGCAGGTAGCCATAAATGGACCGAGAAATCACATCCACCCAAGGTGCTTTCATGGCCTCCGGCACTGCAGTGTGTAAACACCTCCTGATTTCTAATGAGTGAGCTTGTTTGTCAGGGCCGACTAGCTGCTAGCTAAGTGAGCACTAGCCTCCTGTCCCTTGATCTCCCTTCCCCTGTGTGTTAACAAGGGGGCAAGGCTGACGTAGGGGAGAAGGGCTTAGAAGCCAGACACTGAGGCCTGGTCTACACTAGAAAATTAAGCCAGCTTAACTATGGTGCTCAGGGGTGAGAAAAATCCACTCCCAAGTGGCGGAGTTAAACCGACCTAATCCCCAGTGGAGGCAGCGCTAGGTGGATAGAAGAATTCTTCCGTCAACCTAGCTACCCCTCTTGGGGAGGTGGGTTACCTATGCCGACAGGAGAACCCCTCTCGTCGGCGGAGGTACTGTCTGCACTGAAGCCCTGCAGTGGTGTGGCTGTAGCATTTCAAGTGTAGACAAGCTCCAAGCGACCGAGGAGGAGCTACCACCTAGGGGAGTTTGAGAGGCAGTTTGTAGGAGGGAGACAAGAGTAAAATCACATGGTTCCAAAAGGCCACATTCCCTAAGCTACGCCTAGTTCCTCCATCTGCACCTGCATCCAAACAGAGATGCCTCAGTCCAGGCCCTGGTGTGGATCTGCAGGGACTGGGGCCTGTGTTTCTCCGTCGCGAAAAGCCAGGTTGGGGGCACTGTCCGGTGTGGGAGATGCCTACGGGTAGAGTCTCTCAAGGAGCAGGTGGGAGAGCTGCAGGAGTAGGTGCTACACTGAGAGCAGCCGTGCACACGAGGAAGCCGTTGAAAAGATGCACATGGAGATCTCCAAGGCTGAGGAAGCAATGCAGCTGCAGAGGACTGCAGGAGCGCCACCAGGGCAGGAGGAAACGGCTCCAGCACAGGGCGGAGTCTGGCTGCAGGTTATTTCTGGCAGCAAGCAGTGCTGCACCTCTGCTCCCAACCCACCATCCCTATAGATAAAAACCGTACGCTGCCCTGGCATCCCGGTGTGAGGAACCTCCCTGAAAGGTGGAGGAGGAGAAGCCGCGTACCCCCAAGGCTGGGAGGATCATGGCCACCTCTCCCAGGAGGAAACAAAGGGTGGTGGTGGTTGGTGACTCCCTTCTAAGGGGGAAGTGAGGCATTCAGCTGCCAGCCTGACATGGCATATCCTGGAAGGGCCCATATCAGACATTCCAGAAGGACTGCTGAGGATCGTCCGGCCCTCTGACTACCACTGCTCATCCAGGTGGGCACTAAAGGTTCTGCAGGGTGTGACCCTGAGCAGATCAGACGGGACTACAGGGCTCTGGGAGCGAGGGAGTTGGTGGTGCAGGTGGCGTTGTCATCAATCCTTCCCATCAAGAGTAGCGGCCCAGGCAGAGCCAGACACATCCTGGAAGCGAACGCATGGCTGCACGGCTGGTGTCGCCAGGGCTTCGGCTCCTCAACCAGGAGAGGCTGTTCTGAGAAGGGCTGCTGAGCAGAAACGGGGTCTGCCTATCAAGGAAGGGGAAGAATATCTGGACACAGACTGGCTAACCAGTGAGGCAGCCTTTGAACTAAGGCCTGGTCTACACTACAGAGGTAGGGTGACATAAGGCAGTTTACGTCAGTCTAGCTCTGTAAGCATCGACACTGTAGCTCCCGCCAATGTCAGTCGCCTGTGTAGACACTGCGTTACTTACACTGCCTGTTGCCAGGCGGGGCTGCAGCCGGAGCCCCCCCATGTGGCACTGACAGCCTGAGCCTGGGCTGCCTCCCGGTGAGGGATTGGGGGAGGGAGAGGGAAGGAGAGCCTGAGCCGGGCGGCAGGGCTCTGGGTGAGGGATCGGGGTGGAGGGGGGGGCGGGGGGGGGGGGGGGGGGGGGGAGGGAGGGCGGGGGGGGGGGGGGGGGCGGGCGGGGGGGGGGGGGGGGAGGGGGGGCCCTGGGCGGGGGGGGGGGGGCTGGGGGGGGGGGGGGGGGGGGCCTGGGGCGGGGGGGGGGGCGCGGGGGGGGGGGGGGGGGGGAAAGGAGGGCGGGGCCCGGCCGGCGGGGCCGGGGGAGGGGGAGGGGGGGGGGGGGGGAGAGGGGGGCCCTGGGCCGGGGGGGGGGCCTGGGGGGGGGGAAGGGGGGGGGGGGGGGGGGCGGCGGGGGGGGGGGGGGGGGGGGGCCGGGGCCGGCGGGGGGGGCCTGGGGGGGGGGAAGGGGGGGGGGGGGGGGGGCGGCCGGGGGGGGGGGGGGGGGCTTGGGGGGGGGGGGGGGGGGGGGCCGGGCGGGGGCGGGGGGGGCGGGGGGGGGGGGTGGGGGGGGAGAGCCTGACCCGGCCGGCGGGGCTCGGGGGGGGGGATGGGGGGGGGGGGGGGGGGGGCGGAGGGGAGCCTGAGCCGGGCGGCAGGGCTCTGGGGGAGGGATCGGGGGGGGGGGGGCGGGGGAGGGGGGGGGGGGGCGGGGGAGGGCCTGAGCCGGGCGGCAGGGCCCTGGAGGGGGGGTGGGGGGGGGGGGGGGAGAGGGGGGCCCTGGGCCGGGGGGGGGGCCTGGGGGGGGGGAAGGGGGGGGGGGGGGGGGGCGGAGGAGAGCCTGAGCCGGGCGGCAGGGCTCTGGGGGAGGACGTGCACCGCTGACATAAACAGCATAGTGTGGACATTAAAAATCAAATTAATTACTCCAGTGGCTGTATGTCGACTTAAGTTGACTTAATTTTGCAGCGTAGAAATGCTCTTAGTTTGATGGGGGCAGGAGACAAAGGCCCACAGATAAGTCCAAAACACAATGACCTGAGTGAACGGTCAGAATCTGGGGGGCACATGGACAATCTTAGCAGGGTCAAAGGAGAGACAGAAGGGAATGTAGGAGGGAAATCTAATGAACATCTTATCTGTCTGTATACTAACGCCAGAAGTTCGGGGAATTCACTAGTATTTCTAGTTCTTCCTGTTAAGAGTCACAATTACAACATAACTGGTATCACAGAGACTCAGTGGGATAATTCACATGACTAGAATATTCGTATAGGAGGGTACAGGCTGTTCAGGAAGAACAGGCAAGGAAAAAACGGAGGAGGTGATGTCTTGTATGGCAAATATGTCTTCACTTGGACTAAGGTCGAAATAGAAGTGGGAGGCAGCCCTGTTGAAAGTCTCTGGGTAAGGATAGAAGGGATAAAAAAACCCAAGGGTGATGTCATGGTAGGAGTCTGTTACAGACCACCTGACCAGGAAGAAGAGGTGGATGAAGTTTTTTTTAAACAACTAACAAAATCATCCAAAGAAGTAGTGACAGGGGACTTCAATTTACCCAGACATCTGCTGGGAAAATAACACAGCAGGGCACAGATTACCCAACAAGTTCTTGGAATGTATTGGAGACAACTTTTTATTACAGAAGGTGGAGAAAGTGACTAACAGAGAGGCTGTTTTAGATTTGAGTCTGAAAAATAGGGAGGAAACTGGTTGAGAATTTGAAGGTGGAAGGCAGCTTGGCAAAAGTGATCATGAAATGATAGAGTTCATGATCCTAAGAAATGGTAGGAGGGAAAACAAGCAGAATAAAGACATTAGACTTCAAGAAGGCAGACTTTAGCAAACTCAGAGAATTGGTAGGCAAGATCCTGTGGGAAGCAAGTCTAAGGGAAAAAAAGAGTTCAGGAAACTTGGCAGTTTTTTTTTAAAAAGAGACATTATTAAGGGCACAAGAGCAAACTATCCCAGTGCATAGGAAAGATAGGAAGTAAGGTATGTGACCATCCTGGTTTAACCAAGAGATCTTCAATGACCTGAAAGGGAAAAAATGTCGTACAAAAAGTGGAAACTAGGTCAAATTACAAAGGGAATATAAAAAAACCCAAGACAAGCATGTAGGGACAATATTAGAAAGGCCAAGGCACAACACGAGATTGCACTAGCCAGGGACATAAAAGGTAACAAGAAAACATTTTACAAATACATGAGAAGCAAGAGGAAGACCAAGGACAGGGTAGGCCTGTTACTCAATGAGGGAAAGACAACAGAAATTCAGCAATGGTGGAAGTGTTAAATGCCTTTTTTGTTTCAGTTTTCACCAAAAAGATTAACAATGATTAGACGACTAATGTAGTGAACATCAGTGTAAATGGGGTAGGATCTGAGGTCAAAGTAGGGAAAGAATGAGTTAAGAATTACTTAGACAAGTTAGATGTCTTCAAATGGGCAGGCCCTGACAAAATATAACCTAGAATACTTAAGGAACTGGTTGAAGAGACCTCTGAGCCATTAGCAATGATCTTTGAGACCTCATGGAGGATGGGAGAGACCCCAGAGGATTGGCAAAGAGCAACATAATACCCATCTATAGAAACAGGAATAAAAGTAACTCAGGGAATTACAGACCAGTCATCTTAACTTTGGTACCCAGAAAGATAAGGGAGCAAATAAACAATCAGGTTGTAAGCACCTTGAAGATAATAAGTAACAATCAATATGGATTTGTCAAAAACAAATCATGTCAAACCAACCTAATATCCTTCTTTGACTGGGAAACAATCCTTGTGGCTAGGAGGGAAACAGTAGATGTGATATAGCCCAACTTTAGTAAGGCTTTTGATACTGTCTCATATGACCTTCTCATAAGCAAACTAGGGAAATACAGCCGAGATGAACCTACTATCAGGTGGGTGCACAGATGATTGGAAAACCATACTCAGAAAGAGCAGCAAAGAATCCTGTGGCACCTTATAGACTAACAGACGTTTTGCAGCATGAGCTTTCGTGGGTGAATTCCCACTTCTTCGGTTATCAATGGCTCACAGTCAAACTGGAAGGGCATATTGAATGGGGTCCTGCAGGGATCTGTCCTGTGTCCGGTTCTATTCAGTATTTTCATAAAAGATTTGGATAATGGCACAGAAAGCACGTTTATAAAGTTTGTGGACGATACCAAGTTGGGAGGGGTTGCAAGCGCTTGGAAGGACAGGATTGGAATTCAAAATGATCTTACAGATTGGAAAAATGGTTTGAAATACATAAGATGCAATTCAATAAGGACAAATGTAAAGTACTACACTTGGGAGGGAATAATCAATTTCACAAATACAAAATGGGAAATGACTGCCTAGGAAGGTGTACTACAGAAAAGGTTCAGGGGTTATAGTGGATCACAAACTAAATATGAGTCAACAAAGTAATACTGTTGCAAAATAAGTGAACATCATTCTGGGATGTATTAGCAAGCGCGTTGTAAGCAAGACCCAAGAAGTAATTCTTCCTCTATACTCAGCACTGATAAGGCCTCTGTTGGAGTACTGTATCCAGTTCTGGGTACCATACTTCAGGGATGATGTGGACAAACTGGAGAGAGTTCAGAGGAGAGCAGCAAAAATGATTAAAAGTCTAGAAAACATGACCTATGAGGAAAGATTGAAAAAAATGGGTTTATTTAGTCTGGAGAAGACTGAGGGGGGGACATCATAACAGTCTTCAAGTATGTAAAAGATTATTATAAAGAAGAGGGCGATAAATTGTTCTCCTGATGCACTGAGGACAGGACAAGAAGTAATCAGCTTAAATTGCAGCAAGGGAGATTTAGGTTAGACAAAAATCCTAATCGCAAGGGTAGTTAAGCACTGGAACAAATTACCTAGGGAGGTTGTGGAATCCCCGTTCGTTGGAGGTTTTTAAGAGCAGGTTAGACGAACACCGGTCAGGGATGGTCTAGATAATACTTAGTCCTGCCTCACTGCAGGGGACTGGACCACATGTGGGGTGACCAGGTGTCCAGTGAAAAGGGACCCTGGCGGCTCCGGTCAGCACCGTTGACCGGGCCATTAAAAGTCCGGTCGGCGGTACTGCGGAGCTAAGGCAGGATAGTCCCTACCTGTCCTGGCTCCGCGCTGCACCCTGCTGGCTGCTTCCGGGGCACAGCGTGGTCCATGGTGCCAGGACAGGCAGGAAGCTTGCCTTAGCCCCCCCGCCCCCCACTGCGCTGCTGAGCGGGAGTCACCAGAGGTAAGCCTGTGCCCCAACCCCCTGCCCTGAGCCCCCCCAAACCCAGAACCTCCTCCTGCACCCCAAGCCCCTCATCCCTGGCCCCACCTGAGCCCACCCCCCCAGATGGAGCCCTTACCCTCCCTGCACCCCAACCCCCTGCCTCAATCAGCAGCCCCCTTCCGCACCCTGAACCCCTCATCCCAGCCCCACCCCAGAGCCCACACCCCCAGATACAGCCCTCACCCCCTCCCGCACCCCAAGCCCCTGCCTCAGCCCAGTGAAAGTGAGTGAGGGTGTGGGAGAGCGAGCCACCGACAAAGGGGGAATGTAGTGACCGGGGGTGGGGGGGGCGGGAGCAGGGCCTCAGGGAATGGGCGGGGCCTTGGGGAATGGGCGGGGCTAGGGTGTTTGGTTTTGTGGGATTAGAAAGTTGGCACTCCTAACCACATGACCTACTGAGATCCCTTTCAGTCCTACATTTCTATGATTCTATTTACTCTTACAACACTCCTGTGAGATATGGAAGTGCCTTTATCCCCATTTTACAGATAACACAGGCAGAGAGAGGCTCAGTGCCAGATTTTTACAGGTATTGATTTGCCGAGGGATGCAGCTAGGTACCCAGTGGAATTTTCAGAAGCAGCCAGGTGCCTCTCTGCATCCTTAGCGAACTAAATACCTTTAAAAACCTGTTGCTAGATGACTTGCCAAAGTCTCACAGCGAGTCTGTGCAGAACAGGGAACTGAAGCTAGGTCCCCAAGTCCCAGGCTAGCACTCCAACCACTGGGCCCTTCTGCCTCTCCATGTCCGTCACTTACCCTACCTGACGTTTTTGAGCACTTCACTCTAAAATGTCTAAGGCGCACTCTTCCCAGATCCACAAGCAGCTTGTCCTTCACGAGCACTAAGTTCAGGTCCAGCTGCTTTGGGAGTGATCTGAATGCAAAACCAAGCTCAACATTTCTATAAAATGTGAGCAGGGCTTACTCTCAACACAACCTCAGTCCAAACCCCAGGGCACATCTGCCTTTGGATCCAGGGCATACATGGGACACATCAGTCAGAAAAGTCATGTCATTAAAGTAAGTGCCTCCAGTCATGACTACTGTTCAAATACAAGTCAGTGGCACAGACTGAGCCAGCAAGCCTCAAGTCATGGCTTTGGTTAGGTACAGAAAACATATACTCCCTAACAGGTTCCTTCCTTCCGGCTTCTCCCTCCCTGTATATGAAGAGTCTGCTAAACTCCCCTGCTGTAGAGAGCTCTGGGCTGGGTTAGCACATGCAGATAGTTGAAAATCCATCACTAGATGGAAATGGTCAGTACAGATGTAAAAAAGGCAGAAGCAATCAATAAACAATTCTGTTCTGTATTTGGGAAAAAGCCAATCACGTAGTCCTATCGTACGATCACGAAACTTTCCATTCCAATAGGAACTCGGGAGGATGTTAAACAGCTACTAAATTTAGACATTTAAAGTGGGTGGCTTAAAGTGACATGATTTGGCCACTGAACCTGAACAGCACCTATGTAGTAAGAGTGCAGAGAACATATGTTGTATACATTATTTTGGGGAAGTTCTATAGCCTTTGCTATACAGAAGGTCAGACTAGAGGATCACAGTGGTTCCTTCTGGCCTTGGAATCTATAAATCAGCAGGTCCAGATAACTTGCACCCAAGAGTTTTAAGAGAGCTGGCTGCCCAGCTCACTGGTCTGTTAATGATGATTTTCAATAAGTCTTGAAACACTGGGGAAGTTCCACAAAATTGGAAGAAAGCTAATGTTGTGCCAGGGTAAACAGGACTACCCAGGTAATTATAGGTCTGTCAGATTGGTATCAAGCCTGCGCAAAATAATGGAATGGATGATAGGGGACTCAATTAATAAAGAATTAAAGGAGGGTAATATAATTACTGCCAGTCAACACAGATTTATGGAAAATAGAGCTTGTCAGAATAACCCGATATCTTTTTTTTAATGAGATTACAAGTTTGTTTGATAAAGGTAATGGTGTCGATGTAATATAATTAGACTTATGTAAGGCACCTTACTTTGTACGGTACAACATTCTGAACTAGAATGATGCAAAACTAACATGGCACTCAAATGGATTAAAAACTGGCTAACCAATAAGTCACAAAAAGCCAATGCTGCAACAAAGGCAAATGTCCTTCTGGGATGTACTAATAGGAGTGTTATATGTAAGACCACAGGAGGTAATTGTTCCACTCTACTTGGTGCTGGTAAGGCTTTAGCTGGAGTGTCATGTCCAGTTTTGGGAACCACACTTTGAGAAAGATGTGGACGAACTGCAGAGAGTCCAGAGGAGAGTAACACAAATGGTAAGTAGTTTAGAAAACATGACCTGTGAGGAAAGATTGAAAGAAATAGGCATGTTTTTGTCAAGAGAAGACTGAGGGGGAGAATTTATAAACAGTCTTCAACTATGCAAAAGGTTGTTATAAAGAGGACTATGATCAATTGTTCTCCATGTCCACTGAGGATAGGACAAGAAATAATTGGTTTAGTTTGCAGCAGGGGAAATTTAGGTTGGATATTAGGAAAAGATTTTGAACTATGAGGATACTTAAGCACTGGAGCAGGTTACCTACAGAGGCTGTGGAAGAGAAAATTACTGATGTTATAACAACAGGAGGTTCTTTGAAACGTGTGGTCCCTATCTGTATTCCCCCGTGGGTACGCATGTGGTCCATGCACCTGTACTCAGAGAACTTTGAAAGCAGTGTTTATTGGTCCACACACACGCCCTTGCTCTCCTTGTGCCTCCAACTGAGGATATAAAGGGCAAAGTGGACTAGCCACCTCTCCAGTTCCTTCTCTACTGCAAATCCAAGAATGATGCAAAGCAGAGGGAAAGGAGGGTGGGTAGTGGAATACAGATAGGGACCACACAGCTCAAAGAACCTCCACTTACTATAAGGTAAGTAACTTTCTCTTCTTCTCTGAGGGGTGGTCTCGATATGTACTCCATTGTGGGGATTGACAAGCAGTCAGGATGCAAATGCTATGAAACTTTGTCTCTATAGAATCTCTTGCATCCGAAGAAGTGGGTATTCACCCACGAAAGCTCATGCTGCAAAACGTCTGTTAGTCTATAAGGTGCCACAGGATTCTTTGCTGCTCTCTATAGAATGTGATGTAAGGTGGATCCACCATCAGTGCTCCAAGATCACCCACTGCTGGAATGATTAATAATCTTTGAATTATTAATATGGAAAACCACTAATTGAACCATTGTGGCAGAGCACTGCAAGAGAAGCCCTTAATCAGCTCCTGCCACTCCAGGGCTGGGTGAACTGCCCTATGTTTGCCTGGTAACTGACCACACCTGCCAGCCTCGTTAGCAGGAGCTATAAGGCTGGAAGGAAGGGGGGGTGTGTGTGTGGAGACTAGGAGGTCAGGCTCAGAGGGAGTAGGTGCCTCCTAGTCTGTTGCTGGCCAGGCTTGTGGTAGGCCAAGCAGTTGTAAAGTCTGTATATAGCTGGAAACTGATCACAAATAAAGAACATGGGTGTTGCACCAGACTGAAGTGCCCCTGATTCATGGAGGAGAGGGCCCAAGGGGCTGAATCCAGAGGGGCGCAGTGTGTACCCCATTACAACCATAAATTCCTTTATTAAATCCAAAGACAAACTTATACAATTACTCTAAACATGCCTAAAAAGCCTAAATAATAAGCAATGCATCCAAACAGTAACAAAACATGTATGAGTATTTGATCAAGATACTTACAAATGGGCTAAAAGCAAGGAGTGCTTAGACCCATATTGGTCAGTTCCAGCTTGGTCAGGCAGGTAGTCGCAATGAGCCCTTTAAGAATTTACCATTTATATCTTTAACAAACAAGTTATGTCACTGCCAATTACTGACTTCAGCAAAAGACAATTGGAGACAGTTTTCACCCTTATTTCCAGGTAAGATTTACAACCTTCTTTCTTCCCAAGGCCTTTCCTCCCTCCTTCTTGCTGTCCAACAGTTTTCCCATTGCACCTGGGTTCACACAGGCGTTAACACTGGTGTGTGGGCTGGGGAAGGGAAGGGTTGGCTCATTTAAAGACAGATTCTCTTTGTTTTATTTAAAGCCATCTACAGCTTCCCCTATTGGTCAGAGGCCTTCTGTTTAGAAACTTCCCTTTATCTCACTAGTTGTTCTTTGAACCAGACGTCCTCCCTACTTTAGTCCTTCTGGCCTTATCACTTAACCTAACTTTAATTCTTTAATTTTGTACTTATCCTACACCCACCTCCTGGCTGAGGTTATGGCTACCAGGAATGCAACCTTCATAGATAGGCGAGACATGGAACATGTAGACAGCAGTTCCAAGGGCGGCTTTGTGAGCACCGAAAGAACAAGGGTGTAGGTCCATTGAGGAACAGGGTTTCTTACTGGCAGTAAGGTTCTAACTCAGCCCTTCCAGAATCAGGCAGTCAGCGGGTGAGCAAAAATTGAGTTCCCATATGAAGGTGGGTGGTATGCACTGATTGGTGCTAGGTCAACTCATAAAGAGCTGATGGAAAGACCAGCTGCTTTGAGGGAAAGAAGATAGTCAAGTGGAAGTGTTTCTCTGTCTGGGCACAACAACCTATATCCCCAGAAGCTGCAGGTATTCCCTTTATTTTTGACTAAGTAGCCTTTCCTAGTGGAATCTTTTCAACTATTAGTAAGGATGCTTTGCATGGCTTCAGAGCAGAAATGTTCTAGAGTTGATGCCCATCCAAAAACCCATGCCTGAGATGGAGTGCTTGGGGGTTGGAATGCTTGATTCTGCCCTTCCCCTGGGTCAGGCTATTGGAAAAGGGCTGAATATTGATCGATGACTAGATGACAAGAGTACGAGACTCAGGAATCAAAACTGTTTGGTCCAGTTGGGGGCGATGGTGATGACTCGTGTCTTGTCCTGATGAATCTTCCGCAAGACTCAAGATAGGAGTGGTAAGGGAGGGAAGGCCTAGTTCAGATGATCTGACCGCAGAAGGAGAGTGTCACCCTATGAATGAAGCCCTAGGGCGCCTCTGGAGCACTATATGTTGCACTTCCTGGTTGTTTGAGAGGTGAACTGGTTTGTGGTGGGGGTTCTCCATGCAGCAAAAATACTGTTTATCATGGAGTCGTGTAGCTCCCACTCATGGTTGATAGCAAAGCGTCTGCTGAGCGTGACCATCAGCTCATTTTGATTCCCTGCAAGGTAAGCTGCCAAAAGCCTAATCTGATTGCTGATGCACCAATTCCATGGATTGACTGCTTCTGCACACGGGGATGGATCTCACTGCTCCCTGCTTGTTGATGTAAAAGATGGTTGTCATATTGTTCGATATTACCAAGACATGGGGACGTTGTATGAATAGGAGAAACACTTTGCAAGCCTCTCAGATTGTCCACAATTCCATAATGTTCATATACATCCTGGTCTCTCAGGATGTCCAAGTGCCCTGTGCTGTATGACTGTCCATCTGGGCTCCCCAGCCTAAGCAGGAGACATCTGTAATGATCACTGTGACTGGTGAGGGGGAAAGGAAGGGAACACCCACGCATATTTGGTGGGATCCTTCCAGCATAGTAGAGATGATTACTGTGGTGGGAACTATTACTCTTGTGTTCATGGACAGTTTGTTTGATGAGTACACTGCCTGTAGGCAGCGAAGATGGAGTCTGTCAAGCGATGTGATGTAAGTGCATGAAGCCGTATGTGCCGAGAGAGAGAAATTTTGGTTGATGTTCAAGGGTTGTTCGTGACCTGATCCATAAGGTCATTCATTGCTTGGAACCTGTCCATTGGCAGGTAAGCCCTTGCCGTGACTGAATTTAGAAAGTCTAAAGTCTGTGTTGATATTAGGCTGGCAGACACTGCCTTCAAAATTCTCCAACTCTGGGTGCATGGAGCGCATGTACCCACAGTGGAATACACAGAAGGGCCAGCACTTGAAGAAGAATCTCTGTTATTGGATGGAAGAGTACAAGGAAACAATGGGACAAAACGACTCAGTATGCCAGACAGTGGTCTCAGCACACCAACAGCCTAACCTTAGTCAATTTTTTTGTAGGCCTCATGGTAAAGGAGTTTTAAGGAGGCATTTGTAGGAGGATAATGAGGTAGCTTTGTAGATGTTTACGGGGAGCTCCTCCTAAGCCTGAGGGGCAGCATAGGAGAAAGCATGAATATGCTTGTTTGAAAATCAGAATGGATATAAGCAGGGCAAGACAGCATTTGTCAAGGCCAGACAGAAGGATGTGGCAATAATAAAGAGAACGTGGACGACAGTTTTAGCTCTTTGGGTGGACAGAAAAAGGCCTTCTCTTAGAGATGTTATGCAGAAAGATTTGGCAAGATTAAAACATAGTCCGGATGCAAGGACTTAGACAGGGGTTTGAGTCGAAGATGATGCTCAGGTAATGGGCCCAAGTGACAGGCGGGTGGATGGTGTTGTCACAGAATCCTAGAATATCAGGATTGGAAGGGACCTCAGGAGGTCATCTAGTCCAACCCCCTGCTCAAAGCAGGACCAATCCCCAACTAAATCCATAGGCATCAAGTAAGCAGGTAGTGAGGAGGACATGGGGGGAAGGTCAGGAGCTGTTTTAGCCATGTTGAGCTTGAGCTGATGGCTAGACATCCACGAGCAGCTGTCAGAGAGAGGCCAAGATTTTAGTCTGGACAGAAGGAGACATGCCTGGAGCAAAGGTAGATCTGAGAGTCATCAGCATCCAGCTGGTAGTTGAACTTGTATTTGTGGATGAGATTACCCTGTATAGATGTGTAGAGGGAGAAGAGGACCAAGGACAGAGCCATATGGAGCCACCATATAATGTTGGAGTGCAGATGAGGATCCCCCTCCAAAGGACATGTTGAATGTGTGACTAAAGACATAGGAGGAGAACCAGGAAGGGGCAAGGGAGGACAGGATTTCCAAAAGAAGAGCATGGTTGATGGTGCCAAAGGTGGCTGACAGATTGAGGAGCTTTGTCTAGGAAGAGGTTATTCGAGACTATGGTGCTTTCAGTGGCGTGTAAGGGCGGAAGCCAGATTGGAGACGGCCTAGGCTGGAACTCCAGACAACAAGCTCTACACTTTGTGTTAGGAGGACAGACGAGATGATCAACAGCGGTCCCTGCTGGCCTTGATAATCAATTATTTTAGACAGTGTGTTCAATGAGCTTTATAGATGGAAGGGAGATGGGGCAGTAGTTGGAGAGACAAGTGGGGCAAGCGAGGGTTTTTTAAAATAGGGAAGACTAAAGCATGTTTGTATTGCGAGAGGAAAGAGCACGAGGAGAGTGAGAAATTATGGAGAAGAGTGAAAGTTGGTGTGAGGGAGATCAGGAGATGGGATGGGATCAGGGCAAGTGGAGACATTAGAGGAGCGTAGATAACAGAACATCTGTGCTTCTGTTCCTGCAGCTCCCTCTGCTGTGACCCTCACAACATGGCATCTTGAAGGGTGGTACAGGGTTACTCATTTTCCCCTTGGATGGATTTTTTTTCATTCTAGGACTGGTGCCTGGGGAATAGCGATTGTGAGTTTTACAGTAAATAAAAATTATGCTGCTCATGGCAGGGAGTGCTGTGTCCAGGTGAAACCCAACAGCAACTCCTGGATTCAACCTCCGTATCAGTATTCAATAGAGAACAAGATGCCATATAAATGGCCAGCTCCATGCCGTGTTTAGAGGCAGAGCTGTTCTACAACCATTCCCAAAGGGAAATGAGAATCAGGCTGTGAGGCTCCTTGGGACCTGACACACAGACAGCAGTGGTCACACTTGGCATAGTACAGGGTCTTTATTCAACAATGGGAGGCAGGGGAAAGGGAGGAGGCAGTGCAACCTTCATGGACTTCCTTACAAAGAAGCCAGGAGAAGAGTTTTCTCTGAAGCCGTTCAGGTTCTGCATTTGGATGAATGAAGAGTATGGTCCCCTCCAGGCCAGACCAGGTGGGAGACCAGCTTTCCCTTGTCTGGGGAGCTCCCACCCCAAGCACGTGGCCACCAGCAGCTATGCACAAACCCTCCAGCACTGAATAAAACCAGATGGAGGAGACAGCCTGTAGCTCACAGGAGGGGAGAGCCCACCCAGAAATCTCTCTGCTGGGGATGATGAGTGGAGGCTTGAGGGGATCTGACAGGCATGGAAGGAAATCCTGGAGTGGCAATTGGCAGGAACAATGCTGGTGTTGTGTGGTCAGCCAGGACGAGGCTCCTCTCTGCTCATCTCTGGTATGGATGCATTGAGGCAGATTTGATGTTGGTTTTTATGCCACTGGGTATCTTACCTAGAGAAGAAAAAGGAGTCGTGCAGTCACGTGATAAGAGAAAGGGTCTATGCAGGACAGCACCACATCAGTGCAGAAACAGCCCTATTGGGAGCCATCCAGTCCCAACCCCAGGCTCCAGGGCAGGATGATTAGAACATAAGAACGGATACACTGGGTCAGACCAAAGGTCCATCTAGCCCAGTATCCTTCTTCCAACAGTGGCCAATGCCAGGTGCCCCAGAGGGAATGAACAGGACAGGGCAATCATCAAGTGATCCATCCCGTCATCCAGTTCCAGCTTCTGTCCCATCCTAAATAAACCCTTCCCCTCTCCTTCCTGGTTACACCCTTCATCACGTTTGCAGGCAGGTAGGTTTGCTACCATTGGTCATTATTTTGGCCAAGCCATACATTATAATTTGCTCTGCTATAGAACTTGACAAGGATCTCAGAGCATTAATGACTAACACTACACTCGGTCTTCCTCAATGTTAATTTAGGGTTAAGGCTGCTGCTGAAAGGTATTTTCTATCAACGCTATAATTGCACATCCAGGAACTCACCAGTAGGCAGAGTTACATCCACACTAGCCTCAATTAACACCTCCTTCCCCAAACGTCATACCCACCATCCCTGGATTCTGTGGCCGCTTCAAGAATAATTTAGAAAATTGAGATTTTTAGTGAATTAAATAGGAGCATGAGTAATTCAATCAGCTCCGCTTTCCTTATGATATTTAATTCAGTTGTTTCTGGGCTGCCCTAAATTCAGTGTTGTGCGCTACAGAATTCTGTACTGACACTACATTGTCATTTCATTGCAGCAGCTGTGGGGGGAAGTGGAGGTGTTGGCAGCTGGGCCCCCCACACCCTTGGAGTGGGAGCGTTTGGAGAAACACATTAACTGGAGGTTTCTGCTAACAGGACCAACCATGAAATCGCTAACAATGCTGACATTTACATTGTCATTGTCAGGGTTCATAATTATCACCCCACTGAGATAAATGAGGCCATTCTACCTCTCTGGGCCATTGTTTCAGGCTGTTTGCTGACCCCGGCAGACACCACTGCACTGGGGATGCGGGGTTATATTTCAAAGGATTCCTTCACAACCGTAAGGGCTAGAAATGTGTGTTTTGAATAAAGCTGAGTTTCTGGAGGACACTTACGCATCACAAATCCATGGGCCTGGAGTGGATCCTAACACCAAACTTAGCCAGGGTCTGCATCTACGTAACTCCCTTCTGCTTTGAGCATCCACAGCACTCACGTTCTATTGCTCGGAGTCACGCCCATGGAGTGCCTTACCGCTGACTTCAGCATTTCTGGCTAGTAACCGATATGACAATCAAGGTCCAGATACCCCCGGGGGAGAACGGGAGTGAGCCACTGATTTACAGAACAAGAATACAGCATGCAAAGTATATTGAGTAATGTCTTGTATCACAACTTGTCGTGTTCTGGACGTGATGGCCGTAATGAAATAGGTTCATAACCAGTCGGTATACCTAAGTATTTGTATCTATAGAAAAGTGTGCTAATAACCTGTACTACAACTTCAACTCCACCTCACAGCAAGGAGGGGCACCTCCTAAGGCAAGTAAGTGGCTCCATGTAATCATCATTGTCCAGCCCAGGAACAGATAATGATGAGAGTTAATGGGGAGACATTGAGACATCCCCTGCTATCACCTCAAGAGGGAATTTCCCCAATCTGAATAACCACGAGTCACCATGGTTTAAAAAGGAGGCTCTCATCCAGAAACCGAGGGACACCTCTAGGCAGGAAGCTGTCAGTGAATGCCAGATTCCACCCTTGTACTAGGAGAATATAGGTTTGTTTCACCGTTTGTGTCCCTTTGTTGACTCCAGCTCCAAGTTGTTATTTTATGGCCGTTTGGATCATATTGTGGGTTAACCTAGATCCCCAAGATACCGCAGACTACTCAGCTACACCCTGGTGTCCCCCACAACTCCACACCCTGGCACTTATTGTAACTCCGTGTGTACGGTTATTCAGCCAGGTTTAAAGTTGTGGGAGTATCAGAGCCATGACAAACTGAATTCTTCTGTTAAGAAAACAGCATCAAGTGGAAATAAGATGCAAACAGTGAGGGTAACTAACCTCTGGAACAGGTTCCCAAGGGACATAAGCAAGTTCTCCATTACCTGGTGTCTCATGACAGGGAGTTTCTGTCTAAAAGATCTGGTCTAGCTCAGCCATAGGGTACTGGGCTGGAGACAGGAGTCTCTGGCCTGTGCTATACAGGGGTCAGACTAGATGGTCATAATGGTCCTTTTTAGCCTGAACACCATGAATCTGTGAACAGTTCCATAATATCTGGATTTTAATAACGAGAGGTGTCCCTCAACGCCAGGTCTCTCCAGCTCCATGCCACGTATGCTCTGCTCTCCCTGTCCTAAGCCCCCACCTTGCCCCAAAGAGGTCCCTCGCAAAGCCAGGTCTCCCCAGCTCCATACTACGTATCCCTCTGCTCTTGGAGCCAGCTCTCCCCGGCAGCACAGCGAACGTGGTGCTTGGGGTAGGACTGCTGGCCTTGACGTCCCTCTCTTTCTCCCCATACACCAAGCACTCTTAGGCATTCTTATTTACCTGGCTGGCTTGCCTGTGACATCTGCACTCCTCCAAGCATTGGCTGCTGTTGGCTAGAAGCACCTGACATCTGGACCTGCTGGATGCCTGAAGCCCCTGCTATGATGGTACCGGCACCTGGCTGACTTGCTTGGACAGGACCCCCTGAGCCTGGAGGCCTCCGGTTCGACAGCCCTTTTCCAAACGCCACGGCTGCCACCAGTGCATTGGTATCAGCAGGGTTGAAAGTCTGCTTGTTTTGCCGTAAACCTGCAGGGAAAGAGAAGATTTCTGGAGCATTTCAAAAGCCAAGCCCATTGGACACTTCCCAGGAGACAACCTGGGCTCACTACTGTCCTGTGTCAGTAACAATGAACTTGGTGTGGATACCAGTAGATGAAATAGAATAAGGATGGGCCAGCGTGCTAGTGGCACTCAGGAGACTGGGACTCTATACCCCTCATGGACTCCTTGTGTGACCTCGTGCAAGTCAGTCTCTGTGCCTCAGTTCCCAATCTGTAAAACGGGGACAATAGCCCTGCCCTGCCTCACCAGGGTGTATGATGGTAAGTTCACTAAAGACCGTGAGGTCTCAGACACTATGGGACATCTACGATACATCCAGGAGGCCCCTTTCTCCAAGATGCCATGCTGTGGACTGGCAGGTAGCTATGGAATAAGATGGCCCAGCCTACCTGGGCTGTTGGAAAATCAAACCTACTTTCAAGAACTGAACATACGTGGTTTCAGGTAACAGGGTCATGCTGTGCATGACCAGTCCATGTTGGCCATGGATACTGGAAATACCTAAGATCTGTTTTTAAAAACAGTAGATTTCCCGTATAGATAAAAACTAATTTCCCCCTACTGTTACTCACACCCTCTTGTCAATTGTTTGAAATGGGCCACCCTGATTACCATTACAAAAGTGATTTTTCCTTTTGTTGATAATAGCTCACTTCCACTTTTAATTCAATTGTCTCGTTAGAACTGACCCCCCCACTTGGTAAGGCAACTCCCATCTTTTCATGTACTGTGTATATATATTCCGCCTACTGTATTTTCCACTCCATGCATCTGATGAAGTGGGTTTTAGCCCATGAAAGCTTATGCCCAAATAAATGTGTTAGTCACTAAGGTGCCACAAGGACTCCTCGTTGTTGTAACTTTAGAACTGAGACTCCTAATGGCATATAAAATGGTTATTTGCCTGTTCAGTAACTGCTGCCCTTCATCGTGTGATGCACATGTCCATTCCACTTAAGGGTGAGCACGTGTGTTCAAGTGCACCAAAGCCAGAGCTCTTTTTCCCATACCAGTACCCGTCAAGCAGCGCATGCACTATCCACATGCTTGCGTTGCTAGCCAATGGTATGAAGGGGTAGAGCAGACCTGACCTTCCCTCAGTTCCTTCTTGCTGGAAAACAGTAAGTTGGAGTCTAATATAGAGGGGAGGAGGGTGGGTCATGGAATAGATGTGTGCAATACAGCTCAAAGAACAACAGTTACAGAACAGGTGAGTAACTTTCTTTTGTTTTCTTCTTCAAGTGATTGCTCATGTCCATTCCACTTCAGGTGCAGTGCAGCAAGGAGAAGGGTTTCAGAGTCTATCTGAACAAGAACTGCAATACAACTCGGCCAGATCTGGCATCTTCCCTTGATGCTTGGAAAATACTATGACTCAGGTACATATTTTCACATGTCCAGGTTGCAGCCCTGCAAATGTCACTTATGGGCACCTTACCCAAGGAATGCAGCTGATGCTGCTTGAGCTCTTGTAGAAATGAAGGTTACCCACTTGTAACTGGAGTTCTTCAAGATGGACTCTGCATATTGCTACTCATGGGATACGCTGAGTGATCTGGGGCACGACTAGCTCTTTACTGAAAAGGCCAATTTAGTCAATGTTATATATTGTCTTTAGGAAACTAAAGGTTATTGAGATTCTCAGTGTTAAGAGGAAACCACACAAACAAAGGCGCTGCCATCTTGGAACTGGTTATCCTAAGAGCTTTGATTTCTTAGATCAGTGGAAGTTATACCAGAGCTAAAACACAGAATTCAGCTGAGTGAAGCCAACGTTTGTTTCTACTTGGGCACATACCTGCTAAATCATAGCACACATGCTACAATCCTCTGACAGACCCTGCTCAGAGAAGAAGCTCAGGCTTCACCATGATGAGAGTGGGTTCCCCCACCTCTTACTGTAATAGTTACATCGGACGCCTCCAAAACAGGTTGGGGAGTGTGTCAACAATCTACTACTATAAATATGTATTTGACGTTTAATCTTCATGAAAACGATGGGATATTACATGCATTGTTTTCACTTATCTGTATCCTGTTAATGTAATGGCAAACATTTACATTGTCATACCTCTGCAACTAAATAAATGAGAAAGAAGCCTTGTGTAATGCAAACAAAGAATTTTAACAGGAAAGTACTAATTAGTGTGCATTTGAAGGCAAGTGGTAATTGTGTGTGATAATCAGAGATCCAAGACCCTAAATAGACTCTGGGTGGTGACCCTGTCAGTTTGCTTTCTGTAAGAAGAAGCTATAAGTATGGATTCAGGAAAAGATTCTGCATCTCTGGCCTGTTTGGACTGGATGCAAAGCAGGGATCCCAGAGAATCTGGTACCTTGAAAAGACTGTTGGGAAACTGGCAGTTTGTTACATCGCTGCCATCATTTGGAATTACCAGACTGCGACTCACCTGTACATATATTTAACCTGCTTTAACATCTCAATAACTCCCATTTCTTTTCTTAGCTAATAAACCTTTAGTTAGTTTACTACAGAACTGGCTACTAGTGTTGTCTTTAGTGAGGCATCTAGAAAGCAACATGACCTGGGTGAGTGACTGGTCTCTTGGGACTGGGAGTAACCTGGAATAGTGTGTGATTTTCGGTATGAATGCCCATTTATCACTAAGTCCAGTTGTCTGGGTAACAAGACAGACTGGAGAGTTTTAAGGGGACTGTCTGTGACTCCATGGAAAGACTGTAATAGCAATCCAGGAGTTCACGTTTGGTACTGGCTTGGTGAAATCTAATTACAGAACATGCCACCAGTTTGGGATGTCTACCCTGAGGTAGGCAGTAGGTACTTACGGCTGTGAGCAGTGGTCACTCTAATTTTTCCCACCCATGTGAGGTATTAATTTTGTTATGTCCACCAATATGGAGGTGATGTGTGACACATCACCTCCATATTAGTGCACATAAAATTCATGTGGAGGGGTGGGGCCAAGGGGTTCGGAGTGTGGGAGGGGGCTCAGGGCTGGGGCAGAGGGCTCCAGCTGGGGCAGGGCTGGGAATGAGGGGATTGGGGTACAGGAGGCGGCTCAGGGCTGGGGCAAAAAGTTGGGGTGGGTGGGCTCTGGGGTGGGGGCGGGGATGAGGGGTTTGGGGTGAAGGCTCCTCGGAACTATGGCGGGCAGAGAGGACTCCCCCCAGCTCTCTCTCCCCACAGCAGCACCAGGATGAATTGGGGCTGGGTGAAGGGCGCCTCTCCCTGGCGGCAGCAGCTCCGGAGGGGCTGGGCCAAGCTGGGGGAGGGGCTCCTCTCCCTGGAAGCTCCGGCGGGGCAGGGCTGGACCAGGGAAGGGGCACCTCTCCCTGGCCGCGGCACTTCCGGTGGGCCTAGGCCGGGCAAGGGGCTCCTTTCTCCAGCAGCTTTGGCGGGGCTGGGCTGGGGGATCTGTGCGTCCCTAAATAGCCCACTGCATGGCCACGCAACTTACAGGGAACTTAGGTTGTGAGCCACTGCACGCAGCATGACAAAGACTATGTGAGATACAACTGAGGATGGAATCTGAAGCAGAGATAAAGATTAAATTAGTCTTTCTTGGAGACCCTGTAGGTGTCTTCGGAGGTGGAGCTAAGAAGTCAGATGATCTTCATGAAGACCGATGCAAAGAATTAATTTAGTTTCTCCGCAATGGCCTTATTGTCCTTTTACTTTGTTGTTTAGCCACAGTGGCACTTTTTTTGTTCTCTTAAATGTATACCCTAAATTACAAAACATAGTAAGTTGAGCCTCTAATATGGTGTCTTTAAAAAGCGTCCACGCAGCTTGCAGGGATTTCACTTTTGGTGCTGTACCTTTTAATTTCAGTTTAACTAACTTCCTAATTTCTGTGTAGTCCCCCTTTCTGAAATTAAATGCTACAGTGTTGGGCTGCTGTGGAGTTTTCCCCACCATAGGGATGTTACATTTAATTCTATTGTGGTCACTGTTACCAAGCGGCCCAGCTTTATTCACCTCTTGGACCAGATCCTGTGCTCCACTTAGGACAACACCATGATGGAAAGAACCGGAAGAGGTGAAGTGATGGATATTTTGGATACTTTACATTGGTGTGATACAGGGCTATTATGTTTTTAGGCTGCGGATCCTTAGCCAACGTTGGACCCACACTGAATTTACAAACCAAGGGATCTGATGAATAACCTGAAATGGGAAATCTTTTCCAGCTCCGAGATACGTTTCCTCTTGGCTTTCTGTTTGCTTGAACTGATGTCCCCAGGTCCGACATGATATCAGGGGGTTTGAGTCCTCTATCCTGAACGGTCTCAGGAGAGGGCTGTACCTTTCTTGCAACGGGGTCTGAACGTTTAGCTACTGAATGCTCGGTTGCCTTGGAACTAGAGCTCAGTGCAGAGGTTGATGCCTTCGGCGTAATCGACTTCCTCAATCCGGAAATGCCTGGGGCTGATTCAGGCCACCTGTTCTTTCCCTCCAATGATTTTGATACCCCCCGATCCCAAAGGGGTAACAGTCAAAACTTCTTGTAATAAGAGGGCTTGAAATCTTTTGTCTCTCCTGCTGGACGGACATGGGGAGTGAATGCGCGACAGACAGCATAACACGAAGGACGGTGTCTTTTCTCTAGGCATTTGAAGCACCTGGTATGGGCATCCGAAGCTAGGAAGACCACGGAGCATAACGTACATCTTTTAAAGCCACGCTTCTTTGGCCCCACCATAGACACTGGTACTGTCACTAGATACTAAAACCTAGACTATTGCTATTTACTATGAACTACTGGCTAACAAACTAAACTGGCTGACTATCCTAAGAGAATAAAGGCACTTATCAAAGCTATTACAGATCCACAAGATCCGGAGAAGGTCCATATCCGTCCCAGTGCTGCACTTGGAAAGAAATGAGATGGTTGGGTTGTGCTGTCTCTTTGTGCTAATATTTGTGTTTCCCTTTTATCTAAACCAACCTAGCGCTGTGTCTGAAATGAAGTGATTGTTAACTCCAGTTAAAGTAGCGAACTGCGATTTCGTCTCTTGAGAGGAGCAACAAACTTGTCCCCAGAGAGGGCTGGGCAGTTCAGGCCAGACGGTTTTGGGGTGCTTTGGGGCTGGGGGTGTGCTGAGGTCACCCTTCAAGTAGTAACCAAGGCCGGGGAAGACCAGGGTGGGGGCTGCTGGAGTCAGATCGCTGAATCAGGGCTGCAGAGCACACACCATTCAGGGCACTGCATGCTTGTCTGGTGGCTGTTGGTCTGCAGGCTGAGAGTCACAGCAGCAGAGCAGAGTTACAGGGCCTCTCACTGGCCTGGGTGGAACCCCAAAATGTGACAGCCCCTAATAATGAGTCAATAACAGCAAAGCAAATACCCTAGTCCCCCCTTACCCCCGCCCTATGTTCTGGGCTTCCCAGGGTGTCCTGTCTGCTACACATCTGTCTTGGTTAGATGGTAAGCCCTCTGAAGCAGAGAGAACCTGTATTTTGGATCTTGGACAGCACCACTCACAGCATCAGCACGGAAAAAACAAGAAATAGCAGCCTGCATGGAACGGTGCTGTTTATGCAGACAGAAGCGTGGCTGGAGATAAAATGCAAGGGTGCTCAACACTGTCTCACTCAAAGTGAGACAGAGCAGGCTCTTGCATGTCTTGAAACAGACCTTTAATCACAGGGCATGAATGACCCTAGGGCAGGGGTCTCAAACATGCGGCCCGCGGGCCGCATGCGGCCCGCNCCCCATTCCCGGCCAATGGGAACTGCTGGGGGCGGTGCCTGAAGCAACAGCCACACACACCCCTGCGCCCCTCCTCCCCTGGGTTCCAGCTGCTTCCTGGTGCAACGCGCGGCGGCAGGCAAGGCAGGCAAGCAGGGAGCCTGCCCTGCCCCCGGTGCGGGTCGGGCCGGAGCCCGCCCCCCTCACTCCTCCTGCACCCCGACCCCCTGCGTTGAGCCCCAGCCACACCCCACATCCCGACACCCTGCCCTGAGCCCCCTGCTGCACCCTGCACCCCAACCCCTTACCCTGAGCCCCCTGCTGTACCCCGACCCCCTGCGCTGAGTCCCCTGCCGCACTCCGACCCCCTGCTCTGAGCCCCCACCGCACCCCACACCCCCTCCTGTGCCCCCTGGCAGGGAGGGGCAGAGTTGGGGTGGGGATTTCGGGGAAGGGGTTGGAATGGGGGCAGGGAAGGGGTGGGAAGAGGCAGGGCAGGGGCGGGGCCTCATGGAAGGGGTGGAGTGGGGGCGGGGCCGAGGGCGGCGGGGGGGGGGTGTCAGTAAATGCGGCCCTCGGCCCAATGTACTAGTCCTCATGTGGCCCTCGAGGTCATTTGAGTTTGAGACCCCTGCCCTAGGGCAAGGGTACCAGCTGGCACATTCTCGACTCATTCAGAACATGGCTAAGGGGTTTCTTGTTTTCTCCTGTATTTGCATGGTCATTCTAATTAATTCATGCTGATTAAGATACTGTGTTGGCAAACTTCAGGAGCAGCACTTAGGGTCACCTAGAGGGATGTAAAGTGAAGTTGCAGAGATGGCCAGAATGACATTCCTGATGGGATCAGAACTCACCTGAATGATGCTAGTTTGGATCAATTAGATTCCCCTAAAGCACAGAATACCTAATGCCTGGCACAAAGGAAACCCATCTCACGCCGTCTGGATTCCTTTCTAAGAAATGGCTCTCCTGGCTCAGCCTCTCCTCCCCCCGCCCACCCCGAACTCTTCTCCCATAAGGCCCTTCTGCTATCCCCATGCTCTATGGTTTGTGTTCTACTTGGCCTCTCAAGCCTTCCCCTTGGACTCTGTACCCCAGCTCCACCCCAGTGCCATACCTCCACTCTCAGACTCTCGCTCCTCCTTGCTGATTTTCTCCAGCAGATTTGAGCACATTTTGTTCAGGCTCTGGATCTGTTTCTGCAAAGTGAAAATAATGAGAAAATGCAAGGACAGCTCCAGCAAGGTTAGTGTATAAAACCTTTCCCAGCGGCTGTGTGACTGAATGCAGGCATTTAGGGAGCCTGGGTCCAATAAAAGGTTGGCCGGGAACAGCCATGTGAACGACTTGTGTACTCATCTCTGCTGATCAAACAGCAATGCCTACAGAATGGGAAGTGGTTATGGTGCTGTCACTTTAGGAGGAGGTGGAGCCCAATGGTCTGGGTCAGCTGGAGAAATCACAGAAGGGGAAAGGGAGAAGGGCCTAGAAGAAAAGCAAATTGCAACAAGGACAGAATGGCAGGATGTAGCAACTCAGGAGCGAGACAGAGAAATGGGGAGCCTGCGCCTGGTCTCTGGGTTGAAGGTGGGTGCAGCACCTGGCTGTTCCTCCCCTACCTGTGCCACATCAGAGCTGATTCGAGTTGCATCTGTGATCAGCTGCTTCTCCTGCTCCTCCACCTCAGGGTCGGGCTTGGTACGGAGGTGGTCCGGCACCACCTCATGGCTGAAGACTGGCACACGCCCTTCTGTCTGTCGCTGGAACAATCAGAGAATCTATGCTCAGAGCCCAACCCTCCAGCAGAGCAGTCACACAACTGGAGCAAAGAACGCTGGCTAGGAAGCTAGAGCCCTGCTAACAATTTGCTGTTGAGGGATTTTGATCTACAAAGCATTAAATGGTTTGGGTCCTATCTAATTAGGTTCTTACACTACGCCTGTCCTCAAGGTATCCAAACATTCTAGGGGCTACCCGAGATCCCTCTTCTCTCCCCAGGCGATGCCTGCCATGACAGCCACGTTTAGCTAGGATGCTTGTGCTAACAGCCCCCACATTTCAATATCGGGGGGCCTGGGAGTTCTTAGTGGCGTGTCTTGGACTGTGGAATTTACTTCCCTGTTGGTCAGTTAGCCGAGGACACGATGCAAGATGCAGACTTCTTCTGGAGAGAGCATGGCTGAGGCTAAGTTCCTGGGGAGGCCTGTCGGTATAGGGGATGCTCTCTCTGGGGGCCTTGGCTGCATGGTGACTGCATTTTCACAAAGTGGAACAAGGAATATAGACTGTACCAAAGTGCAAGTTCGCAGGTGAAACCTCTCCACACAGCAGCTCTGGGATGAGCCACCCCTCCCCCAAACTGTTCACCCCTCTCTTCCTTCTGTGGAAAGGCTGTGTGTGTTAATATTAAATATATGGAGATATACCTATCTCATAGAGCTGGAAGGGACCCCGAAGGGTCATCGAGTCCAGCCCCCTGCCTTCACTAGCAGGACCAATTTTGCCCCAGATCCCTAAGTGGCCCCCTCAAGGATTGAACTCACAACCCTGGGTTTAGCAGGCCGATGCTCAAACCACTGAGATATCCCTCCCCCCTAGGAGGTTGTAGGTGAGTTGGAGCTAGTGCCTGAAGCACATTCCAGCGCTCCATGGGCCTCTCTCAGCAGAGCAGAGCTGCCAGGTTCTTACCATGATCTCCTCATCACGGTCTGGAGATAGCACCAGGGGGATGATGACCTGGTTGCGCATTAGGGGTGTCTTCTCATGCTTCAGCACTTTGTTCAGTGTGTTCAACTGGCCTGAGAGCAGCGCAAAACTGTCCAGTACTGAGGGCCTGGGAAGGGAAAGGGGATGAGTGAGACCTGGGAATGGATGCAGGAGACAGAGAGAGCTCTCTCACAGCTCAGCCTCAGCTCGTCATCCACTTGTCTCTGCAAGACCCCCAGACCCAGGGGCAGAGCAGGCTGGGGGAGGAAGGGTGGTCTCTGGTATTTGTGAAAGAAGCCTGCCTCAAAGCAGGGACTAATAACTCCCCGTCCCCCTGTATGATGCCATGGGTGGCGCCATTCCCAGCACCACTGGAAGGGAAAAGGGGGAGGAGGTGCCTGTAGGTTTTAAATTACATGCACAGAAAGAGATGCAGTTTTCCTCATCGCTCACTTCCCATTGTGATCCGTATGGCAGTGCCTGAGACACCCTTTAACTTCTACCCAGCACCTGGCACTAGGAGCAGAGAACGTGCTCAAGGTTTGGCTGTTGAGATTAAGAGCCAACGAAGTAGAGAATGTTTCAGGTGGGAAGTTTGCTTAATAAATAACATCAGCAAAGCCCCCTTCAACTTTTTGATTTCTTGGAGAAATCATCAGGGAGGTTCTGACAATTCTGCAGGCCTTTTACAATGCTGCGTATAAACAGTGACTCTCTCCAATGCTTCACTGTAGTAGCTGACATTAAAGAGAGACTGCATAGTTTAGTTAGCAGCTCAGCCATTTTGTCCTGAATGTCCTTCGAAGGTGAATGTCATTATGTGATTGACAACAAAACCCTCTGGGCAAATGCGCAGCAATGTCAAACAACAAATGCAAGAGCTACGTTTGTGCAGGGGTCAGGTGGCATAGCTGGCAAGACCAAGAAACGTGGAACGAACAATTTACTTATCGTATAGTAAATGTGGGTTTCAAGATGTCTTCTCCAAGTGGCTTCCACTCAAGGTGGAAGGTGGAAGCCACACACACAGTTTCCACTCAAGGGGAGCCACACACACAGTTTCATGCACGAGGCCCAAGCGCATCATGTAAGATCCACATGGACAAAGATTCAAAGCAACAACTATGATTTTTACTGCCACACATAGGGTGGGGCTGTGGGGATGGCCTGGGTAAGACACAGAGAAAGATATAGTGGCCCTAATCAGGAGCAGTAAAATAATGAGATGGATCTGGTCTCTCTCAGATCTCAGTGCGATTCTGTCCCTGGCTGGGATTAAGGAGCTCAAGGCCCGGTGAAGTTCCCGATTTAATGAAGATCCCAGTCTCCCTTGGAATTGTACATGCCTCAGTTTGGTACCAAGGAGTTGCAGGCTAGTGCCGAACCAAGGATGCAGCTCAGAACTGAGGATAGATCATACAAGTCCTCATACACCCCCTCCGCTAGAACCCCTATGAAGGATGACTCCTGGTGGTATGGGCAGACAGATCTGAAGACCATCTCTAGGCAGGGATAAAATCCAACTGGATCTTTCCTTTCAGTGAACTCTCAGATCTGAGAATGCTGAGAAAGCTGGCTGCACTGAGGCCTGACCAGATCCACCTGTCTGTGCCTTTGCATATTCATTCATAAGATTCACAAATTCCAAGGCCAGAAGGGACCATTGTGATCTAGTCTGACCTCCTGTACAGCACAGGCCAGAAAACTGCCCCAAAATAATTCCTAGAGCACGTCTTCTAGATAAACATCCAATCTCGATTTAAAAATTGCCAGTGACAGAGAACTGACCAAGACGTTTGGTAAATTTTTCAATGATTAAATACTCTCACTGTCAAAAATGTACACCTTATTTCCAGTCTGAATTTGTCTAGATTGGATCAGCCATTGGATCGTGTTCGACCTTTCTCAGCTAGACTGAAGAGCCCATTATTAAATATTTTTTCCCCACGTAGGTATTGTACTTATAGTCTGTAAGTCAGTCCTTAACCTTCTCTTTGTTAAGATAAATAGATAGTGATAAACTAAAATAGCTCAATAAGGCAGGTTTTCTAATCCTTTATTCATTCTTGTGGCTCTTCTCTGACCCCTCTCCAATTTATCAACAGCTTTCTTGAATTGTGGGCACTAGAACTAGACATAGTATTCCAGCAGCAGTCACAACAGTGAAAAATATAGAGGAAAAATAAACTCTTTTACTCCTATTCGAGATTCCCCTGTTTATTCATCCCAGGATAACATTAGCTCTTTTGACCACAGTACTGGGAGCTCATGTTCAAACGCTTATCCACCATGACTCCCAAATTTTTTTCAGAGTCACGGCTTCCCAGGATAGAGTCCCCCATCCTGTAAGTATGGCCTACATTCTGTTCCCAGATGTATCCACTTAGCTGTATTAAAACACACATTATTTGTTTGCGCCCAGCTTAACCAGGAGATCCAAATCACTCTGAATCAGTGACCTGTCCTCTTCATTATTTACAACTGCCCCTAATTTTTGTGTCATATGCAAACTTTATCAGTGATGATGTTGTGTTTTCCTCCCCACTGATACAAATGTTAAATAGCGTATGGCCAAAAACTAATCCCTGCGAGACACCACTGGAAACACATCCACTTGATGATGATTTACAATTACATCTTGAGACCTATCAGTTAGCCAGTTTTTAATCCATTCAATGTATGCCACGTAAATTTTATATCCTTCTAGTTTTTTGTTTTGTTTTTTTTCCAGGCAAAATGGTGTGCAGTACCAAGTCAAACATCTCACAGAAGTCTATCTATATTACATCAACACAAATCCCTTTATCAACCAAGCTTGCAATCTCATCAAATAGAGATGTTAAGTTAGTTTGACAGGATCTGTTTTCCATAAACCCATGTTCATTGGAATCAGTTACATTGCCTTCCTTTAATTCTTTATTAATCGAGTCCTATACATGGAAATGCTCCTTCCTTTCCTTGGGGGTGGACATTCCTTTCCATAAGGACTAACTCACAAGACAAGGTCACATTTCAGAGCACATGCAGTACTGAGCTGTGTAGGGTAATTCTATTCTTTCTAGGGTCTTACACCGTGCCCATCACCATGGCATCTGAATGTGTAAAATGTGGCCATATTTAGAAGTGGGAAAAGTGGGGAGTTCACCCCCCCTGAACTCAGAAACACCAGAGAGGATTGTGCTCAAACTCTCCTATGAAGTTAATCTCTGGGCAAAGACCAAACCTTGAAAATTTCAACCCCAAAGTTGAATTTTCACAGTTGAAAAGTCATGACAGCATATAGGGAGAGATGTGTCTCCCTCAAGCACTTCAATACTGTGGTGATAGGTGCTGCATAAAAACCCTAGGACAAAGACCCAAACCGAGATTTAGAAATCAATTGCAACGCTGGACTAACAAGCAAGAAAACCACCCGCATTAGATCAGATGACAGAACCAGACCCTTTCTAGAGTGAAGAATATCGTGCACAGCTATCCCTACATTCCCTAGAAGTTCTCTGGCCTGTGCTATACAAGAAGGTTGACTAGATGATGACAGTGGTTCCTTCGGGTCTTGGAATCTATACAGTGCAAGGGAGGGTCCCTGTTTACTCCATTCTGACTGGTTCCGAAGCACACTTTGCTCAGGAGCCAACACAAGGAGCAGGCACCTCTGTAGTTTTCACTTCTTCTACAAGGCTTGTGGCTGCTTCTTTGTTCAGAAGGTCATCTGCCAAACCCAGTCCGTGGGCACCTCCCCTCCAAAATCATCTGACTGCCATGTGGCAATACCAGCAATTGCTAACATGAAAAGTTAATATGAAGAGAAGATTTTTTGGGTGGGGATTCTTTTCATGGGATTTAGCAGCTGGAAATAAGGGCCACGTGAGCAGTCAGGCCTCTGTGAACCCCAGCAAGCAGAATGTAGAGCACATCTTGCACAACAGGACAGATTAGCCATGACACCGCACACTCGCAAACATGCACACCCTCTTACCAGGTGAGCCGGTCATACTCATTCTCTAGCTTATAGATGAAGCTGACCAAGGAATTCTTCAGGTCAGCCACCTGGCTAATAAGCGCCTCCAGGGACAATTCGAGCTGCTTCTCCTCCCTCTGCAGAAAGCGGGAAAGAGAGGGGTTAGGACAAGGCCTAGTGTTCTCCTTAGCCCCAGAACTGCACAGAGGTCACCAGACACGAACACATATGCATCGCCCCACTCCCCCTTAGCAGACAGAGCAATACCACTCTTCCAGGAGAGAAACATGCTGGAGATAAAATGCCCGGGGTTTCTTCTGTCACAGCCCCATTTCCCTTCGGCCAGGAACTCAATCTCGTGCAGCTCACAGGCAGCTGGGTTCTCCTGCATTTCCTAAGCACCACTAGACCTGACCCCCTCAGGTACCCACCTGAGACTCAGGTACCCACCTGAGACTCAGGTACCAGCCTCTTTCCCTCACCCCCTGCCTTTGGTCTCGCACTGACCACATGTCATTTCCAGCGGCCATGGAACCCATAGGCTCCCATGTTTCATCTGACATTTTTAATTTGTGGCTGGTGCTCAGACACTGCGGTGATTAGGGTCATATAAGTACCTAGACCCATAAAGAGAGTTGACTACTGCCTTTCATTTCAAAGTGCTTCATACCTACATACAGCCATCTCACTGACATCCTCTGGGATGGAGGGTGGCAGACAACTGGGGCACAGCATGCCACTTAACAGATGGGTAGGTATCTGCAGCCTAGGAAGCTGGGTCAAACCCCGGACTCTTACAAAAAGCACCCTAGGATCTCGGCTACTATATGTTACTTACACAGTAGCAGAGTTGCACAAAATTATTTATGAAACACAGTTGGACTAGGTCCCTGCCCCAATAATTTACCAATGTAAACCACAAAGAGAATAATAATACGCCAAGGAAGGTAGGAGAGAGCAAACAATGGGAAGGGAATGCTGATTGGGAAAGCAGATCATGACACAGTCTTTTTACAGGCATCCACCCACGGCTCTCACCACACCCTTCCTGTCCAGAGCAACCATCCTTCTCCATCCCCTACCCTTCCCCCTCACTGGGTCCATCTCCCCATCCTGGTTACCATCACCCCTCTATGGTTCCCACCAGCTCTACTCACTCCTCTTCCCATTCCAATCTACCACTCCTCCCACCACCACAAATCCAGATCCACATCCTTCTCTACCACCTCCTCCTCCTCACCTCTGCTGACATTTGCACCAGCCCTGGTCCTCCCTCTATCCCTACCCGCTCCACCTCCCACACATATGTCCACCATCACCTCTGCCCCCTCATGGCACCATTCCCAACCTCACCCCCATTCTCCTCCACCCCCATGCCCTACCCTGTCTCTCTTTGGAACACCACGCCATTTCTAAAAAGATCACAGCCATCCACAAACTCTTCATATCTCCCTCCTACCAGCTCCTGGTTCTTACAGAGACCTGGATCCCTTCATCTCATCCAGCCTTTGCAGCTGCCCTCTTACTGAGGCCCCTCCTTCTCTTACATTTCCCACCCTGGATCAGACCATAGTGGAAGTGTTGGACCTCTCCTCTCCTCCCGCTTCCATCCTCCCCTACCTTGAACAGCACTGCATGTGACTCTTCTCTCCTCTCCCACTCCACCTTGCTCTCATCTACCATCCACTTAGCTCCTCCCCACCAGCCTCCCTCTGGCTCTCCTTCCTCTCCTCGCAATCTCCCACATTCATCCTCAGTGACGTCAACGTCCATGTTGATAACCCATCCAACCTCTCAGCTGCACATTTCCTTACCCTTCATTCGACCTGCAGCCCTGGTGCAACTCTTGCACTCACCAAAAGGGTCATTCACTTGACTCAGTCTTCACCAAGCACTGCTCTCTGACTGCTGCGTTCCCTCTCTCTGACCATCACCAGCCCTCTTACAGCGCCACCCATCAGCCCCTGCCCTCCCGCCCTGGCACTCGCCTTTTCTGTTTGCCTCCAGCCCATCAGCGCTTCTCCTCTGCTCTCAGCCCTCTCCTCCCTTCATAGGATTGTTGATTCACTTCAGGTTTCACTCACCTCCACCCTTGATTCTTTTGACCCTCTCTCTCATCACAAGGTCCACCTTGCCAATCCACAGCCTTGGCTCACCCCCAACATCTGTTTCCTCTGTGCCTGCTCTCACACTGCAGAGCATCTCTTATGGATGAGCAGGCTGACTTCCTCCACTACAGATCTGTTCTCACCCGTTTCAGTTCTGCCATCTTCCTAGCTAAACAACACTACTTCTTCAACTTCACTGACTCCCATGGTTGCAAGGCCAACTGCCTTGTCACCACCTTTGACTCAGGCTTTGTCTACACTAGCAGTTTTGTTGACAAAACTTTTGTGGGTCGGGGTGTGAAAAAACACACCCCTGACTGACATAAGTTTCACTGACAAAAGCACCAGCGTGGACAGCACTATGTTGGCAGGAGACACTCTCCAGCTGACATAGCTACCGCTGCTCGTTGGGGGTGGTTTAATTATGCCGGCAGGAGAGCTCTCTCCCGCCGGCGTAGAGCATCTGCACAGGAGCTCTTACAGTGGCGCAGCTGCAGCGATGTAGCTGTGCTGCTGTAAGGTCCATAATGAGGACGTGGCCCTACTCTTCAAACACACCCCCTTCTCCTGCCACAGGATCTCACCGATTTTGTTGACGAAATACGACATGACCTTCCCCCTCCTCTCGGCTTGCCTTTCCCTTCACCCTTCCCCTCCAACATCTCTCCTTCTGCACTGTCACACATACAGAAGTGTCTCATCTGCTCTCTTCCTCTAACCCCTCCCCTTGCCCCAGTGAACCAATCTCCTGATCTCCCTCACTGCCCACTCTGATCCCTCACTTTTCTCCTTAACCTCTCATTATTCTCAGGCTCTTTCCTCTCTCACAATACAAACATGCTTTAGTCTCTCCCATCTTAAAAAACAAACAAACCACCTGTAACCTCACTTGCCTCTCCAACTACTTCCCCCTCTCCTAGCTCATTGAACATGCTGTCTACAGTCACTGTCGGAGCTCTTCTCCTCCAATTCCATGTTAGACCCTCTCCGATCTGGCTTCCACCCCTTGCGTTCCACTGAAATCACTCGCACCAAGTCTCTAACAACCTCTTCCTAGTCAAAGCTCAGAACCAGTACTCCATCCTCATCCTCCTTGACCTGACAACTGCCTATGACATAGTCAACCAGACTCTTCTCCTTAAAATCTTGTTCTCCCTTGGTTTCCAAGATTTGGCCCTCTCCTGGTTCTCCTTCTAACTCTCTAATCGCACCTTCAGTGTCACCTCATCTGCCCTCCAAACTTCTGCCATTTTTCACAGGGCTGTCTTTGATCCCCTTTTCTTCTCACCTTATCTTTGGGTAATCTCATCTGCAAACTGAAATTCAACCACCATCTCTATGCCGCTGACTCACAGATCTACCTCTCTGCTCTGTCCTTGTCTCAATCTGTCTCTCTCACATCTCCTTGTGGATGTTTAGCAGTCAGCTTAAGGTTAACATGGCTAAAACAGAGCTCTTCCTCTTTCTCCCCCATCTCTTCTTGATCACTATGGACCACCCCGTGGACAATGCCACCATCCTGCCTGCCACTTGGGCCTAGAAACCTGGGTCTCATCTTCCACTTGGACCACTCTCTAGGTCCTCACATCCAAGCTCTTTCTAAATTTTGCAGATTCTTTCTGCTTAATATCTGTCAGAGATGGACTGTTGTATCCCTCTACGCAAGTAAAACTCTCATGCAGGCTATCACCATTTCACATCACGATTACCGTAGCATCCTTCTCTCTGGCCGTGACAAATGCAATCTTGCCCTGCTCACATTCATTCAGAATGCTGCTGCAAAGATGATTTTTGTAGCCAGTTGTTTGACCATGTCACCCTTCTCTTCGCATTTCTCTCCTGGCTCCCTCTTCTCTATTGCATCAAACATAAGCTGCTTGTCTTCACTTCCAAGGCCTTCGTGGCCTGTCCCCACCTTGCCTATCATCTCTCCTTCACCATCAAGTTGTTGACTCCTGTCTATGATCGGCCCATGATGTGAACCTTCATCGCCCACTTGTGACATTTTCAAATAAGCACCTTTGTGTTTTCCATGCAGCTCCTCTTGCTTGGAAGAAGTAAGCAGTCATGAGATAAGAGGGAAGGTCCTCTCATGGATTAGTAACTGATTAAAAGATAGGAAACAAAGGGTAGGAATAAATGGTCAGTTTTCAGATAGTGGTGTCCCCCAGGAGTCTGTACTGGGACCAGTCCTATTCAATATATTCATAAATGATCTGGGAAAAGGGGTAAACAGTGAGGTGCCAAAATTTGCAGATGATACAAAACTACTCAAGAAAACAGAGGCTAGGGACACCATTCCTTACCCATCCTGGCTAATAGCCATTAATGGACTTAACCTCCATGAATTTATCTAGTTCTCTTTTAAACCTTGTTATAGTCCTAGCCTTCACAACCTCCTCAGGCAAGGAGCTCCACAGGTTGACAGTGCGCTGTGTGAAGAAGAACTTCCTTTTATTTGTTTTAAACCTGCTGCCCATTAATTTCATTTGGTAGCCCCTAGTTCTTATATTATGGGAACAAGTAAATAACTTTTCCTTATTCACTTTCTCCACACCACTCATGATTTTATATACCTCTATCATATCCCCTCTTAGTTTCCTCTTTTCCAAGCTGAAGAGTCCTAGCCTCTTTAATCTCTCCTCATATGGGACCCGTTCCAAACCCCTAATCATTTTAGTTGCCCTTCTCTGAACCTTTTCTAATGCCAGTATATCTTTTTTGAGATGAGGAGACCTCATCTGTATGCAGTATTCAAGATGTGGGCGTACCATGGATTTATATAAGGGCAATAAAATATTCTCCGTCTTATTCTCTATCCCTTTTTTAATGATTCCTAACATCCTGTTTGCTTTTTTGACTGCTGCTGCACACTGCATGGACGTCTTCAGAGAACGATCCATGATGACTCCAAGTTTCAGAGTGGTAGCCGTGTTAGTCTGTATCAGCAAAACGAACATGGAGTACTTGTGGCACCTTATTTGTTAATCTCTAAGGTGCCACAAGTACTCCTCATTCTTTTTGATGACTCCAAGATCTCTTTCCTGATTAGTTGTAACTAAATTAGCCCCCATCATNCCCAGAGGGAGTGAACCTAACAGGTAATGATCAAGTGATCTCTCTCCTGCCATCCATCTCCACCCTCTGACAAACAGAGGCTAGGGACACCATTCCTTACCCATCCTGGCTAATAGCCATTAATGGACTTAACCTCCATGAATTTATCTAGTTCTCTTTTAAACCTTGTTATAGTCCTAGCCTTCACAACCTCCTCAGGCAAGGAGTTCCACAGGTTGACAGTGCGCTGTGTGAAGAAGAACTTCCTTTTATTTGTTTTAAACCTGCTGCCCATTAATTTCATTTGGTAGCCCCTAGTTCTTATATTATGGGAACAAGTAAATAACTTTTCCTTATTCACTTTCTCCACACCACTCATGATTTTATATACCTCTATCATATCCCCTCTTAGTTTCCTCTTTTCCAAGCTGAAGAGTCCTAGCCTCTTTAATCTCTCCTCATATGGGACCCGTTCCAAACCCCTAATCATTTTAGTTGCCCTTCTCTGAACCTTTTCTAATGCCAGTATATCTTTTTTGAGATGAGGAGACCTCATCTGTATGCAGTATTCAAGATGTGGGCGTACCATGGATTTATATAAGGGCAATAAAATATTCTCCGTCTTATTCTCTATCCCTTTTTTAATGATTCCTAACATCCTGTTTGCTTTTTTGACTGCTGCTGCACACTGCATGGACGTCTTCAGAGAACGATCCATGATGACTCCAAGTTTCAGAGTGGTAGCCGTGTTAGTCTGTATCAGCAAAACGAACATGGAGTACTTGTGGCACCTTATTTGTTAATCTCTAAGGTGCCACAAGTACTCCTCATTCTTTTTGATGACTCCAAGATCTCTTTCCTGATTAGTTGTAACTAAATTAGCCCCCATCATATTGTATGCATAGTTGGGATTATTTTTTCCAATGTGCATTACTTTACATTTATCCACATTAAATTTCATTTGCCATTTTGTTGCCCAATCACTTAGTTTTGTGAGATCTTTCTGAAGTTCTTCACAGTCTGCTTTTTTTATCTTAACTATCTTGAGCAGTTTAGTATCATCTGCAAACTTTGCCACCTCACTGTTTACCCCTTTCTCCAGATCATTTATGAATGAATTGAATAGGATTGGTCCGAGGACTGACCCTTGGGGAACACCACTAGTTACCCCTCTCCATTCTGAAAATTTCCCATTAATTCCTACCCTTTGTTCCCTGTCCTTTAACCAGTTCTCAATCCATGAAAGGACCTTCCCTTTTATCCCATGACAGCTTAATTTACGTAAGAGCCTTTGGTGAGGGACCTTGTCAAAGGCTTTCTGGGGCAGGGGCTGCCAGCAGCAGGGCCCCAGGGCTGGATGGAGGTGAAGTAACCGCTCTGCTCCTACGGCAGGACCCCCCAGCTCTATCAGCCGCAGCCCCCCTCCAGCCATGCCCCGCCCCCCTCCATCTCACACAGCTCCCCCTCCAGCCATGCCCCGCCCCCCTCCGTCTCACACAGCCCCCCCTCCAGCCATGCCCCGCCCCATCTCACACAGCCCCCCTCCAGCCATGCCCCGCCCCCCGCCATCTCACACAGCCCCCCCTCCAGCCATGCCCCGCCCCCCGCCATCTCACACAGCCCCCCCAGTCATGCCCCCCCCGTCTCACACAGCCCGCCCCCCGAGGGACACGTTCATACGGACTCCGAGTTCGCCGCCGCCTGTGGCGATGACCCGCCCCTCGGCTGAGTCCCGCGCACCTGGCGGGGGCCGGAGAGTTCCCGCCCCCAGCGCCCCGCGCACCTGCATGGCGGCGCCTCCGGCTCTTCCCGACGCGCAGGGGGTGTGCCTGGCTCGGCTCCCTTCTACTTCCGGGTCACGGGGTGAGAGGTCATCGCCTGCCAGAGGGGGCGGGGCGGGGCGGACATGGCTGCCTCCGAGCGAGCGGACTCTGAGGTACCCCCCCCTGCAGCCCCCCCCCCCGACCTCCGCGAGGGGGCGTGTCCTGCCCAGCTCCCCGCCCGGCCGCTCCCCTGCGGGCGATGGTGGGGGCTGGGCTGGGGGAGCCTGGTGGGCGCTGGGAGGGGGGCTGGGCAGGGGGAGGGGCTGGGGGGGGAGGGGCGCTGGGCTGGTGCTGGGCTGGGGGCAGGGGGAGGGGGGTTGGGGGCAGGACCTGACACTGTGGGAAGCTTGGTCAGGGGGAGCTGGGCCTGGCACTGGGCGGGGAGCTGGGCTGGGGCCTGGGCCTGGGCCTGAATCAGTAGGAAGGGTCTGAGCCTGATGCCACTGGGGAGGTGGGGTTGGTGCTGGGTCTGGTTGCAGGTTTGGTGGGGGCAGCATGTGCTGGCTGCAGCATTTGGGCCCAGGTCTGCCTGAACTGTGCAGTCTCCCTACTGAACAGTGTTGGTGCCCTGCTGTGACTGTCGTTGTTCAGGGTTACAGTGGTGCTAAGCCTTGGCCTGTTGTACAAGGGGCTGCACAGACGTCTAGCAAAGCACAATCCTTGACCCAGACCCTACAGCTTTGGCTCGAGATGAAGCATGGTGTGTGGGTGAGGCTGGAGAAGCAGCATGTATCTGCAGAGATGAGCAATATGCACGTTTAGCTGTAGAAGGGTTTTTGTTAATGGAGAAAAATAAGCAGCTTAGCTGTTGTGTTCTCTGGTCGTTTCCTGCCTAGTGATATGGTGACATGTTCCCCTTTGCTGCAGGTGGAAGACGCAGGACAGGTCTTCCTCCTGATGAAGAAAGACTATCGGATCTCCCGCAACGTGCGCCTAGCCTGGTTCCTCAATCACCTGCATCAAGTCATTTGGGCTGTGCCTGAGTCAGAGCTGGTGAGTACGTGTGCCCAGGCTTGAAGGCAGGATGGCGCTGTGTGCTGATTAGTGCCCTCTGGCATTGGCAGTTTGGCCAAGTAGGAGAGAAGCTGTAGGACTTTTGGCTGCCACTGCTCCTTGGGAGCCTAGGATTCCTGTGAAAGGCTTTATCCCAATTCTTTTTGTCTGCTCCTTTTCCTGCTCCCCTGCAAGCCTGGCTTTCCCTCACTCGCTGTTTCTTTTCTCCTGTAGGTGAAGTCAGATAATGAACTGGATGTTCTCAGCATCCTGCCAAATGGGTGGCAGCCACATGAGTCTGTCGGGCCTAGGCCCTACCTCCTAGGGCCCTCCACACAGGTCACCTTCCTGGCGCGACAGTACCGCTTTGTGATTGAGCTCGACCTGAGCCCATCCACAGGCATTGTGGTGAGTGTATACGTCTCTGCCTCTCCCTGTGTACCCCATGGCTCTGCCCACAAGATGCTCCTGCTGCCATCTCTGTTCGGGAAGAGCTTCCTCCTGTGCATTTACTCCCAGCATGCATCTCCCTTCTGTGTGCCACGAGAGGTTGGCTCCCACTAGAAGCAGTGTGTGCCAGCAGCTGCCACTTGGCCAGTGCCACTCCTGGGCCAGCTCCCTGCACAGATAATCCCTGCAGGAAAATCCCGCCCCTTTTGCAGGGATTATCTGTGCAGGAGTTTTGCCTGCTAGGAGCTGGCTCAGGAGTGTTCCCCTCTCCATGCTGGGGCTCTGCAGAGTATTACTAGAAGGATGTATGGGTAACTCCATGTGCTAGGGACCCTTGTCAATACACCAGGGGGAACAGCTAAAATTTCCTGTTTGTACTTCTGCAGGATGACTCAACGGGGGAAATCATTTTTGATGAGGTGTTTCATGCCCTTTCTCGATGCCTAGTGGGATTGCTAAAACCCTTCCGAATTCCTGGTTCAGAAATTACCTTCCAGCCAGAGATCTTTGTCACCATCCAAGCATATTCCTCCATCATTGGCCTGCAGTCCCACCAGGTAAAGTTCTACCTCCTTCCCCTCCCCCAATTTTTGTGTGAGAGCACTTTTTGTTGCCCTGGTTGCTGCTGAGATCCTAGGGAAGTGGAGACGGGAGTTGTCTGAGCACTGCTATGTGATGCTGTAGTCTTGCTTCATGAGACCCTGTAGTCTGGTGCAACGCTAGACCATAAAGGAGCAACTCTTCTAGTGTGGGCACAGCTCCATCGTGTATCTGTGGGCAGGAGGCTGAGCTTTGGCATATGTGGGCAATGCCAAGCAAAGAAGGGGATCTGTGAGCAGCAGCTTGCCGTTAATTAAGGGAAGTACATCTAGGATGTATTTTGCCCCAGTGTGACTTGAACTCTCTTCAGTTCACTTTTTTGAGTGGCTTCCTAGTGAGATTGGACCGTAGCTCAGGTGCTCTGTAGACCACACATGCAAGGGCAATTCCCGTTTAAACAACTGAATTCTGGTTGGTGGGGCCAGAAGGCACCCATGTAGCTAATCCCTTCCCAGCAAAACCTTAACCCTCAAAAATCATGGTGTTACCTTGCCATTTGCAGACGATCGCTCTTCTCATCTTGCTGATGTGTTCTGTCCCTTTCCTCTGTCTTCTGTCTGTGTGTTTGGAATGTAAGCTGCTTGGGGCAGGGACTGCTTATTACTCTGTCTGTACAGTACTTGCACAATCCTGGCTAGTCCCTAGGCACGACCGTAATAAACATAACAAAGACGCCTCCCTCTATCCTTCCCATTAGCCCTCTGTCACTGATGTCAGCCTGGACTGCCTGCTTGTCCAGTTCTCCCATAACCGTCTGTGTGCTTTGTTCTAGTGCATCTCCCCTAGTGACATTGAATTGAGCTGCAAGGCCACTATCCTCTCCTCCTTCAGATCCTTTCTCGAGACCCACTTCTTCCATGAGGCCTTCAAGAAACTAGCCCGGGGCTGAGGGGCAGATGGAGATTGCTGTGCATATGTGGGGGAGGAGAAGAGTGTATATGTGTGCAACTCATCTAAATAAAATTGTCCATATTCCTAGTTGTTTCCCTCTCCCCCACTCTGTTACTCATCTCTCGGGGGGGAGAATGGAGCTAGCAAGTTGTGTGCCGATTATCTTCTGAACTCTCTGCTTGTGTGTTGCATCATGTTCCCCTCCATATCATCTTGTAAATTCTTTGGGGCAGGGACTGTCTCTTACTCTGGGTCTGTGCAGCACTCAGCATGATGGAGCCCTGATCGTGGCTGGGGCCTGTGGGTACTGCTGTAATATAAATGGTAAGAGCATCATCTCTGACCTGTGAATTATCTGCTGTGATTGGGCTCCCACCTCCCTGACCAGTGGACTTCACTGTCCAATTGCTCAGGCTTTTTCCCTAGTCTCTACCCTATTTTTTTTTCTTTTGCTTCAGGCTGCTGTTCCTTTATCCTGCCAATTATCAACAGGTAGTTGGATCAGGCTGCATGTGAGTTAGAGTAGAACAAATGTGCCTTCTTGAGAAATGTTAGGCTGAAGTTAGAGGCATCTAGGGGCTTGGACAAGGAGCCCTACTTCCTCCTGTTCAGTGCCTTCCCTCTCCCTGACTCCTAGGGCAGCAGGAACCTCTTGCCCCAGAATGAGGTTGACAGGTACATGTTGTGGTGGCTCCTAGGATCACAACACAGAGGCTGGTGTGAGGCCTTTCTTGTCATGACTTAATTACCTGCCATCTCTTGTGTTCCCCCTGCATTTCCTTAGGGTAGTGCATGTGTGTGTCTGGATCAGTGGGTCAGATACCACTGTGATGGGTGGCCGTTTAAAACCCTAAGGTAATGTCTTTCCCATGTATCTCTGGCTCAGGTGCTATTCCAAGGCTGTCAGCTGGATGAGACCAAGAGAGAGACCTTCCTGCAGCAAATTTACACACAGCTGTGTGCCTTTGAGAATAAAGTGGCTGAGATGCTCCAACAACAGTATGAACCCAAGCCCCAGGTGAGGCAGGCAGAGGTGATGGAAGGACTGGAGGAGAGATCTAGGCTCTCTGGGGCCGCTCTCCTGCCCTGCCACTCCTCTGGGAGGGGCTCATAGGATGCTGGCTTGTACTAAGATGGGCATGCTATGTAAGCCTCAGCTGGGAGTCTGTCCTTCTTTGAGGGACAGCCTCGTTCAGTGACTGAGAGAACAGCGCCTGGCTGCAGAGATAAGTGGACTGAGGGGTTTCCATAGTAGGTAAGCAGGACCAAGAGGTATTTGGGAGGGGTCATGTGGGAAATATTTACCCTAGCTCGGGGTTATACAGTTAAGCAGCTGGATTTATTGGAGATCAGTGGGCAGACCCCACCTCTGCACTCCCGCTCCCAGGTAGTTCATGTCTGTGAATGGCCCACAGTGGGCTTCAGTGTTAGTACTAACATGGGAAGGGTGGCTTGAGCAGCTTCCTCTTTGGTGTAACAGCTGACTCTTGAGCTGCCTAAACAGTGAGGCCCAGCTGTTCCTAACATCATTTTGAAACAATGGTGGCCGAGGGATTTTTAGCGCAGGATACAGATATTAGCAAATTAACAGGAAGTGCCCTCAAGTAGCTGTTCGGGGTCATGGGGGTTCAGAGCTCAATGCGACCTGTCCATAAGAACAAGATCTGCGGAATGAAACGGATGGGATGGAGGAATAAGACTGACCCTGCAAGCGCCTGTGTGTGTGTGTGATGGGATCCCCGGAGTACAACCTGGAACTGGGGTACCGCTGTGCCCCCTTAACTCTCCAGCCTGGGCTCTGTGTCTCAATGCTTTGCTAGTGACAAGCAGCAAATCCCTCCAGGCGCTGTCATCACTCAGCATAACAGCATGTGGAGCCCCACACCCAGCTAGACTGCATGAATGCTCCCAGAGCCACTCATGAATCACACAGAGAAAGGCAGCAGCAAATCTCCCAACCCCCAGCCTTGCACCCCGTAACTCTACCTGACCAGTGTATGTTTATTACCCACTCCACCCCTCTCTCGATGTGAAGAGGACACACACTAGCCTTTGTAAACTGAGCACTTCAACCAAAACGTACTGTTTTAGGTAAAATATGAAACAGATGTATTAATTACAGAAAGATAGATTTTAAGTGATTATAAGTAGCAGGCACAAAAGGTCAGAGATAGCTACCAAAGAAAATAAAAATAAGCGCGCAGTCTAAATCTTAAACCTTATTTACACTAAACAGTGTTTGGATCAAGCATTTTTTCTCACCTCACTGGATGTTGCAGGTAGGTTACAGTTCTTAATATGCAGGCTTCCCCTTTAAGCCTGGGACCAGTCTCCTCAATTCAAGCCTTTGTCTTCCCAGTGTTCTTGTTGCTTCTGGAGTAGGTGTGGGAGGAGAAAGGCCAAAGCATAATGCCACTGTTTTCTGTTTGATATCCTCAGTCCATGTGCTTGGGAAAAGACCAGCCCAGACATGTTCTGCTGGGATTTGCTGAGGCACAGGGTCGAGCAATCCCCATTGTGTGGTGCTTCTCTTACAGAATTGTAAATCCCTTGTTTACAACTCCCCTACTGATTTATGGTCACTTAACACCCTCTTGGGAGTGGATCACCACATAGCAGTGGAGACTCTCAAATTTACAACATATTTCAGTAACAACCATCCAGCAAAATCTCATAACTTCGTACACACTAATGATATATGTATTTGCACAGAACAATGGGTGTCAGCAGATCATGACCTTTCATATAATAGTTTACATGCCATGCTTTGTATGAAATAGATCATAATTGTCTGACAGTGTGAATATGGGGGTTCCAAGGTGCTACTTTGAGGTACAGAGTGCCACAGTGTGTAACTTTATGCGCAAGAGCAATCTCATTGTAAAGTTATATGCTTGTGTAAGTGTTTTCAGCATCGGCGCTTAATACAAGAACAAAATTGCTCAAATCCAGGGTAGTGAAAGCAGAAGCTGCTTCTGTATTTAGGTGGCTGCTGCTGTTTTGTGAGAACCTTAGACAGAGAGTCACACATTTAAAGGGGCACCATAAACTTCATATTCTGACTGGAAACGTTTGACCTGCTAATGTCATGAGTAACATTTATCATTCCTAGAACTGAAAGAGACTTGTGGAGATCCTGTTTAGCAGGTACTTTGTCAGCATTTTGTGCCAAGTCCCACTCTTTGTGTTCCTGATAGAATCAGCAGCCCCTGTTTATGTGGTATTCTGCCACACATGGGGTGGTGGGGGGAGAGAGAAACACTTATAAACAAGAGTCGTTGTAAAACCACAAAAACTGGCAGTGGCCTTGGGCAGGAGGCTCTGGAGCAGAGGATATGCTAGAACTGGAATTTATTTTTTTTTATTTTTGAAGTTGCCTAGATTTTCAGTTGACTGTGTCCTTGCCAGCAAACACTGATGACTTTATTGGATCCAACAAATTAAAGGGGTATCGATGCGCACTGAGGGATTTTAATTTTTGCTGATCATGTATCTTTCCCCAGCCGAGAGCAGCCCTGTGATTGTGCCTGGGAAGGTTTTTTACCCTTACCTGGTTCAAGAGTACAAAATAATAGTTATATGGGATGAGGCTGGCAGAGCTGTCCCAAGCCATCCCAGACCAGAAGGGCCCATGGCTGCTCTTGGTTTTACATGACAAATATTTATGTACCCCAGGACCACACACCCTCTTTCACCCACAATAGCCTTTGGGCAAATGACGGGAAAGACTGGGCAGCATTTGTATCCATCTTTGTAACAGGACTTGTTCTGCTTGTACAGATCTAAGCACATAGGTACACATTTGTTTATGACCTGAGTCCTCAGCGCCTCCAGGAGCAGTGCCCCAGACAGGGTAAAAGAGACCTACCTTTCTTAGAAGCCCTGGAAGAGAGACCTTGGGCTTCACTGTGAGAGATGCTGCGCAGCTGCAGCTTGCTCTAGATTGAAGGAGTTAGGGTCTGTCCACACTGCAATTAGACACCCGCGGCTGGCCTGTGCCAGCTGACTGGTGCTTGGGCTGTGTAACTGTTTCCTTGCAGTGTAGACTTCCAGGCTTGGCTTACAGTCCGAGCTCTGGGACCCTATTTGGGCTGCAGCCCAAACCCAGAAGTGTACACTGCAATGAAACAGCCCCACAGCCTGAGCCCTGCGAGCCCAAGTCAGCTGTCAGGTCTAATCGCAGTGTAGACATACATCTCCTAGTGCTGACTGCAGAAGTCTAGTGGCCCCGGCATCTCCTCCTCTACTCACCCCATGGTAAGCCCAGGCTCTGCTCAGACAGAAGATTGGGCATATAACACCATAGAAGCCTTATTCTCAGGGGCCAGTAGGAGTGAGAGCTCAGGGGATTGAGAAGGGCTAGAAGATTAAAGGTTAGCATAGTACTGGGGAAAGCACACTAGGGCTGGGGTAATGTATGGGGCTGTTAGACTCCAGGGCACCTGCAAAAGTTGTGGGTGGAACAGGGTCAGAGTGTGGCTGATGGCATCTCGTTGGTTTCTTGTTGCTAGGTAGATTTGTTGCCCCTCAGCCGGGAGAGTCCTTGTGCCACACAGGAACCCTCTGGAAGGAAGCTGGGTGTCTCCATGGTCACTGCTGACATTGGCCTCGTCAGCATGATCCGACAGGGGATCTTAGCACTGCAGCTGTTGCCTTCCAACTCCAGTGCAGGTTAGTTCCACCTCCTGGGCTCCAGGGAGGCTGGCCTGGAAGTCTGTATCCCTCTAGCCCTAGGCTCAGGGTGGGCATGCCCAAGGAGTCATGTTGGGCCTTTCAGATGGGGGAAGGGCAAGGCTTCAGGGCAGCAGCTCTGCGGTGCAGCATTTCATGATCCCATTGTGGTGTGGTAACGCAAATAAAGCCAGTGAGTGCACTGGGGGCGTAGGGTGGGGAGTCTGATCACAAATGGGGGACGGTGCTCTGAGATGGTGCCTTGTTACCTCCAGGTATCATCATAATCACAGATGGTGTGACCAGTGTCCCGGACGTGGCTGTGTGTGAGACTCTGCTCAACCAGCTGCGGAGTAGCACTGTGGCCTGCTCCTTTGTGCAGGTATGCCTGGGGCGGGGGCACTGCAGACTGCACCGTGTATGCTGGTGTGCCCGTCTGAGGCGGAGGGTGGGCATGGGGTGCTGCACCATGTGTGTAGGTATGCCAGTCTGGGGCAAGGGGTGGGGATGGGGGGATGCTAACCTCTGGTGGGGAGTGGGGACAGGGATGCCAATCCAGGGCAGGGGCTCTGACCCCCGACGGGGGCACCGACCCCCGACGGGGGCACCGAGCTGTGTGTGCTGGTATGTGCTCTCCCTTTTGGGGGTTTGATGCTCACTCGCCCCTAGCAGGATGGAGTGGAGCTTATCTCTGCTTCTCTCTCTCCTCGCCCCTCCTTTGCTCTGTCTCACATGGATCTCTCTCCCGCGCCTTCTCAGGTCGGCGGAGTCTACTCCTATGACTGCAGCTTTGGCCACGTCCCCAACGTGGAACTGATGAAATTTATTGCTATGGCAACTTTTGGTGCATACCTGTCCACCTGCCCTGAGCTGGATCCCTTAAGTCTCGACCTGAATGTGTATCACAAGGCCTTCCTGCTGTATTCCTTCCTGCGCACCGGGGAGTCCCTGAACCCAGAGTATTACTGTGGTGAGGAGAGCATGTGTGTCCTGCTCCATCGGATGGGGGGCCTGGATACATCAATGTCCCCTTCGTACCCTTTCCTGGTTGTTGCCAATAGCAGTGGGTGAGGGAGGCAGTGGGGAGAGCCTTTTTCCAGCCCCTTCTACCTACTGCAGTGCACACAAGGCAAGGGAGTGGTCCTCTTTTATCCAGCAGCCCCGTGAGCTCGGTTCTGGGGAGGACAGCTTAACAAGCACGCTGCTCAGTGGATTTTAGTGTGTGTGGTCAGGGACCGCAGAATTCTAGGCTTCTCGAGGCTCTGAACGCTGCTGGATGCTGGAACAGAATCTCTGTGGCTCCCTTCCTGGGGCACGGTGCTTTAGGGAGCATTAGCTGGGGAGTTGGGCACCGATGTTCCTTTCTCACCACTGCTCTCAGCTTGCCTACCCAGCCTGAGCACAATCCCCCCTGCCACGGGAGTACGGGGAGGGTGAGGAAATGCTCACCGGCCCCTTTGCACATGGAGGCCCTCTGAACGCTGACCTGGTTGGCTGCGCTCTGCAGAGCACATCCAGACCATGTCTGCACATGGGAACTTGGCTTACAAGGTTATGGTCCCCAGGGAAATGGCCACAATGCCAGCATCTGGGTGCTCCTACTGAGGATGCGGGGGGGACACGACAGTTTGTGTCCATTGAAAATTGGCCTTAAGGCTCGGAAGCATTAGCAGTTCTTGGAAAATGCCTGCTGTCTGTGGGGGTGGTTGAGATTCCCCACGCTGGTTCAGAGGGGGTGTGGCCCGAAGGACTGGAGGGAGAGGTTCAGGTGCTGCGGGCATCCGATGCTGTTTAAAAGCTGTTAGTTGTTAAACCTTGCAGTGAAGGCTGTCAGGGCCCTACTATCTGGTCATTATACAGCACCCAGGGTGGGCATGAGACTCCCTAGGGACAGGGGGAAATGGATCCCTGCCTGAGGAGCTTGCAGCTGGATTAGCACAGCGGCCTTGCCATTCCTGTCTGGTTAAATGCATAACCCTGTTGTGCTGCTCCTGATTATCACGCCTGTCCCATCATGTGCTCAGGCTGGGCCCCTGCCCTGTTACATATCTCCTCTGCACCAACAGGCCTCTCCTGTCCCTTTCCTGAGCGAGCCTGGAGGGATGTACTGCTCACTGGGAGGGAGGGAGGGATCCCACAGCTGCACTCGCCAAGTGCCTTGGGCTCCTGCTGCAGGCTGGGGAGTGGAGGAGCTGCCCCTGCGTGACCTGTGTGCCTGCTGTTTGCAGTGTCCCAGCACAGACTGTTCAATGAGCACCTGGTGTCCGCGAGCAGCAACCCGGCTCTGGCCATGAGGAGGAAGAAGCACACGGAGAAGGAGGTGCATGCAGACCTCGTGAGCATAATCTCTGTCCGGCTGCGTGAGGGCTACAGCATCCGTGAGGTCAACATCACCAAAGGTGACCTGCCTGCACCATGCCGTTCTGTGACTTGGGGCTCCATTCCCGGTTACACAGACTTAAGTGCAGGCTCGCCATAGTCTGGCCAGCCTCGGTGGGGTGAGGACAGGAAACCATGGTCTTGGGGAAGGAGCTTGTTCTCCATGGCACATGCACAGGATTGCATGGTGCTTGTGTGCCTGCTAGGCAAATCCTGTCTCACAGTATGGAGATACCAACAGTTCAGAGGTGGGGAGCAGCTACAGGGTGAGGGGGTGCCCCATAGGTGACAGCGGTGCAAGGTCTGATATGGGCACAAGTACTGAACCAAGGCTGCAGACTAGGAAGGTGCAAATAGCAGCACTTTATGCAAAGAGAGTGGCTGCCAGCAGGTAGCACTGTATTTACATTAGCCTGAGCCTTCTGCATTCCTGCCAGCACAGCAGTGGCTGCAGCAGAACCAGGTGAGTGGCTGCAGAAATGATAGCATGGGTAGTTTCTCAGTAGCACCATAAATGTACCTGGTCCTTCCTAGACAGTGTGAGAGAGAGAGAGAGAAAATGGAAATCTTACTTTAGTGAAGCCAAGTACAGAAGAATAAATTCAGGCAGGAGAAATGTACAGAGTAAACTAGGGTGAGAATAGGACTTTTGAAGAGCAAACTTCCAAACACAAATAGCAAGAAATCATTTGCATATGCAGAGACAGAACACCTGCAGGACAATCAGTGTGTTTGCTTGCCTAGCTGGGAGTCAAGGGACCAGTTGAGAAGGATAAGGCTATAGCAGAAAAGTTTAATTATTTCTTTGCATCAGTCTTCAGCTCAGAAGTATTGGGGAGATACCTACTCTTCTCGAACAATAAATATGAAGCACTGTCAGGGACTGAAGTGTCAAAAGTAGAGTTGCTGGAACAAAAAGAGTGACAAGTCACCTGGGCCAGATGGTGTGCTGAAAGAGCTTCAGAATGAAGTATATGAGCTAACAAAAAATTGCAATCTTTTATTTAAAATCTACACCTATGCCGGAGGCTCAGAGGGCAGCAAATGTTGTATCTGCATCCTGTAGGATGTTCCTGGGAATTCTGGCATGTAAACTAGCACTATGTAAATTAGTTGAAACAACAGTTTTTAAAATAGAATTATAAAATGGTTGGAAAATTGGACATGACGGTGTAATCAGCACAGCCTCTGCAAAGGAGAAGCATGCCTCACTATTAGGCAGCAGCAGAATGGAGCTGACCAGACTCTTTTTCTCATTGGTGTCATTGCCGTGGGTGTGGTTCTGGGCTGCTGCTGACCAGAGTCTAGTTAATGTCACTCTTGCTCTGGGTAGCTTTGTGCAGCGGAAGCTGAGGCTGGCTGCAGACTCAGGCAGGCAGCACTGCATCAGGTCTGGTTGGGATGATTGGCTTCTGACCAGTGACTTACCTCCTTTGATGGCTTAGCATCTCCAGCCACTCGCTGAGGCAACGTTTGATAAGCCCCGCGAGCTGTGCGGCACTGGGTACCTGGTGGGGGAGCGAGTGAATGAGTCGCCAGTGCGATGACCTGTTTGATTGGCTAGTGTGTGGGATGGGTGTTCTGCTCCCGGGCACTGCCATCACTCTGGCAGTGAGGGAATGGAGCGCTTGGAGCAGGCCCCAAAGAGCCGAAGGACTTTGGAGAACAGCCCATGGGGCAGGCTGGCTTGTTCACTTCGGGGCAGGCATGTCTGGGGAGAGATGGGACCAGTGTGACATGAAGGCTGTCAGCCCTCAGGGAACTAGTGCTGCAGTATCCCGTACTCGTGAGCAAACCACATCTGTCCTACTCTCTGCATTGGCTTCCTATAGACTGCTGAGTTAGGGGCAGGGTCTTGGTGCCAGTGTGCATAGTGCTCCATGGCCTAGGCCCAGCACCTCTGAGAGCCAAACGCTCCAGATTGAAGCCTCTGACTGACAGCTCTGCTCCTCCGGCACCATGGAGCTTCCTTCACAAGGGGAAAGCTCGTTTGTGCAGGAGACAGAGCTCTGCTTTTCCAGTCTGAGCCTGCCTGAGGAACTGGCCTCTCATTCCGAAGGCCAGGTGCATGTCTGTGACGCACACAGCAGTGTGTGCATTTCAAAACAGCTCCCCAGTAAAACGCTGTATTGCACAAACACCTCTCTCCCTGGGGGCGCGCACGAGAGAATGAACCACACGTCCCCTCGCTCAATGTGTGATTGGAAGGTGTTCGGGGCTTAGGATGACACCTGTACAGGACAGAGTAGCCTCTGCCAGTTCAGAGTGGTGTTTGAGTGGGCCTGGGCCCACTTGTTCTCCCATGCTGTGGGGCGCAGAACAGGCAGCAGTGGCCAAAGGGAAAGGCCAGGGTAAGTAGGAGGGGGCTTGTTTAGCTGGATGACCCTCCCAAGCTGCCAGCGGGCGTTGTGGAGTCCCCATTGCTGGGGAGTCAGAGTGGAGCCTGGGTGCATTGTGCTTAGGACAGGTTGGGGGTGCTGAGTTCAGCCCTGACCCCATGGAGGAGAGGGACCATCCCACCCAAAGGATTCTGGGAATCATCTTACCTGTTCAGGGGCCCCATGTCAGTTGAATCTTGTATCTGGGGGCAAGAGGTGATGCTGCTGGGTCGTGGCCTGGGTGGTGAGCTTGATCGCAGCCCCTCACTGCCCTGCTCTCATCCCATGCAGGCGGCTCCCAGCTGGAAGTGAAGCTGGTCTTGCTGTGGAAGCACAACATGCGGATCGAATACCTGGCTGTGGCGGCATGGCCCCTGGACCCCTCCAAGCGCAGTACCTGGGTGGAGGTGACAATGGAGGGCAGCTATGACATCCTGCATGATATCAGCTGCACCATGAGGAAGCCTATCACCAGCCTGTACCGCACTACAGTCATCCGTCGCTTCTGGAACACGCTGCAGAGGTGAGCCTGGCCGTTCCCTGCAGCTCTCGTAGTCTGACCCCAGCACCTGCTGGCTCCAGGATGCCTCTGCACCCCCTTTCCCTGCTCACCTGGGCCCCACAGTGGGGGTGGCCTGAAGAGGAAGAGGGACTTGAACTGACTTGTGTCCTAGGCAGTAGGATTCCCAGAGCCAACAGTGCTGCCTTCCCTGGGCCCTGGTCTGTTTGCTGTCACTAACCAGACCCCAGGCATTGGGAGGGGCTGGGCAGTGAGCAGGGGATGTGTGCCCCTGGCACCACCCTGCAATGCTGCCTTGCTCTGAAGGTCAGAGCTGTGGGTGATTCTCTCTCAGGTAGGTGGGGTGTGTGGCTGATCCCGGATGACTTGTGGGCATCTGCCCAGTGTTCCCAAACTCTGCAGAGGCTGGGGCATCTACCCCTGTTCTGCGCAGTTGTTCCCTGCCTGCTGTACCTGGGAGGGAAGGACTCGGCCAAACCCTTTCCTAACTCTCCTTGCTGTCACTGAGCTCTCTCGCTTGGGGGGTGGGCTGCTGCATCCGGGCTCCCTCTAGTGTGCCCTTTGCCAGGCCTGGGGGAATCCTGCTTCCCCCAAGGACATGCCCCCAGCTGGCCTTGCAGTGCCACACGTGCAGGCAGCACAGCTCTGAATGCTCGATCGGCTGGGAGCGCCCCGGAGACTTAACGGTGACTTTTGTCTTGCAGCATCAACCAGACAGATCAGATGCTGGTTCACCTGCAGTCTTTTGACACTGTTCCAGAGCACTTCACCATCCCTGAGAGCACTAAGAACGGAGTGCCCCTTTTCTACATCCCACCGGGCTCCACCACCCCGGTACGCCACCTCCTCCTTTCCTGAGAGCCCTGGGAACAGGTGCCCTTCTGTTCTGTATCCTGGTGTCAGAGGGCTGATCCATGCAGGTGGCTGCCATGGTAACTGTGCCTCACAGGAACGGCCCATAGGCTGTTCTCCTTGCTAACACTTGCACTGCTCCACTTCCGCATGATGCTGTGTGAACCGGCCCTTCCCTGATGTCCTTTCCCGAACATTATGCACTCCATGGCGCCAGCTTAGGGTGTCTGCTCCAGCAGCTGCTCCTGGAAAGCCCCTGGGGTGAATAGCAGGCTGCCCATTCTAGGCAATGTGCAGAGTGTTCTCCAGCGAGCGTGTGGTGTGCACGCCAGGTGCACTCCAGCTAGAGAGGGGAGGAGTGCCGCAGGCTCAGCCTGCCTCGGTGCGTCTAGGGATACCTTCCCATCGGTGCGGAAGCCCATACTGGCTGTCCGGCTGCATCGCTCAGTTACATTGCTGAAAGCATTCGTTCTCCCCAGAGACAATGTAATGCTCTTCAGCCAGCCTGCTAGGCTCAGACTCCGGGGAGGCCTGGACCTTCTCCGTGGGGAAACCAACAGCTTGCTGCTGAGCTCTGTAACCCCAGCTCTTTCTCTCTGTCTCTCAGGTGCTGTCCCTGCAGCACAGCGGCTCTGACTGCAGCCATTCACAGTTTGCCTCCTACTGGAAGCCCATCCTCTCCATGGATGCTAATTTCTGGCAGAGGTGGCTGCATATGCATCGGATTGTCCTCATGCTGGAGCATGACACGTACGTCTGTGGTGGGGCTAGGGCAGCGTGGGTAGGAAAGCAGCCCTAGGGACAGCGGGAGCCTGGCTATGCAGCCAGAGCCTGCAGGAGCTGCCTCACTGACAGAAGGGGGCTATGCAGGATTACTCTGTGCACAGGAGGGCCCTGTGAAGGTGTCTGCTAGCTGCACAGCACAGGCAGTAACAGGCTGGGCTCTCAGGCATGGGAAGGCCCATTAGCCTGAGGAGACCATGCTGTTTATGCATTAACCCTCTGCAGGCTGGGAAGGCATCCTGGCTGGAGGGGGAGGGGAGAAGAGAGGCAGCTCCTGGGAGTGTTGGGTGCCCTCAGGGTTTGTCTCTGCCAGAGAATCCGATTGCAGGATCTCCTGTGGGCCTCCCAGCTGGAATTTCACCCTGTGGCTCAGTAGGCCTCCCTGCAGGGTGGAGAAGCTCCGGGTATGTCAACCTAAGTTACGTGGATGTACAGCGCCGCATGTCCACACTACGCGCCGTGTGTCAGTGGTGCGTGTCCTCCCCAGGAGCACTCGCACTCGCACCGATTGTACGGTCAATGTGGGGCATTGTGGGACGGCTCCTGAAAGGCAGCCACAGCTGATGTAAGCAACGCAGTGTCTACGCTGACGCTGGGTCGACCTAAGTACACTGACCTAAGCCTCTCGCAGAGGTGGCGTTCAGTCGTGTAGTGGGTGAGTTATGTCGGCGGGAGCGACGTTTTAGTGTAGATGCTCACAGAGTTAGGGCAGCATAAGCTGCCTTACGTCAACCTAACTCTAGTGTAGCCCAGGACTCAGTATAGTGGGGCTGTGGCCTCTTCCAGGGGGATCAAAGGACCGGTACAGCCTGGTGTGTCCTGCTGAGAAGGGGGCTGCCAGTTGTTCACAATGGCCCTCATTTCCGTAAAACACTGCGGGAGTCTGCTCTGATTCCTGCCTCAGGCAGAGCCCAGGGCCTGGAACCGCTGGAGAGCCGGAGCGTCCAGGCGCGGGGCCAGTTTGGAGTCTGTCTCTGAGTGTCCTGACGTTATGGCAGGTGACTGTGAAGCTCCATTGGCTCAGATGGACACAGTGGCTTGCTGCCCACCCTGACATCATCTGAAGCCAAGGAGGGGAGGGCGCCCTGTTAGCAGGGGGGCTCGTCCCAGCCAAGGATCAGTGTGGCTAATCTCCAGCCCTGATCAAAGGCTTACCCCATAGGTCCCTGGGAAGCAGGTAGGTAATGCTACCTCCGTTGTACAGAGGGGGAAGTAGCAGATCAGCCTAGCGGGAGAGCAGGGTTCCTGTGACAGCAGAACAGTGGAACTCCCTACAGATGTGGCAGAGCCAGACAGCACAGCAGGAGAGGCGTTAGTGGCAGCCTTTGGGTGTGGGTGTGTGTGGGTGTGTGTGTGGGGGGGGAGAGAGCAGGTTGATCCTGCCCAGGCTAGTGAGGGAGGGTGAATGAGCCAGGGGCTCTGCAGGGGCCCTTCCTGGGCCATGGTGGGAGCAGACAGGAGGGCTGGGCTAGTGACGCGCTGGTGTGTTCCACAGACCCATCCCAAAGCACCTGCACACACCAGGCAACAATGGCCGGTACAGCACCATCCAGTGCCGCATCTCCCACTCAGCACTCACCTCCCTGCTGCGAGACTGGAGCAGCTTTGTGCTAGTGGAAGGCTACTCCTACGTCAAACTGATGCCCAGGTGAGAGGCTCCTTGTACTGCAGGGTGCTGCTTCTGCTGTGCTCCATAGAGAGCCGGGCGGGGCAGGGGAGGAGTCAGGGTTCCTTTCGCGCACTAATACCATGGCTCATGGGCTGTTGGAACTGCCATTCTGGTGTGCCCCGTCCCCCCCTTCCGTGCGCTGCTAGAGCCCTCTTTCCCCCTCTCTGCTCCTGGCCCCCTTTCTGCCCCATCTGCCTGGGACAGCCCCTGCTAACCTGAGCACCGCCCCTCCTCTTGCCAGGAAGCCTTCCAGCTGTAACCCCCATGGCAGTACTCTGTCCTCTCTCATTGAGGCCCTGGAGTGCGTCTGACTCAGCAGCTCTCTGCACGCCCCTCGTGCTGCGCAATGGAAATAGTACAGGCTGATCCCTGCTAGCAGGGCCCGTTTGGCTCCGCCTGGCTGACCCCAGCGCTGGTTCTGTCTCCGCTGCCCATTTGCAGTGGAAATCCCTGAATGACTCCAAACCCAGCTTATCCATAGCAGGAAACTCTCTGACCTCACAGCTGGGGAAGGAGCATCCACTCTGCATCGGGCCCCAGAGCAGCTAGAGCTCTGCCGCCTGGTTAGACCATTCTCCCTGCTACCCAGTCAGTGACTAACTCCTCTTCCAGCTCTGAGGATCCAGCTCCCTCCTCATTCTATGTGGTGCGGATCATCTCCAAAGCTCCCTGCATGGTTCTCCGGCTAGGGTTCCCCATCGGGACGCCTGCGCAGGCCAGGAACCAGGTGAGTCTGAGGGAGAATGCTTTGGGGCAGTGGGAACAGAGTGAGCAGCCTGAGAGGCGGGGGGGGGCTGGCATGGAGAAGAAGCAGGTGGATGTATTTACAGAGCTGACACCTTGACCAGGCAGCTGTTTGGGATTTGGGACAAATGAATTTAAAATGTAGCTGCTGTAGCAGAGATTTGGAAGGTGGCAAGATATTGCACCTGTATTTTAAAGAGGCTCCAAGGGTGATCCAGGGAATTGCAGACTAGTAAACCTCACATCTGTGCCTGGTAAACAGGTCAAAATGATGATTAAAAATAGTATAATAAAACACCTGAAGATTTATATGATTTGATCTAACCAGCTTGATTTGTGCAGAGGAAAACCATGACTCACTGAGATATTAGAATTCTTTGAGCGTTAGTAAAGTAGTGGATAGAAGAGAAAACTAGTTAACATAATTTAGATTTTGACAAAGTCCCAGGCAGGAGGCTACTAAGAAGCTAAGATGTCATGGGCCGAGAGGCAAAGTGAGGGATCAGGATCTGTGAAGGAGACAGGAAACAGTGGGATTAAATGTTCAGTTTTCATCCTGGTGCCCGCAGGATCTGTACTAGGTCCTGTGTCTTTTAATGGTCTGGAAAGGAAAGGAGGCAGCGAAAAGTGAAACTCCCTGCAGATGTGGCAGACCAGACAGCGCAGCAGGTGACTTCATAAAGGTCTCTGAAAGGAGTGGACTAGAGAGAGGCAGTTGGGAGCACTGTTCTGTCTCCTAACACAAGAATAAGGCACATTCAATGAGGTTGAAAAGTGGCGAATTGAAAACATAAAAGGAAATTTGACTGTGGAAGTCACAGGAAGTTGCTGAGGCGAGAACTTAACAAGATTCAAAGAGGGGTAGGGCCTTTAAGTGGGTACACAATACCCCAAAAAACCTTGCAGTTTGGGGCTTAACCCAACCTATAATCAGGAGGAGACCTTTATGGGGGCAGATTATCCACCACGTGCGACATCAGGGTTTTTGCACCTTTGTCTGCAGCCGTTGGAGCCAGGGCACTGAGCTAGGCAGAGCTGTGGTCTGGACCCATCTGGCAGTGCCTGTGTAATGGCGTTCCTGCAGACCCAGAATGGGAGAAGAGTAGGGAGTGGTTCCCCTGGTACCTCTCTCCACAGAGCAGAGCTGTTTGTTGGTCAGGAGTGGGGAAGGGGTGGTTGATTCATAGAGTTTAAGGCCAGAAGGGACCATTGTGATCATCTAGTCTGGCCTGCTGTGTGACACAGACCATTACACTTCACCCAGCTACCCCTGTGCTGAGCCCAATAACTTGTTTGGCTAAATCATCTCTTCAGAAAGGCCTCCAGCTGGAGAGTCCACCTCCTCCCTCGTCAGACTGTTCCAGGGGTTAGTCACCCTCACGGATTGAAAAACAATTCTGCCTTATTTGTCTGGCTTCAGCCGTCAGCCATTGGCGGTTCCTGTCCCAAGTTAAAGAGCCCTTTGGTACCGGGTGTTTTCTCCCCTGGGAAGTACTTGTCACTGCAATCCAGTTACCTTGCAATCTTCTCTTTGATAGCTGAACAGCTTGAGCTCTTTAAGCCTGTCACTATAAAGCATGTTCTCCAGCCCTCAGAGCAGTTTTGTGGCTCTTTTCTGCTCCCTCTCCAATCTTCAATGTCCATTTTAAAATGTGGACCTAGAATGGGATTCTGTATTCCAGTATCAGCCTCACCAATTTCACATGCAGAAGTAAAATCACCCCCCTGTTCTCTGCTCCTCTGTCTGTACATCCCAGGATCACATTCGCCCTCTTTGCCAAGGCTCTGCTCTAGCAGCTCACGTCGAGTTGCTTGTCTCTACAGCAGGCAGCATGGACGTAGCTAAGCCCAAGTCTGCAGGTCCCAGGCTTGTAGACTTGTAAATCTGGGTTTGCACTGGCTGGGCCTGGCTCCCTCAGATGGGCTAACATGTCCACACCATGCTGCGCAGCCCTTCTGATTGTGGCTTGACCTGCAGCCATGCTGCAAAATGAGAGGGCTTCAGCCCGAGCTGTGGCTGACTCCGGATCTGACCCTCTCCCCTAGCAGGGTCCTAGGCCCCAGGCTCAGGGCCTGCCGACCCGGGTCAGACTGATCTCTTCGTGGATGGAAGGGGGGCTTGGGCTCAAATCTCCGTTGGGATCTGGGTGTAGTGTGCAGTGCAGACACCCTGTGATCCCTAAATAGAGCTGCTCAGGCTTCCTTTTGCCTCTGTCCTGCAGATAGTGGAGGAGTTACAGGACCGGATCCTGCAGCTGCGCTTCCCCCACAGGGTCCAGAGCAAAGAGGCGACTCCCAAAGTGAAGAGGAAAACTTTTGGCAGCAGCTCTCCCTCGAAGTCGCCACCCGTGGCTGGGGCCCCGCCAGCCCTCTCGGACAGGCCATGCCTCGTAGTGCTGCACAAGCCGCTGGAGAAGCTCCTGATCAGGTAGTGGCCGTGGGCTAGTGGGGCAGAGGAGCAACAGGCTGCCGGGGCTGCTCTTGCTTAGTAGTCGGGGTGGGGAGGGGAAGCGCTGAGGGTTAGCCCTGTGCCCGAGGAGAGGCCCGTGGAAGGCTGGTGCTGCTGGCGGCGGGGGAGCCTGTGCCCTTGGGGTGGGTTCCGCGGGCACGTTCTCTGACAGAGCTGTGGCGACTCGCAGGGCTTGGGGTCAGCGCTGCGCTGGAGAATCCAAACCTGGCCAGAGCGAAGGGAGGGGGAGAGAGGATCACTGGCCCCCGAGCGGGGACTGAAGTGGAGCAGATCCCAGCCTTCCTGCTGCCGCCCCCGTGGGGTTAGATCCAGAATCAGGCCAGCCGTCCAGAAGTGCAGGCCTTGTCTGGGGACCCTTCCCTCTCGGCTGGTCGTTCTCCCTTCCACCCTCCTAGGTATGAGAAGCTGCCTTCCGACTACCGGGCTCCCTTCATCCTCACCCTGGAGCACCCCCCTGTGTCCGGCCCCCTCACCATGGTGGCCAACCGCACCGCCTCCTCCACCCTGGCTTCGCTCTCCCGCTACTTCTATCACCAGCGCTGGATCTGGTGCATCCAGTCGGGGCTGGCCCCAGCCGTGCCTATCGCAGCCGTAGCCCATCTCCTGTCCACACTCGCTGAGTAAGTGTCACGACTGAGGGGGGCGGGGAGCTGGCTAGCGGGGAGCTGCCCTTTCCGAAGGTGCAGACCCCAGGGCAGGGCCGGATGGTTTGAGGCTGGGTTGGGGTCCCATAACCCATCTCGGCACGGCTCTGATTCTGTGAGCAGCTGCCAGAACCACTGGGTCTGGGGGGTTCACCCAGTCCTGCTGCCACCAGCTAAGGGAGAGTGGGTTTCCTGACATGAGGGCGCAGGAGGTGTCCCCTGGAGCACGGCACCATGGCCTGGCCTCTGCTTCTGTCTGGGCTGTGTCTGTGTAACATGCCAAGCTACTCCCAGTGTGTCGGGGCTGGCTCGGATCCAGTCCCTGCGGGGGGGCCCTGAGGAGTTCCTGTGGCTATGGGGCTCCTGTCAGGGGAGGGGGAGTGGAGGAGTTGCTCATCTCCCAGTGCTTTTCTCTGGTGCTGCCCAGGGTCCGTTTGTCAGAGGGCTTCCATTTTGCATCCAGTGGAGACGGAATTATCAATATGGTGCTGGAGCTGCCCATACGGGTGAGTCCTGTCCCTGCCCCACCCAGCCTGCTCTCCCAGCCCCTCCAGGGGGACACGCTCTCTGAGACACCATGGGAACGAGCGTGGGGAGACCCACTCACTTCCCTGGGGCTCAGTGGCTCCTGTCTCCTCCCCAGCCCTGGGGCTGAAGGGTCCCATGGAGCACTGGGGGGCTCCCTCTCCACTTCCCTGCCACAGGGAGGGGGACTTGAGGGTGGGGTGTGTTGGAGGAGGTGTGGGGATGGGGGCAGAGGGGTGTGGTGGGCTGTGTCACATGGGATTTGGGGGCATGGGGTTGGGAGCAGAGGGACTTGGGGTGGGCTGTTGCAGGGCATGGGGAAGTGGGTCAGAGGGATTTTGGGATCTGGGGAAGCGGTGACAGGAGATGGATTGGGCAGTGGGCTGTGTTTTGGCCGCACAGTGACTGGCCTGAGGGATTTGGTGGAGGCAGGGGGTAGGTCTGCATTGGTGCAGGTGTTGCCGGTCCAGCGGTGGGCTGTGTTTCGGGGGCAGAGGGGTTGGGTGGAGGCAGGGAGTAGGCATGCATTGGTTGCCAGTCGGGCTCATGCAGCGTCTTGGCCGCAGAGTGACTCCTCCAGTGACGACAGCAGCGGCAGAGAGAAGCACACTTGCATCGTCCAGTATGTCCTCTTCCCGCCACACTCCACCTCCACCAAGGACAGGTGAGGTCAGGGATCAGCCTCCCAGGTAGCACTGAGAGCCAGCCCCTCTGGCTCCTGGCCTTGTGCCTGTTCAGTCATGTGTGGGGATGGGGAGGGCTCGTACCTAGTGCTCCCTTGGCAGCTGTTGGGCTGTGACTGCTTGGAGCTGCAGAGCCCTCGTACCTCGCTGGGCATGGCCTGCTGTGGGGGTGGCTAGCCATTGATGCCGGCTCTCTGGGGGTGGAAGGTGCTGCAGGGGTAGGCGGGTGGTGCTGCCCTGGGGGGTGTCTGGAGCCCGTGCAGCACGGTGGAGAGGCCTGAGCAAACACCTGGATGTGCAGGATGCTCACCCCACCTACGCTGTTCTCCAGCTTCTCTACAGATGACGACAATGACACAGAGGTGGAGGCCATCGAAATGGACACCGAGCTGAACCTGGTCACTGAGTGCTGGGTGGAACCACAGAGTGGCCACATCCGCGGCACTGCTGAGAACTGGAGGTATCTCCAAGGGCTGCCCTACCAGAAGATCCCCAAAGCTGTGAGTCTCCAAGGGTGGGTGGGGATGGTGAGCCCAGTCACGTGCCGGGGCCCCCATTGTCCAGGCCCTGTGCAAATACAGACCAAAACGTAGGCGTGGGACATTAGATGAATCGGACAGACGGCAAAGTGCAGGGAAACAATGGGATAGTATTGCTCATCAGGATGGGCAGCGGTCTCAGCATGCCCGCGGCCTTGCCATTGTCAGGTCTTTTCTGGGCATCATGGCCAAGGAGACCTGGGGAGGTCAAAGCTATCTGGTGGTCCTTTTCAAAGCTCTCCTTTGCTGTGATACCCACAGAACTATGACAACCGGCTGCTGGGTTTCACTGTCTCTGTGTGCTCCCCCGTCTGCCTGTACCCATCTCTCTCTTGTCTTATGCTCAGACTGGAAGCTTTCTGGCACAGGGGCTGTCTTTGTTCTGTCTGTGCACCGCTTAGCACAGCCCGTGACTAGGGCTCCTAGGCGGGAGGATAAATCATTAAGGGAGATTTGAAGGAGGGTAGTGAGGCAGCTTTGCAGATGTTTATGGGATGCTCCTCCCACGTGTGAGGGGCAGCATGGGAGAAAGGCACAACGGTGTTTGTTTGAACGTATGCCAAGTGGGTGAGGGAGGCTGGCCTCACAGGATGGTGAGAGGCAGGAGTGGACACCACAATCATGAACGAGAGAGAGAAAGTGAAAGCAAGTAGCTTACATTTGATGCAGTAGAGCAAGGGGAGCCGGTGAAGGGTTGCGAAGAAAGGAGTTTGGTCAAAGCAACCGGGTAAGAAAATGATCTCTACAGCAGCACTGGCTGCATTTCTCATGGCCAGGAGGAGAATGTTGCCGTGATTGAGATGTGGAGTGATTAGCACCTGGATGAGTGCTTTAGCTGCGTGCATGTCTAGGAAAGGCCCTATTTTACAGATGCTGTGGAGAAAGAATTGGAGAGACAGATAGCCGGATGTGAGGACCTAAAGAGAGTTTTAGTCAAAGGTGATGCCCAGGTTACATGCCCGAATGACAGGCAGGATGGTGGTGGTGTACGCAGTGACTGAGAAAGGAGATGCAGGAGGGAGATTAAGAGCTCTGCTTTTTAGCCAGGTTGAGCTGGAGCTGATGGCTAGTCAGGGAGGCAGGCCAAGATTTTAGTTTGGACGTGTTGATAAATTGTATGGACAGTTTGACTTTGGTTCACTATGAAAGATACTCAGAGACCAAATAGCCAATGTCAGTCAGGTTTATTGCTATGAGTAAGGCTGATTTAGTTATGGAATCCGTGACTTCCAAAGACCTCCGTGACATCAGCCAGCACTGGCTGGCAGGGGGGACCCCAGCCGCTCCCTGCCCCCACGGCTGGCAGGGGGGACCCTAGAGCTCTGGGCCACCGCAGCTTGGAGCCGCCACTGGAGGGGAACCCTGGAGCTCCCAGCTCTCCTTCCCTCCACCAGCATCCGAGCTGCCCAGGCTACCTATTTTGTCATGGGTAGTTTTAGTAAAAGTCAAGGACAGGTCATGGACTTCCATGAATTTTTCATTATTGCCCGTGACCTGTCCGTGACTTTTACTAAAAATATCTGTGACAAAAACTTAGCCTTAGCTACGAGCCAATAATAATGTACAGGGTAAAAGGTTCTATGTGATACCAGTCTTCAGGAGCCATTTACATTCACTTTACGCAGAAGGTGTGCTCCCAAAACTATGCACTTCAGCTGGCAGTGTTTATAGGGTGACTTTCCATGTTACACGTTTGCTTACGTCACTGTAATTCACCCCATCAGTTTGTCCCTGTTTGTAACGTCCTTTCCATATTGTTGTTCTGGAAACTAGCAATCCAGGTCCTGGTCCTGAAGGTACCTTCCTAGGCTTGTACCATGGAAGAACAATCCGATATTTGGTCCTCTTCCTTTGGGACATTCCAGTACTGGCCTGTGAGAGTAACTCCCTACCTGTTGCTGTGGTAAAACACCCCTATGTCTTGATCCTGACAGTTTTCCTATCTACTTCAGCTAATGCAAGGTGTCATGGGATTCTTAATGTAAGTGAACAGGATTCTAGTTAAGATTAGGCCAATTTAGGCTATGCAATTGCTATAATATTTGTGTTTAATGGATACTAATATTAATATATAATGTGTGTGTATAATACCTAGTAATAATAGAAGATAGATAGATGTGTGTGTGTATGCTAGCCAGCACATACTGGTCAAAAGAGAGAAGGAGACCGGTCTAGAGCAGAGGTAGATCTGAGAGTCGTCAGCATGGAGATGGCTATTGAATTTGTGTAGGTGGATGAAATTACCCAGAGATAAGGTGTCGAGGGTGAAGAGAAGGGGGACCAAGGACAGAGCCCTGTGGACCCCCCCCCTCCTCCCCCCAGCAAGATGCAGGACACGTAAGGACACGCTGAAGGTGAGATTAGAGAATTAGGAGAGGACAGTCACGGAAGCCAAGGGAGGCGAAGGTTTCAAGAGGAGCATGGCTGATAGGTCAAGGAGGGTGAAGACGGAGCACTGGTTCTAAGCTTTGGTTAGGGAGAGGTCACGGAGTCCTTATCAGAAGCGGTTTCCTGGAGTGCAAGGGGCAGAAGCTGTACTGGAGGGTCTAGGGTGGAATTGGAGGAGAGGAACTCTGTCAGCGATTTACAGATAGTGCCTTCAGTGATGGAAGGAAGATGGGGCAATAGTTGGAGAGGCAAGTGGAGTCAAAGGTGGACTTCCAAGATGAGAGAGACTAAAACATGACAGTATTGTAAGTGAAAGAGCCAGAGGAGAGCAGCAGGTTAAGCAGGGGATGAGAGTGGAAACGAGGGAGATCAGGAGGGTTGGGATGGAGCCTCCTGTCTTCAGACTTCCTCTGCCCTCGGTCGTCTTCCGCTTGAGGCGTGTTCGAGACTGAGCCTGTATCCTTGTTGCAGCTGTACCCCAGGGATCTGGCCTGCATTAGCACCATGCTAACTTTCGAATACATCAGCCAGCTATGCCAGAACAAGGAGTGGGTGTCCCCGGCTTTGGAAGCCAAGGCTGCTGAAGGTGAGTCAAGAATCTGTTTCTGCTCTGGCATGATGGACGGAATCAGGGGCAGAGCCTACCGCCAGCAAGACGAAGTTCTCACAGCTCATTCTGAAGCTCTGACAGCCTCAGCCTCCTGCGCTGCTCCCACAGATCACCCAGCCTGTGGCTCAGCTGGCGAGGAGGCAGGCTGGGCTTGTGAAAGCCAGCAGGCACCCTGAGGTCTCAGGGAAGGGGAGGAGAAATCCTTTGCTCTGGCTTGCGGAGCAGTTCTGGGCGGGGAAGAGCTGCTGTCTGTCTCCACTCCCTTTTCCCTGACTGGGCACCGTGGGTGTCTCAGCTTCTTTGCAAAGAGAATCCCTCTTAGGAGCAGGCGCTCAGCTGCTATGGTCCTGAGGGTGGGTTGAACACAGCTGAATGTAGGAAGGGTTACAGGCCAAACCATGGGGGGCTCCCTTGATGCTCCAGGAGCTCTGCTCTCAGGACCCTTCTGAACCTCTCGGAGCACTAAATCCCTTCGCTAGAGATTGCAGCTACCCGTTTGCGAGTCATGTTCCCTTGGCACCTCCTGATCTGGTGCACTAGCAGCCCAGGGCCCTCGGCTCATTTAACCTGGGTGACCATCCCTCCGGAAGCAAAAGGGTCTTGGAGGGCAGCACAGCAAGGGGACACGTTCCTGCTTGTGCAGTTTCGTGTTGGCGCTGGAGCTAGCGATGGTCCACCAGTGGCTAGAGGGTGGTCCCCGCAGCTGGCTCTCCGTTGTACAGCAGGGGGCCAGGCTTTCAGGTAAGCTCGGTTCCAGCATCTCCACTGTTCTCGAGCAATAAGTACTTCCCGTGGCAGCTGAGCTGTTCTGAAAGCCCTGCCCACTCCGGAGCCACTGGCCCTGTGTTGTGTGGCTAGGTAAGCCTAGCACCATTGGGCTGCGGGATCTAACCACCAGCCAGTGAAGGTGGGAATGAGAGCTGGGGAAGCCCCGTTCAGGCCCCTCTCCCTGGCAAGGCCGGGCCAGGGGTTCCTCTGGTACTAGGTGCCCATGAATGCAGCCCCTGCTTCCCTGTGTAGGATGGATTCACAGCTTAATGTGCTCCCTGCCCGGTTATGATTTCCTGGTATTCAGCCTATTCTGTCTTGTCCCTCCAGGTTATACTCTTCCTAGCCAAACAGCTCTCCTTCTCCAGCTTAATTCAGCCCTGAGTCCCAGCCCGCTTTTTGCCACCTTTGACCCGCTCCTGAAGAGTGGTGGCAGCAGAAGGGTTTCCCTCTCTTATCGCAGCGATGCTCGGAGTGTGGCGCTCGAGCCGCAAGTGCGCTTGAATGTGTCTCCTGCGGCTCTTTGCAGCACATATTAAAAGACGTGTGATTGGTTAATAGGAAAAGCAGCCTGATTTAATTATGTTATTAACCAATTGTAATTGCTAAAATAAAATACTTGGTCAGTCTCTTTGCTGTGAGAATATCATCATCATCATCATCATTCCCATAACCGCATTGGTCATTGGGGCACCATCATTGATGAGCAATCAACCAATTGTCTCCACCCCTGACGATTGTGTGTCAGTGCTCGAGTCTCCGCGAAGTCCATTCCTGTCCATCTCTTCTTCTGTCTACCTCTTCTTCTCTTCCCCTGTACTGTCCCTTGGAGGATGATCTTGGATAGGCCAGATGATCTTGTTACATGGCCGTACCACTTCAGCTTGTGCTTCTTCACGGTTGTCAAGAGGTCTTCATATGACCCAGCACATTGGGTGATGATGTTGCGGACCTCTTCATTAGTGACGTGGTCCAAGTAAGATGATTTTACGGAAGTATCTCATCTCTACTACCTGTATTTTCCATTCAAGTTCTGCTGTAAGGGTTCACATACAGAAAAATGGAGATGACCAATGTGTGCAGCAGTTTCAGTTTGGATTCCAGGGAGATGTTCTTATTCCTCCAAATTGGCTTTAGCTTTGCCACTGCTGCTGTTTGCACAGTTCTTGCCCAAATTTCTGCCATGGATCCTTCATCAGTGATTGCCCCCAAATACTTGAACTGTTTCACTATCTCCAGCTCTTGTCCACTGACAGGGATATGTGAGCTGATCTCATCATGTCTGTTTATCATCAGCTTGTTTTTCTCTGCACTGATTTCCATGCCGTATTGTGCAGAGGCTTCATCCAGTCGTTTCACAAGGTTGGCAAGTTCATCTTCGCTGCCTGCCAGGCCATCAATGTCATCAGCGAACCGAAGATTTGAGATTGTTCGCCCCCCAATGCTGACTGTGTATATGTGATCTTCTAGGGCATCAGTCATTATGCGCTCCAAGTAGATGTTGAACAGTGTGGGTGAAAGAAGGTAGCCTTGCTGGACTCCAACAGTGGTGCGAAACCGCTCTCCTATTGTGCCATTGATGAGAACTGCACTGCTGGCCTTGGCATACAGTTGTTTAATGGTAAGAATAAGCTTACGACCAACATTGTACTTCTTCATGTTTGCCCAGAGAGCTTCGTGCCACACTCTGTCAATCGCCTTCTTGAAGTCAACAAAGACGTGGTAGATGTCCTGCTGGTGTTGTAAGTACTTCTCATATAGAACACGAAGGTTGAAAATCTGTTCTGTGGTACTTCTACCAGCACGAAAGCCAGCCTGTTCTTCAGCCATGATATTCTCTGCTTGTGGCTTCAATCTGTTCAATATGACTTTCAACATCGCTTTGCTGGGATGGCTAATTAAGCTTATGGTCCAGTAATTTTGACACAATTGCAGGTTGCCTTTCTTTGGCAGAGTGGTGATTAGTGACTGTCCACGTGGGGGGCCACTCACCGGTCTGCCAGATCTTGTTGCAGACCTTGGTGACTACATCTATGACTATTTCTCCTCCGAATTTCATCAATTTGGCTGGGATGTTGTCAATACCTGTAGCCTTTCCGATCTTGAGTGATTTCATCGCTGTCTCCACTTCTTCACGTAGTCATCCTCCTCTGTTGAATCTGGGCTGTCTAAGACACTAGGATCTCCATTTGTCTGGTGGTTGTATAGATCAGAGCAGTAGTTTGTCCACCTATTGATGATGTCCCTTTCTTCTGTAAGACTGTTCCGTTCTTTGTCTTGAATTGCGTTAGCTTTGGACCATCTTTCCTTCGTCAGATCTTTTACAACCTGGAAGGCTCATTTGCTATTTTTATTACTGATACACTCTTCAATTTTAGAGCATTGTTTTTCAATCCATATCTCCTTGGCCACCTTCATTCCTTTCTTGATCTTTCTGTCAATTTATCAGCTCCCTCAGTGCCGTTCTTGTCTCTCAAGTTCTCTTCTAATGTCACACATTTGTAGTATTTCATTTGCGACCCAAGGTTTTGTCGTCTTACGATGTTTCCCAAGGATGTCCATCGCTGCCTCATTCATTACAGCATTGAAATTGTTGGTCATTGTTTCTATGTCTTCCTCTATATCAAGCAGTGGGGCAAATTTTCCGCTGATCATTGCTTGGAATGACTATGCAATGCTTTGATCTCTGAGTCTTTCTAAGTCAAACTTGGTTCTGGTGAACTTTGGCCTGACGATTTTCCTTAGCCGCAGCCAAAAATTTAGCATCACAAGGTCGTGATCACTTCCAATATTGGCACTGGGAAAGCTCCTTGTTTTAGCTCTGTTAATCCCAGAACGAAATCGGTTTTGCACCATGATGTAGTCGATCTGGCTGTGATGTAGGTGCGTGCCGTGTTGATCGTCTGGGTGCTTTATGTGCTCCTAATGTGTCTGCAAGAACCAGATTGTTTTAGCTGGCAAACTCCAAAAGTCTTACTCCTCTCTCATTGGTTACCATGTTACAGAAAGGGCCACAATAATCTCACCAATCCGCCTGTGCGTCAGTACCCACGTTAGCATTCCAATCTCCCTGTACAATCAGGATATCTTTCTTATGTACGTTATCGATGATATCTTGGAGCTGATTGAAGATTTTTACAATTTGCTCATCGTCATAGTCTGTTGTAGGAGCATAGACTTTTACCACTGTGATATTAAACGGTATTGCCTTTAGACGGATGGAATTAAGCCTGCTGGACATTGGATGGCATCCTAATACTGAATTATTGATATCTTTATGCACAAGAAATCCTACGCCATTGACATGTTTGTCCTCTCCACTGTAATAGAGTACATGGCCTTCTTCCGTTAGTACCTCTCAGAAGTTCTTCCATCTGACCTCAGAGATTCCTAGGAGGTGCCAGGTGTATTGTTCCATTTCATACGTGAGTTCTTTCAACCCCCCTATTTGTCTCAATGTCCTTACATTCCATGTGGCTATGGTGATGTTATCTCTTCCACAGATCCTCTTTGTTGGGGTTACACCTGTAGTATACTTGTCACGTCTGCCCTGTTGGGAGACGGATGGTGCAGTCATTATTAACACGGGCTGCGATCAGTCCAGTATGGACATCATTGACTTGCTCATCATATTGTGTCTTGGGCAAATTTCTAACCTGGCGGAGCCCATCCCTCTCCAGGCAGCCCCCTTTTAGTCGCCTCTTACAACATGCAGGAGGAGCAGTGTGCCTATTCTGTCCCCGGACCCACAGGGAGTATATATACAAAATATAAAGTATTTCCCAGTCATACTGTTTAAATATGACTCTACAGCACTATAGTAAATGAAACAATGACTTCACACGGCTGTGGCTCTTTTGGGTAATGCTGATTGCTAATTTGGCTACTGAGGTCTGAGTATCGCTGCTCTACAGGATCTCACTGATTTTCTTTCAAGAGATAATTGAAAAAAATGCGTCATGCTCTTCCCTTCCCCTGCAACAACTCTCTCCTTCTTCCAGGTCATAGCAGACAAGAAACATCTGCATCTCTCTCTCTCTCTCTCTCTCTCTCTCTCTCTCTAACCTCTCTGTTTGCCGCTCATCCCATCTCTTGATCTTTCTTCATCCTCTCTCATCCCTCGCCTTGCTCTCCTCTGGCTTTTGCCCCTCACAGGTTTCTCCCATCTTAAAAACAAAAAACCATCCATGGCCCCACTTGCCTCTCCAGCTACTGCCCTGTCTCCCTTCCCTCTCTGAACTCCCAGAATGCGTTGTCTGGAGCTCCTCCTGTCCAGTCCCATCCTAGACCCTCTCCAATCCACTTTTCGCCCATTGCACTCCACTGAAACTGCTCTTGCCAAAGTCTCTGATGATCTCTTCCAAGGCAAAGCTCAGGACCAGCACTGCATCCTCCTCCTGGACCTGTCAGCTGCCTTTGACATACTCGACCATGCTCCTCCTCTTGAAATCTTGTCCTTCCTTGGCTTCTATGATTCTGTCCTCTCCTGGTTCTCCTCTACCTTCAGCATGTCCTTAGAGGATTAATCTTATCCCCCACCCCCCCCTCCAGCTTTCGCGTGGGGCTCCCAGGGCTGTGTCCTGGGTCCCCTTGTCTTCTCCCTCAACACTTTCTCTCTGGGTAATCTCATCCACATCCACAAATTCAACAACCATCTCTATGCTGATAACTCAAACTCTACCTCCGTACTCCAGACCTGTCTCCTTCTGTCCAAACTACAATCTGGGCCTGTCTGTCTCTCATCTCCTTGTTGATGGCTAGCTGCCAGCTAAAACAGAACCCCTAACCTTTGCCAGACAAATCCTCCCCGCTACCTCCTTTCTGCACCACTGTGGACAACACCATCCTATTGGTCACTCAGGCCCTCTGATTCACACCTCTCCCTAGGTCCTCGCATCTACGCTGTACCTAGCAGTATGTTTACACTTCAAATGCTGCAGCGTTTCAGCCTAGACCCTAGCTGTGCCGATGGGAGGGTTCTCCTGCCAGCGTAGGTAATCCAGCTCCCTGAGAGGGTGACAGAAGAGTTCTTCCGTTGACCTCTCACTTTCTACACCAGGGATTAGGTTGTCTTAACTACGCTGCTTAGGGGGGTGGATTTTTCACACCCTTGAGCGACATAGTTAAGCCAACTTAATTTTCTGGTGTAGACCACGTGGAAGTCTTGTGTATTCTTTCTGCATGCCATCTTATCAGAGAGAAGTGGGGGAGGGAATCTCTTTTAGTGGATAACTTCTTGGTTGATATCACCTCCCCCACCTTGTGTCTCTGATATCCTGGGACCAACACGGCTCCAGCAACACTGCACTCGTCTCTAAGATACTGCTTTCCTATCCATCCACGTGGCTAAACCTCTCGTCCTGGCTCCTGTTATCTCACATCTTGATTACTGCAGCCTCGACCAATGCAATCCTACCCCACTCGTATGGATTCTGATGCTGCTGCAAAGATTCTTTTCCTGCTGTCGCTTTGACCACGTTACCTCTCTCTTTGCATCCCTTCACTGGCTTCCTCTTCTCGTGTTATCAAATGTAAGCTCCTTGTTTTCACTTCCAGTGCCCTTAACAAGCATCCCAACCCCGTGTATTGTCTCCCTCAGTGCAGAAAAGCCAACTTCCACCTCCATTTGGCCCTAGGTGCCACCCTCCAGCTCCCTCTTGTTAAATTCTCAAGCAAGCCCTTTTGTGGTTTGTCCCCTGCTGCCCCTCGCGCTTGGGTGGAGCTCCCTGTAAACAGCCCCCAAAGGAACCATTAGCTCTGCCGCCTACAACCAATTGTGTGCTGAGACCGCTGCCATGTCTCTGTGGCCATCTCTTGTCCTTAGATTGGCAGCTCTGTGGGACAGGGGCTCTCTCTTTGTTCTGGGTTTGTCCAGTGCCTAGCACGGTGGGGTCCTACTCAATGACTAGGACTCCTAGATGCTACGATAATACAAATAATTAATAATAAATCCTGTGTGATTCCTCCCCCTCCTTGGCTTTAGATGCCACCACACAGTGAGCAGCAAAGGTGCCTTCAGTGTGCACGTCTCCCAGCTTGTGCTGCTTCCAGCTGGCAGGCTCTCCTTGTGGGTCCAGCCACCTGATGCCCCAGGAGAGAGCAGGTGCCTTATCTCCCTTGTTCTCCTTGCAGGCCCTGACATGGGGGCTGGCTCCCATGTGCATGAGATCCCATTCCAGTTCAGCCTCCTGAAGCTGCTACCCAAATGCCAGCAGATCGAAATGTTCTTCCTCATGCTGACGGGAGGTGAGCACTGACATTTGTTGGAGATAGGGAGCGGAGGGAGAACAGTGAAAGTCTGGGGAACCTGACGTACTGAGTCGGGCATTCATTGTAACCACACTCCTTTTGCTGCAGAGTTGTTAGCAGGGACACTCCTTTCCATGGTATTGACTGCGGTAATTGTGCTTTTGGGGAAGAGAGGAGGGCTGGATTTGCTGCTGCTTAGTTTGTTTGCTTCCTGGAAAACCAAGCCAGACGCGCACCTACAAAGGGGAGAGAAAGGAAGAGCAAAGGGAATATGCAGCTGCTGTCTCTGGTGTTGGCTCGCTTGCCGTCTCACTGCTGGAGAAACACAAGCACAGCACAGAGACTAATCAGCACTCCAAGCAGTGGGGAACTGGTGCCACCCTCAGGCCATTCAGGGAATTGCTTTTTGTTGTCTTTCAGGCTCCCACAGTGTTGCAAAATGTCCAGTCTTGGCCGGCCAAGCTGGACTCTCTTTAGACGAAGGGCAAAGGGCCAGGCACAGGAAAGAGGAAATAAGGTGGGGAAGGAAAAGGAGGGAGAAGGGGCAACAGCAGAAACTAATGCCTCACGTCTCAGGTGGTGGTTGGGATCTAGCTGGAGTCGGGGAGATGTGAGGGGATCTGGGTCCCTCTCTCTGGCCCAGTCTGGCCAGGGCAGCTCTTAGGATCAGGCCAGTGAAGGCCCATCAGTATCGCAGTGGCTCCTGGTGTCCCAGAGTGGGATGGGGGGGTCTTTCAGCCAGTGCTCTCAGGACCCCAAAGCGAGGTGATGGGTGCAGTACCCCAGCCTGTCATTATTTTGTTCACCGGTTAGGTCTAATTTACGACACACCAGTTCTGGTCTATCGATTTCTGTCCCACAGTCCTCCAGCAATGATCCCGACGATCTGGGGGTGGTATCAGCAGGCTGCCTAGTTTGGACGGATGTGGTCTGTCTCCCTTCTGTACTTTTTCTGTTAACATTGATTGATGTAGATGTTTGGAACGTTTTATAAACTTTCATCTGCTTTCGCCCCATTGACCTGACAGCTGGGGGAGGCCCCTCGGGCCCCAGTTACTACAGCAGGGCAGGGGAGCTGCCTCCTCTCCTCCCTGCAGCGGTGCCACCTCGTGTCTCCCAGCTGGGGCATGCGGGGTGGCTCCTACACCCCCAGGCTCACTGGCGGAGACGTTGGGGGTTGCTGCTGCTCCTGTGCTGGTGTCAGCTTGGTAGAGGGTCTGTTTGAGAGCGCCAGGCCTGAGTCTCTGTGACTTCCTACCTCTTGAACCTTGTCTTCAGCGTGGTTCCAGTAACTGGTGTGGGTGGGTGCAGAGAGGTTTGTGTGGCTGATAGCAGAGGGCTTCCTCTCAGCCTTGTGTGCTCACCTTGCAGACGTAATGGGAAAACCTCACCGGCCACATGCAGCTGGCTCCTTGCTATGACCTGCCTGGTGGGAGGGTGCTGGGACAGTAGCTGGCTGGGACGGGTCTCTGATGCTGGTGGTTCTGTTCTGGAGCAGAGGATGATGCGATGGCCAAGGACTCTTCGTTTGCACCCAATGAAATGCTGCTAGACTTCTTCCACGGCTGCCTGCAGCACGACCTCAGCGACCGGGAGATCCCCTTGGCGGACTCGGATCACATGGCCTTCATGGAGCAGGTCCTACAGCGGGACCGCGATGGCCACCTGCCCCCATTCACGCTCCCAGTGATCCGAGGTAAGGGGCTGAGAGCCTGGCAGCCGGAGACGTGAGCAAGGCGGGGCCCTTGGTGCCCTGCTCCTGGGCTCCCCTCCTCACAACCTGTCTCTTCGGTTCCAGAAGAGCCCCTGAAGGCCCCAGCGCCCCTGGACCAGCAGGATCCCTCTCTGGCTGCTCACCCTGTTGGCAGTAGCGCCACCAGGGACGTGAGTGGCTCCACGAGCACCCTGCAGGTACCTCCCTTGGCTCCGTGTCCCTCCTGCTGCTCGGGGCCTTGTGCTCCCCTGCCCTGGAAACTCCTGCACAAAGGGGGCAGGTGCTGGGGCACGGCCTGAGCCCGGTGACAGGGTTGGGATGGAGCGCTTCAAATCCAGCCCCCGTCTGTGATGACCCACCAGCCTCCCTTGGCTGCCCAGGGCTGGGAGAAGCGAGGGCCTCGCTCTGGGGCAGGCACACAGCTGGCAGAACTGCCCCGGCTGGCACTGCCCGTGGAGAGGGCAGCGATAGAAAGGGCTGGGGATGACACAGGACAGGAGCCAGGCTGAGGAGGGCCTGGGGAAGCTGGCCCCATGGCCACATGTGCTATACCTGCAGTGGGGGGGAGCCCCAGCCTATGCAGCAGCACGAGTCTGAGCCAGGCTGCTCTGTCAGCAGGTCGAGTGCGTGGACACGGAGGCTGCTGCACCTGAGGGCCAGCCAGCCCCCCGGGGGTGTTTCTGCTCTGTATCACCCTTGCCTTGCCCTGGGGTGTCCCTGCAGTCTTACCCTGCTGTGCTGTCTCCTCAGAGCCTGTGCAACGCAGAGCTGCCGGAGGCCGACGTGTCCCCGGCCGATGCTGCTGGGCTTCTCCTGCAGTGGCGATGCTACGCCAAGCTGGTCAGTCCACAGCACCTCTTCCTCACCTTCCTGCCAGCCACCTTCCCCGGTGAGTCTGCCCAGCTGAGCCAGGGAGCTGAGTCGGGCAGCAGCGGGAATGCTGAGTGACGCTCTCGGGGGGGGGGGGCAACCTTCCTGTTGTGTGGAGATGGGCAGAGCTCGGGGCTGANGGGGGGGGGGGGGGGGGGGGGGGGGGGGGGGGGGGGGGGGGGGGGGGGGGGGGGGCAACCTTCCTGTTGTGTGGAGATGGGCAGAGCTCGGGGCTGGGGGGCTTAGCAATGGGTCTCTTGCAGTGCTCTGGGACCTGCCTGGCTGTTGCTTGGCTCCCGTGTGGAGGTTTGACTTTCCCCAGTTTATTGCGACCTGGTTTGGGGCATGCCTAGAGCTCCCTGCCCCTGCCATGGGGGGACCTGAGTGAAGCCCCCTGGGGTTACCAGGGATGGAGGCTGGCAGGGTGTTCTCTGAGGGCCCTTGCCTCTCGTAGGAGGTGGGTATTTTAAGGGTTGATACCAGTTACCCAGGGTGAGCTACTGAGTGGGCTACTTCTCTAACTTCTGTTGAAGGCACCTAGAACGTGGCTGGCCCTCCAAGCTGCCCTTGGGGTGCTGGGCTAGCAGCAGCCCCCACCTGTTGGGATATGCGGGAAGGGCCTGACCTCTCCTTTTCTTCTCTAGACGTACAAAAGCTGATGGCTTGTGCGCTGGAGAAAGCCCTGAAGGAGGACGGCTCTGCAGGAGAGAGCCTGGACCCTGTCTGTGGGGAGCCGGGCAGAACGGGACTCGAGGAGGCGGCAGCTGCGGCATTCCCACCTACCCTCAGTGTAACGCCGGCCAATGGTACTGGCCCCGGCTCCCCACCCCATGTGTTCTGTGGGCAGGGCCCATTCCTGAGTCCAGGAGAGTCCTCCTCTCCCACTCAGAGTGTCTGCCATGGCCAGGCAGGCCAGAGGCTTGTGCAGCATGTGCTGCTCCTGGCTCAGCCCGGCGTGGCTGTGTGATACGCCCAGCCCCTGCTAGGGGCGTGGGGAAGGGCTGAGGAGTCCCCGAGCAGCACAGCTATGTATGCAGCCTGGTCAGCACCCCTCCAGAGGGGCTGCTTCTTGGGAAATGGACGTCCGCTAATCTGGCACACAGGCTGCAGACCAGGTGACTCTGCCTCCAGCGAAGCAATGGTGCTTCCTCAGACACCAACTCTTCTGCCATGGAGGCCCCTGGATCTCACACAGACCCTGTCCCGACAGGCTGTTCGGAGTGTGCTGTGTCGCTCTGGTAGCATGGAGCGGCGCCACCTGCTCCCTGCTGGAGATCACAGACCCCCCGAGGGCAGGGGAAGAGACAGCACTGCAGGCGGGGGGTGTTCAAGCCCCATGCAGAGCCCTTGATATGGAAAAGGGGAGGGGGGATCAGTTGGCTGGCTAGTGTCTGAGGAGCGGAGGCTCCATGCTGCTGTACAGAGCCGTGGCAGGGACAGGAGTGGGACAGCCCTGGGCCAGTTATGCTCAGGTGGGGAGAGTCTAAGGGAAGTTACAAACCGGCCTCATGCTCCCTGTGAGCCTGGAGATGACATCTGCTGGGGGGGGATGGGAGCGAGATGGAGGGGGGCTCTTGGGAACAAGGATACCAGCGTACTGAGCTGAATGGGCAATCTAGTGAGGAAAGGGCAGGCCCGGACATAGTGGCTGGCGTCTCGGGCTGTCAGTGGGGAGCTCTCCCTCAGGGCGTCTCTCTTCTGCAGAAGCAGGCCAGGACCCAGGAGAGCCAGGCGCTGCCCTGCGGAAGGACGTACACATCTCCTTCAGCCGCCAGGCCTCGCAGCCCGAGCTGAGCGAGGGCCACCGGGTCAGCTGCCCCATCTACGTCTATAGCTGCTCCTTGGAGCTGCTGCGGGAGCAGATGGTCAGCCCCCGGACACACCGGCCTCCGCGGGACATCTTTTTCAGGTAAAGCCAGCTCCCCCGGCTCGGGGCTGGGAGCGCACGCTCCTTGGGGTGCAAGTGCAGGGAGCTCAGGGCTGCCCAGTCGAGTCTTCCCTGTGCAGGATGCTGGCTCCAGCCTTGCCCTGGTCTGCTGGCGTATTCCTTCTCACTCACAGCACTGCCTGCCTGCAAGAGCTTGTAGGCTGGCCATGACCCGGCCCGGCACAGATTACCTCTTCCTCCAGGGATGTGACGCCCCAGCAGGGCTGAGTGGTGACGCTGCTGCTCTTTTCCAGGTCCCAGTTTCTGGAGCGCCCCACAAATGCAGCCTGGCTAGACCACAAGCACAAGGAGCTGGTGAGTTACTGCACGCTGCTGCAGGAGCACTCGCACCAGTGCTACGTGAAAGGTAAGGAGGGGCATGGCAAGGAGCTGTGCCCTGGCACGGAGGGGGGCTGAGCCAGGGCCTTCCTAGACCCCTCTCTCTGGTGGGGGAGGGGAGGGGAGAACTCTCTGCAGTTTCTTGTCAGAGTTGGCTTAAAGATGTTCCCACACGGCCCCTTGGGGCCCAGGTCTGTGGGCACAGCCGTGGGGAACTCAGCACAGAGCAGGCAGCGCTTGCTAAGTCCTCTCATTGGGGGCTTACTGAGCGGCCTGAGTAACCTTGGCCATGGTCTCCCTTCCCACCTCCTGCCCCGCTGGGCACAGCTGTGCACTCAGCCCGGTGTTGCACCCACAGGGCTGTTCAAGAGCCTGCAGCAGTCGCATAGCATCAGCTCCCAGGACCTTCTCACAGCCATGGACTACTGCGAGGAGCTGCTGCAGGAGATCGACATCACCAACTTCCTGCTGACCCTCTGCAGCCATGTGCGGGCCTTCCGTGAGAGCCACCGGCACTTCCACACGCACCCCAGGGCGGCCAGCCTGGAGCAGGAGGAGCCGCCGCTCTCCAGGGAGAGGGGCGTCCTTGTCTCAGAGTCTAGGTAGGAGCCATCTGCCGCCCTTTGCATTGACTCAGGGAAGAGCCGTGAGCTCCTGGCCCGTCATGGATCATTTCCACGCAGAGGAGACGCAGCATCATGGAGCGTGAGGGCTAAGGAAGTGAGGCAGCGTTGGGTTGGGGGCTGCAGTGTGTCCTGCCGGGTTCCCTCTCCCTGGTGCTACCAAGGGGTATGGTGCCTAGGCACAGAATGGCATGAGATGTCTGCATGACGGGTTCTGTGGCTGGCAGACTTCGTGCTGAGCCAAGATCTGCGGCATGGCTGCAGGGCCCTGAATCCCGCGTGATCAGCTGGTTAATACCTGCTACGTGCAGTGAGACCAGCCCCAGTCAGCACTGAGCAGGGACATTGCTTCACTCTGCCCACTTCTCCAGAGGCACCGCCCCTCCCCTGCGGGGCTGGACTCTGTCAGTGTCTGTATCCAGACCCCGGTTTGACTCCCTCTGCTCCTCTCCTGAAAGCCTGGCAAAGGCCTGGTATAGACGCAGCTGGCCCCCAGCTGCTGTCCCTCTACTCTTCTTCCTGGGTCCTACCCCCCAGGGCTTAGCAGGGGGGCACAGTACCCAGCAGGGCCTGCGTGGCAGTATGGGCACCTAGTGGAGTCAGCTGCAGTGGGCAGAGGTGTTTTCTGTCACTTTGGGCTGAGTGGGTGGCGAGGGGTGGGGGCGTTGTACCTGGAGGTGACACTGACTCTGTTCATGGTTCGTACTGTGCCCATCTGGCTCGTATGCATGTGGCCTCGTCAGTGCGGAGATGGAGGACTACTGCGAGCAGGACCACGGAGGTTTCTCATGCCCCACCGAGGAGCCCAAGATCAGCGCCAGCTGCTGCCCGGAGTTCCCCTTATCCCTGCTGGAGAATGGCCAGCCCTGCCAGGTGCACCCTGACCTGCATAAAATCATCCAGGTGAGGGAGGGGAGCAAGCACGCAGTGGGCTGGGGCCGGAGGGAGTCAGTCTCGTTCACCATCTCCTGTCTCTCTCGGCAGGAGAAGTTCCTGGAAATCGGGAGTTTGCATTTTAAGCCAGTGCTGTCGAATCCTCATTATTTCTTCTACTGTCCGCCCTGTGCCAAGAAAGAGGTGTGTGCGCGTGTGTGTGTGTGTGTGTGTGTGTGGGGTGGGGACTCGGGTCCCTGTGCCTGGCTCTGCCCCAGTGCCCTGGTGGTGGGACAAGTGAACTAGGCTCCCCGAGGAGGGAAGTGCCATTTGTCTCCCCCAGGTCTGCCCTTTGGGCGTCCGCTGAGCCCCCGGGGTGCTGGAGCAGCCTGCCCTGCTGCCCAGCCTGATGACTGACACGAGGTTGTTCCCCCTGCTCAGGAGGAGGCCTCCCGGGACCAGGCAGACAGGAAGGGCAGTGAGGACATGGAGGGATCGGAGGCTGAACTGGCAGCTGAAGAAGGTAACTCCTGTCCTCCCTACAGAGAGCGTGTGCCTGGCACTAGTGCCGGGGGGGCTGGACTCCACCCCACTTCACCAGGGAGGGGAGCTTGGCTAGACTGCACTTAGTGTTCCAGCGTCGTTCTCGCCCCCAATTGCCGTAGCTGCACGGGCAGAAGCCCTAGTGCAGCTCGTTGGGGGGCCAGTCCTGGCCGTGTTGGCAATGGAGCACTGCTGCTGTGAGCTGCGTCTCCACTAGCAGGGTAAGGGTGCGGTGACACTGTGCTAGAGTGGAGCAGCTGTGTGTGTGTGCAGGGACCGTGTCTGGCTGCTGCATTGCCACGGAGAGTGACCCAGAGCTGGAGGTGGAGTATCGGGAGAAGCTGGAGCACGAGTTCCCGGACTTGGGCTCCCTTTCGGACTCGAACACCGTCAACCACGACGACGACTCGTTCAGTGTCCTGGGTGGGGACTCGCTGAACGAGCAGGAGTTCCTGGAGCAGGAGATGCCGCCGCTCTTCGTGCACCTGACCTGCTCGGTGAAGCTGCGCAGCCAGCACAGCTCCATGCCCGTGCGGTCGCTGCCCACCTGCCTGGGTAAGAGCATGCCCGCAGGCGGCCAGGGCTAGGGCCTTGGCTGCAGCCTGAGCGGAAGGGTTCCAGCGGGGAGCCCAGGTCAGTGCCAGGCTGCTGGCTGGGTGAGTGGAGCCCCTTGGAGCACAGCGCACTCGTCTCTCCCTCTGCCCCAGACGCTGCTTGCTTGAGGCAGGTTCCCTCCCAGGCTGGAGGCCAGAGTGCTCCCAGTACTATGCTGGTGCCATCAGCCAGCCAGCCCTCCTGGTCCCTGGGAAAGTGGCTCCAGGGTGCTGCACAGGAACTGCAGGACCTGGGCTCCCTGTGCCTCATGGCACCCCTCAGGGGCCTCTTCCACCTGTCTGAGCAGGGCGGGGTTCAGCATAGGACCCCCATGCCAGCCCCTTCCCCTGACCTCCTGGTGTCCTTCCTCAGGGGAAGTGCTGAGCTGCCTGGAGAGCTGCCAGGCTATGACCAGCATCGACCTCAGCGACCTCTGTGTGACCCTGGACATCTTCGTGCTGACCTTGCCGCTGGAGATAGAAGGTGTAAACGCTGACCTTCACCACAACAGGTGGGTGTGGGGCCGGGCTGGCTCCCTCGACCCTGCCGACGGGCAGCCCTACAGACCGGGCGCCCGGCTCCCCCGGCCCTGCTGACCTGCAGCCCTACAGACCGGGCACCCAGCTGGCCTGGCTCTCCTGAATTGACTCCTTCAGACAAGGAAGGTGGAATTCCTCCCTCGCATCCTGGACCCTCCTGTAGAGCTAGGCTGCCCTGATTCCCCGTGATGTGGCACCAGGGTCCCTGGCTATGGGAGAAACGGCCCCCCCGTTCCACAACTGCTCAGCCCTTGCCTGGGGCCCCCGCACTCCACTGGAGCCCCTCTGTGAGGGGGGCTCGGGGGCTGCTGTCCCAACCCGCGCTCTCTTCCCGTGGCAGGTACACGTCTGAGAGCAGCATCTCCTTCACCCGCTCGCCCGGGCAGCCCTCCTCCTTTCGCTCTGACGAGGAGATCATGCACAACCTGGACCGTCTGCCGTCTGCGGGAGGCGAGAGGTACTGCACCCCTTGGCCTGGCAGCTGGGCTCCGTGCTAGGCTGCAGTGCAGGGGGCGCGGGAGAATGAACCCCACTCTTCTCTCTCTCGTAGGCACCCAGCGCTCTCCAACCTCCCAGGGGTACACAGACAAGCTGTCGAAGCCACCATGAATGAGGTGAGCCCTGGGTGCCCTCCCTGAGTGCCGCCTTCTCGCCCAGCCAAGCGTGTCCCAGCGCAGGGACCTTTGCTGCCTGCAGCAGGCTGCATGCTGAGAGCAGGCCCCGGCCTTGCTGAGGACGCACAGGACACTGGCTGTGCACTGCCCAGCTGCTGGGCAAGTCTGTCTGAATCCAGCCAAGGCCTGGGGTTGGTGCAGGAGGGTCTCTGACCTCTGGCCACCAGTGGGCGTGGCTGGGGAGGGAGATAGAGGCCATGGGTGCATGGTGGGGAGTGTGGGCACAGGTCACCCAGATCGTGTCCTTGGCCCTTAGATCCGCTGGCTTCTGGATGATGAGATGGTGTCTGCGCTGCGCCATTCGCAGGCGGTCAGCACCTCCATCCTGGAACGGGTCGCCACCCACGTCTACAGCTCCCAGGGGAGGCCCAGCTGCCACAGCGAGGTGGTGCCGCTGCAGTTTGTCTTCGGGCCTGAGCACTCCTTGGAGAAGTTCAGAGAGGTGAGAGCCCCACGGCCCCTGCCAATGTGCTCCGCCCCACCTCCCGTGCTCTCTGCTTTGCCCTCAGCAGTGCCCCGCCCCAATCCCCATGTGCATGCCCAGCCCCACCCCCCATATGCATGCCCAGCGTGCCCTTGGCAATGCCCAGCCCCCCCCGTGTGCATGCCCAGCGTGTTCTCTGCTCTGCCCTTGGCAATGCCCAGCCCCCCCCCCCCCGTGTGCATGCCCAGCGTGTTCTCTGCTCTGCCCTTGGCAATGCCCCGCCCCGCCCCCCGTGTGCATGCCCCGCGTGCTCTCTGCTCTGCCCTTGGCAATGCCCAGCCCCCCCCGCATGCCCCCCCCCCGTGTGCATGCCCAGCGTGCTCTCTGCTCTTCCCTTGGCACTGCCCCGCCCCGCCCCCCGTGTGCATGCCCAGCGTGCCCTCTGCTCTGCCCTTGGCAATGCCCCGCCCCCCCCCCCGTGTGCCTGCCCAGCGTGCTCTCTGCTCTGCCCTTGGCAATGCCCAGCCCCCCCCGCATGCCCCCCCCCCGTGTGCATGCCCAGCGTGCTCTCTGCTCTGCCCTTGGCAATGCCCCGCCCCGCCCCCCGTGTGCATGCCCAGCGTGCTCTCTGCTCTGCCCTTGGCAGTGCCCGGCCCCCCTTACAGTGCACTCTCCTGGTCTGTGTTGCAGGAGTTCCGGAGAATGACCCTGCCGGGCTACATGCTCAATGCAGAGGGCAGCGATTACCACTACGTCTCCGTCAGCCGCCTGCGCCTCCTGGAGACCCCCGCCAGCGCTGTCCCCAACCTGCAGCAGCCCGCGCCGGGAGGAAGCACTGGAGCAGCCCAGAGCCACGTTGGGCAGGAGGGGAGTAGTGAAGCAGATGCCGAAGGCCTCCAGCCAAACCATCCAATGCCCTCCCTGCCGCAGGGGGCTGGGAGCCTCTGGGCCTGGCCAGTGGGTGAGAGCCCGTTTGGGCCGGAGGTGGGAAATCCACTGGGCGAGAGCGGCCAGACGCAGGACGAGGTGAGAGGGATGGATGCTGTCTGGATGGCATGGGGGAGCTGAGCTTCGGGAACCAGCCCTGGGGGCGGGTCAGTAACGCAGCCCCTGGTTTGGGTGCAGGAGCCAGAGGAGGTGCTGAGGCCGGAGCAAAGTGGAGCGGTGGGGCACAGCTCGCTGGAGGAGGCAGCCCGGGAGATGACCCCCCTGACTCCTCCCCACTCTCGGTTCCTGCCCTTGTCCTCGGAGAAGGGGAGTGGTGAGAAATCGCCATCTGCAGCGAGCCTGGCTGACTCCGGGACCCAGAGCAGGGAAGGTAGGAGCCTGCATGGGGCTGGGCAGCATGGGCTGGGCTGGAGCCCACAGCACGAGAGCAGCTTCCTCGGTGCTGTCGTGTGGTCCCTGCTTGACACAGGTGTTCTGCATAGGGGGAGCCCTGCTCCTGGGAATGGGGTCTCTCAAGGCCGTCTGCCTCCCCCTTTCTGTGCCGGCGTGGGGGGTTAGTTCTGCTTGTTGGCACACGGGGGTTCGTGAACTGGGCTGTGCTGGGTGTCTCTAGACACGCAGGCCGCTCCAGAGTCAGTCCCAGGCCCGTCGCTGTACCTCCCGACACCCTGGGCCTGTGCTGCTAGTCAGCTGGTGTCATGTCCCACCCTGCGGAGTCTGGGAGCCTGGGGTCTGTGCTAAGTGCTCCCTCTTCTCCCGCAGGCGCCAGCAAGCAGCGTCCCAGCCGAGTGCAGAGCCTAGTGTCCAGCCAGGGCAGCATGGACTCGGATCACTTAGGTGAGATTCCCCTCGGCGAGGGCCAGCAGCGTGGGGCACGGGACTGGCTGGGGCGCTGGGCTCCAAGGTGCCAGCTCCCGCTCTGGAAGGAAGCAGGGGGCGCTATGTTCACAGGGCCCGTGTTTCTGCGGCAGGTTACGACGGAGGGAGCAGTGACTCGGAGTGCGAGGAAGCCCTGATGAGCGACCACGACCCTAAGTGCCCCCTGATGCCGGATTTCTGGCTCATTGTAAAGATCCAGCAGGACCGGGTGGAGGTGTATTCTCACACACGGTAACGAAGGTCCTGTGCCAGCTCCCCTCTCCACACCCCCTTCCTGTCACTCACATTGGCCTGCAGACTTCTCCTGCTCTGCCCCCAGTGCCTTTGCTCCGCTCTGTCGCCTGCTCCCAGCCTTGCTCGCTCCTTGCATCTGCTGTCTGTCCCTGGGGCACCCTGGCTGCCCCAGCCCAGCACTGGGGTGTTCGGGTACCAGCCACGTCACACGGGGCCCAGGACGGCACAGCACCGTCACAACGCTCACAATCTCAGACAAAAAGCTGGGCGGTTCGTTCTTACGCTTGGCAGGGCAAGCTGGGTTAATGCTGCCAATCTCTGTGACCTGAGCTGGGTGGGGCTTCGTGTCGCTCTGCCCCCCGGCTATGGCCATGGCCAGGGGGATTGGGGCAGGCACCCAGCCTTCCTTGCTAGCAACTCTGCTGCTCCCTGTCTGAAGCCTCACACCCCTCAGCAGAACTCTGCTCCCAGCTCCTCCCCACTGGCTCCCCCTTGCTCCCCTCTGCTGATCCTTCCCACAGCAGACGGAGTCCCCCTGCACCTCCGCCTGCAGTCGGGGCCGCAGGGTGCGAGTCCTCGATCCCGCTCCAGCATACCTGCCCCAAGCCTGCTCCCGCAGGGTCTGAGAGCCCCTTGCCTGCCCTTCTCTCCAGGACCCCCATGTGACTGCTCTCACCCCCAGCCCTGCGCTCCAGTCCTGGGTCTCTGCTCTCACAACCCCAGTTCCCATCTCCCTGCCAAGGAGTGACTCATTGTGTCTCCCTCTGTTGTCCTGCCAGCCACTCCGGCTGCTGCTCTCTCCATTGTCCAGGCTTGGGGTCCTGACTGGCTCTCCTGCTCTTCCATGCATCACCCCACTCTTCTCCATCCCTCCTGCCCACTGGGAGGCCAGCCCTTTCTGCCAGCTTTCCCCCCTCCCCTGTCCCTGCCAGCTGCCAAGGAGCTCCCCAGTGTGGCTGGAGCTCCCAGGCACTGTGCCCGTCACTGGGCCCCATAGCCTGCACCCCATAGGCCTGCTGACCTCCCTCTCTCATCCCCACGAAGCAGCCTGAGTGCGGAGCAGGTGGCGATGGCTGAGGCCGGGAAGGAGCCGGCCGGGGAGTGTCTGCGTCTCCACCAGACCGTGGTGAGGAAGATTGGCGAGATCTGCAGGGTCGTTAACCAGGTAATGTGGCTCCGGAGGCCCAGCCTGGCTCTCGAATGAACAGGGGTTCCTGGGCTTGGCCCAGTTCCCTCTGTAGCACCAGTGCAAGGAGGGCTCTTGCAGCCCTTGTTCCGCCTGGGCCCTGGGTTCCAGCCTCGCTCGCCGTGGGGAGCCGGCCTGAGCCCCCCCTGTGTCTGTTGCAGCGCTTGCTGCTGCAGGACCTGCACGACAGCCACGTCTGCAACACGCTGCTGGTGGCGGAGAGCGAGGAGGACATCTGGAAGAGCGAGACTCCCTACAACTCCTACCGGCAGCGCGCCCAGCCCACCGATGGTAAGCTGCTCTCCCCCCCCCCCTGCCAGGCGGGGAGCTGCCTGCAGCCCTGGCGTGACCGGGGTGCCGTGCCCACATGACCCACTCTCTGCCCTGCAGATTACTCCACCGAGGAGAGCTACCAGCCCCGCGACTACCTGGCAGCCACCATGCAGTTCATGCCAGGTCACTTCGCCTGCCCCGTGGTGTGGAGCACCCTCATCCACGTGCACTCCCGTCTCAAGATGGGGCCCAACATGGGGGTCTCGCGAGGTGCGTACCATCGGGGTCCCCTCGCTGCCATAGGGACCGACTGCGCTGCTGACACGGGCGGGCGGGCCCTGCTTTCCCAGGCATCCAGCAGGCGGGGGTCTGAGCGGTGCCTGCCTAGGCCCCATGTCTGTGCCGGGGGGCAGAGAGCTCAGTGGGCTGCAGAACAGAGCTCAGTGTCCCGTGTCTCCGCAGCTATCCAGGCGCTACGCTCGGTGCTCAATGCTTTCTGCGTGGTGAACAGGAAGAACATGTTTGTCTACCAGGAGCGATCCACCAAGTCAGTCTTCTACCTCCGGTAAGGAGCCCCCTTCCCCAGCCCTGCCCCTGGTCGCCTTGTCCCTAGGCCGTGCCCTTCNCCCCCCCCCCCCCCCCCCCCCCCCCCCCCCCGGGGCTATTGCCCTGGATTTCTGGGCTCCTTGGGGCAGGGACGGTCTGTCTGGGCAGTGCCCTGCATATGCTATTGCAGCACCCGCAGTGACTGCACCATTCCACCAGTGGTGCCAGGCAGACTGGGTCCCTTCTGACCACTGCTGCCTGGCCCTCCACACGGAGACCTGCTGAGCCTTCAGTAAAAACCCCACTGAACTCTTGCTCCTTTTCACTGACACCTTAATGCCCCGGGCCCCACCCCCTGGGCTGAGGCTGCTGCCCCACACTCCTCCCGTCCCTCTCTCCCTGTGCCCAGACTCTCCGAAACCACCCACAGCGGGAAGGCGGGGGAAGGGGAGAGCATCCAGGGCTGCGTGTGCCGCTCGCTGGCTCTGACGCGCAGTCAGGAGCCCATTCACATGGAGGATCAGACAGTAAGTCTGTTTTGCTCTCTGCCCATGCGGGATCTGGGGTAGCTCCTCGGGGTTGTGAGGGGCGGGTCAGTGGGCCCAGCATGGGCACGCAGTGGTGGTGGGCGCCGAAGGCCTGGGATACAGGGAGGAAGTGGTGGGTTTTGAGGGTTTGTGAGGGGGGGCATGGGAGGGTTGGGGGGTACAGGTGGGGGAATTACAGGCAGGGCGGGGGGGAAGTGTGGGGTAGGAGGGTTGCAGGCAGGGCGGGGGGAACAAGGTGGGGGGATTGCAGATGGGGTGGGGGGGGGCGTGTGAGCAGTGGCAGGTGCTGGACCTTGCCAGAGCTCAGTGACTCCCCAGCAGTTCTGGTGGGGGCTGTGGAAGCAGATGTGTTTAGTGTAGCCCCTTTGTTCCCCCCAGGGCTCGCGCTCCTCCCTGGACGCAGCCTCCTGCCGCAGCGCGGACTCTGCCCGCCCCGTGGGCCAGGTGGACAGACACATCCAGCTCATGGTGCATGGTGTCGCCGCAGCAGGTGGGTCCTGACCACCTGGGGGGGGAGGGGGCGCACCGGATCGATCACCCCCTACCCTGGGCAGTGGTGTGGGAGTGGCAGGGCTGGGCTGGGGGCAGGATCACCCCCGGGGCAGTGGGGGGGAGGGGGGGCGGGCTGGGGGGCAGGATCACCCCCGGGGCAGTGCGGGGGGGGGATGTGGCGCAAGATTCTCTGCCCTGGCTGTTGTCTGAGCGATGCCTGATGCTGGGGCTTGGAGTCAGCAGCCCCGCGTGGCATGAGGCATGTCTCGGTTCAGGGGGAACAGTTTCTCCCTTGGCCCAGTGTGGGGGAAGGCTGCTTCCTTGTCCATGCTGGGCCCTGTTCTCCCCTTGCCCCCCAGCTGTCCTGGGCATTGATGCCAGATGGGTCAAACCTCACGCACCACGTGCGGCCCAGACAGTGCCATGCCTCCCAGCCCTGTGCGCCAGGGCTGCTGCTCCGATGGGCACGTGGCCTCTCGGGGTTTGCTGTGACAGGCGGGTGCCCTGCTTGAGGGCCGGGGTGGGACCTCCGGTGGTGGTGCCCCGATGAGCATGTTGTCCTGGGGGCTGCTCTCACCTCTGCTTCTCCCCAGGGCCCGAGATCACAGACGAGCTGGTGAAGGTTCTGCGCAGGCGTCTGGATGAAGCCACCTTGGACATCATCACTGTCATGCTGGTGCGGAACTGCAAGCTGACCCCGGCCGACGTGGAGGTAACGTTTTCCCAGGGCCCACAGCCAGCTGCCCTGTGCAGAGCAGACCCCACAGCCAGATCCATACCCCAGCTAGAGGCCAGGAGCCATCAGTCCTGCTGCGCCCCCGCTGTCCCCCACCCCCAGGCCAGCCACCCTGCCTCTGCAGGGAACATCTAAGGATCCACATCCACTGCCTTAGGCTGTCTCCATGGCCGGGGTGCCAGGCGCGGGGGTGGTGCAGGCCCCCTGCCGGGTGTGTCAGAGTGCAGACCCTCTGGAACAGGCTGCCCATGAGCGCCCCTCATACGTCCGCTGGGTCCTCGGGGGGGTTGTGTGCAGCAGCACTCGGAGGGGCCTGTCTGATGCTGCCTCTCCCAGGAGTGCTGTGCCCAGGGATTAGCGGGTTTCCTCTTCACAGTTCATCCAGCCCCCAGGCTCTCCGCCCACAGAAGTCCTCCAGTTCACTCTGCCCCCAGCCTCTCTGCCCTGGCTCCATGCTGTGGCCTGTTACCTGCGCCAGAACCTGCTCATCTTCCTGCACACCCCCAAGTACACCGACAGCAACGTTGAGCACCACTTCAAGGTGAGGGGCTGGGGCCCTGTGTGCGGCCGTGTTCCCACAGTGGGCTGGGGGGTGGCATCGGAGCAGGGCTCCGACTGGGTAGGTGCCACCTGCTGCAGAGCGTGCAGGTCTGTGGCTGTCTTGCTGCGCTCGTGGGCAGTGGCAGAGTGGTCAAGGCTGACGCTTCGCTCCGGAGCCTGAGGAGAGTGAATTCCCACCCAAGGAGAAGAGCCCCCTGGGAGCGGTTGGTTCAGGCAGCACTGCCGGGTGCTGGTTCCTTACCCTGCAGTCACCCCGAACTGGGCCTTGTCCCCACGCACAGGCCGATGCCCGGGGGGAGGGGTTTGAGGTACTGGGAAGCTGCGGGCGGGGGCGTGACCCAGAGGACAAGGAGGGTGGGGAGTAGGAGGGGCCCAGCTGCAGCACTCATCTGTGTTTAGCTAAGTTGATGGTCCTGTCGCCGTGGAGACACCCCTGCCACGTCTGTCTCTTTTCATTCTGACAATGCCCCGTGGCTCTGTCTCCTGGCCCCTCCGGCCAGCCGTGCCAGCCTCCATGTGGGCGCTGAGCCTGCCCCTGGGTCTGCTGGACTCTGGCTTCCTGAGTGTGCTGCCACGTGGCTCCGAGGGCTTCATGCCCTTAAGAAAGGCTCAGACTCCAGAGCCCGGCCTGCAGCCCCACCCACTCCGCATCAGGGCGTGGTGGAGAGTTCGGTGCCCGCTGACCCCCAGCAGCACTGCTTGGCTGGCAGGCGGTCTGCTCCCCTCCCCTCCAGCTGTGGGGCCTGGCAGGTTGACAGCCATCCTAGGCAGCTCAGTGGCCCGGGCAGCCTTTCTGGACTTGTGGCTGGGGGGGTGATGGCACCAGCCCAGGGCCCATCGAGTCCCAGAGGCTGGTAGATGATGAGGGCTGAGCATGGAGGGCAGGGCTGAAGCAGATGGGGCAGGCTCAGGGTTAGTAAGGGACCTGGTCATGTGGCTGGAGGCAGAGCGCTTACAGTGGGTGAAGCCACGCTGGGCTGGCACGCGCCTGCCCCGGGACAAGGCTCTGCTCTCCTGCTGATGTGGCTGGGGCCGGCTCCTGTCGCTCGGGGGGGGGGTTACCCTGGCACGCCCTTCACCCCTCTCCTTCTCTGCTCCCCAGCACTACTTCCAGCAGGGTGGCAGTCCCGACCTCGATCTCTACCTGTACAACAAGCCCGGTGGCCAAGGCACTGGCGGCAAAGGTACTGGGGCGCTGGGCTCTCTGGCATCGGGTGAGGGGCTGAGCAGCAGGGAGCTGCTTTCTCGTGCTGAGCGTCCCGCGGGGATAGGAGGGCAGCACGTGCCCTGTGCGCAGAGTGTGGATGTGGGGCCGTGGGGATCATCTCTTCCCTGGGGAGGCCTCCCAGGGAAAAGCCCCGCCATGGCAGTTGGGGCCCAGCATAGCTTGGAGAGGGTCCCCTGCCCCATTCCTTCCCGTTGGAGCAGTGTTGCTGCAGTGCAGCTGTGGGGCTGGCTGGAGGCTCCTTGGACGTGGCCGAGCGGCAGAGCAGTAGCTCCTGATGTGCTGTTCTCTGAGGGCCCCAGTATGCCCTGCCCCTCAGTAGCCCAGGTCACTGTTCACCCAGCTCTGGGGTGAGACACAGCTGGGTTCCAACAGGAGGGAGGATGGGGTAACCCTCAGGGTCTTGGGTGGGGAAGGGCAGGCCCGCTGGGTGTAGGCGCCCGGCGATGGGGACCCTTGAGCACCATAGGTACCGGCTGCCGAGGATTCGTTGTGGGTGCAGTGCCCTGCCCCCTCTCGTGGGCTGTTGGAGGGAAGCTTGCCCGTCCTGTGCTTGGCGCTGGTCCCTTGTGCCCCTCCTGTGCTGGGTGGTGATGTCCCGTCTCGGTGCCTGTCTGTGGCGAGGCTGGTGTGGCCCTCGGTGGCCTCTGAATGCTCTTCTGTTGTGTAGGAACCATGTCGGACCTTGTGCAGCACCTGTTTCCGCTCTCCCACTTTCAAGGTAGCACCTGTGGTTCGTGTTGCACTGAACCTCTTCCCCTCCCCCCACCTGGCCCCTCTGGTTCCTGCCATGGACTGGTTGGGTTGTATTGTGGCTTCAGCGCTGGCTCGTGGTGTGGCTGTCTGTGACTCCAGGCTCCCTCTTCCCAGCTGCCTGTGGGGTCAGTGAGCAGGAGGCTGCTGCTGCCTGGGGCCACAACCCTCAAATCCCCTGGAGAGAGAGAGTTCTGCTGCTGGCTCCCCTCCACCCCCCAGCTCAGCCCGGGGAGCTCTCTGCAGTGGGAACACGTCTCCTGCCACCAGGGCACACTGCAGGCAGTGCCCACAGGGTACAGGCTCCCTCCACGGCTGCGTCCACAAGGCCCTGAGGGGTCACCCTGCACCCCAAGACCCAGGTGGCTGCATTGGGGGGTTTATAGTGGACAGCATCCCTGGTGTGATGAGGCTGGGTGGAGGGGATCCGGTGTGGTCTGGCCAGCCCTTCCAGTGGGAACGGGGGGAGGAGGGGACAAAGCCCCCATCTCCGTCAGCGTGGGTCTGGGCGGGAATCCTGGCAGGAAGTGGGGGGACCATGATCTCGGTCGCTGTCCGTCTGGGCTGTGCCCGAGAGTGGGAGAGGAGGTTTCCAGTTTCAGCTGGGCCTTAGACATCATCACACGGGCAATGGGTTACGGCTACGATTTTCTTGTGGAAGTCACGAGACCTCCATGACTTCAGCGGCTGGGAGCTGCAGGGTCCACCCGTGGCATGAGGCAGCAGGGGAGCCCCGGAGCTCCCGGCTGCTGCGGGTGGCAGGGGGGACCCTGCAGCTCCCAGCTGTGGTGGGGGAGGGGTGGGGCGCAGCTCCTAGCTGCCATGCCCAGCGTGGGGACCCCGCAACTGAGCTCCCCTCTGCTCTCATAATGGGACTGGCAGCGTTGGCATCTGGAGGAGGAGCGAGGCCCCTGCAGGCATGCCAGGGGTCTGCTCTGGTGGACCCCAGCCTGTTCCCCTGCTCCAGAGCATTGTGCCTGGATCCTGGCTGGCCTCTCGTGCTGGGGCAGCCCGTGGGAACCAGCCGTCTGCCTGGGGCAGGCGCTTGCAGAGCGGGCCTGGGGAATCAGGCAGGTCACAGAGCTGCACGGCTAGCCCTGCCCCAGGGAGGGGGTAGCAGCCCTCCTGATGCAGGCAGACAGGGACCAGCCCTGGGTACTGTGTCCCATTCAGGTGTGCATGCGTCAGGGGGGTGGAAGGTTCAGGAGTCCCAAGGAGGACTCGTGATCTGGAAAGCCTGCCTGCTCATGAGAGACTAAAGGAGCTCAGTGTTGGCAAGAGAGAGAGAAGGGGTGACTGGAGCACGTCTGAGCACCATGGGGCGGAGCCTCGTGTTCTGCTAGCAGAGGGCTCTTCAGGCTGGCAGACTGAGGCCGAACGGGCTCCGGGGCGAGAAGCTGAACTAGACAATTCTGACCATAAACAAATTAAACTTCGGACATAATTAGCCTATCTCGTAGAACTGGAAGGGACCCCGAAGGGTCATCGAGTCCAGCCCCCTGCCTTCACTAGCAGGACCAAGTACAGCTCTACCTCGATATCGATAACGCTGTCGTCGGGAGCCAAAAAATCTTACCACGTTATATCGAACTTGCTTTGATCCGCCGAAGCGCTGCTTTACCGCATTATATCCAAATTTGTCTTATATCGGGTCGCATTATATCGGGGTAGAGGTGTACTGATTTTTGCCCCAGATCCCTAAGTGGCCCCCTCAAGGATTGAACTCACAACCCTGGGCTTAGCAGGCCAATGCTCAAACCACGGAGCTAGCCACTCTAGCTCAGACCGACATTCTGGGCTGGCTCCAGGAAACCTAGGGGAGATTCTCTCTGGCCTGCTACGTGCCTGGTCAAACTGGATGATGATCATAGTCCTCGATGAACGTCTCTCAGCACCCACCTTGCTGGGAATCTGCCACCGACGCTTCAGTGCATGTCCTGGGAAGGGCAGGCTGCAGGGAACCTATCAGAGCACTCTGCTGCCAGCCCAGACTGCAGAGCTCTGACATGTGCGCACCAGGAAAAGGCACCGCCTCAGCACCTCTCTGGGCTGCCAAGGTGGGCGCTGTGCGCTGGAGTGTGTGTAGCAGAGGGCAGCACTTCCTTCTCTTCACCTTCCTTTGTGCTCCCTCCCCCAGGGGAAGTGGCCCCGCACAGTCTGAGGTGCAGCACTAATGGGGTGAAATGGGCTGGGGGAGCCCAGCCCCCGAGGAAGATAAAACCCTGCCGTTCAGCTGACTCCTGCTCCCCTGGAAGCATCCCCCTGCCCCCTGGAAAAGGGGTCGCTGCCTCCAGTGCTGAGTGGGGGCAGGCCACGGCCACCTGCTGCCCTCCCTGTGTGATGGGCAGACCGGTGACCCACTCTCCCAGCTGGGTCTCTGGCACCCATGAGAGTGACTCACTGCTCTCTGCAGGGGAGGGCGTTCCCCTCCTGCGAGATGGATTGGGGCATGTAACATAGTGCATGGGTCCCGCGTGCGTTCACATGCCAGCAGCTGTGCAGCGACTTGCCTGTCTCAGTGCCCTTAAGTGCAGGTTCCTGGGCCACCTTGCGCATGCTGCCCCTAGGAGGGATCTTGCCCTTACCCAGCCAACTTCCCCGCACCCTCTCCCAGTTGCCAGGGCCCTCCTGGTGGCCCACGGGGAGCCAGCTCCATCTCCAGAGACACCGCAGTGTGGGGACCCGACACAGGACGATGTGCAGTGGACACAGTGCTCTTAGCCTCCTTTCCTGCACCGGCGCTTCCTGCATGGGCTGCTGTCCGCTCCGTGGCTGTTCGGAGAGCTGCACTGGGAAGCAAAGTGTGGGGCTGGGTAGGGCTAGGAGGGGTTGGGTGGCTGAGTTATGGTCCCAGGGCTGGGCTGTGTCACCTGCTCCTGTTGCTGCTGCTGCCTCCTTCCCCGTCCCGCGGGTGCCCCTGGTCCCGATGGAGACTGCGGACCCCTGGGGACGAGGCCTCTGGCCGTGTGTGGCACAGTGAGGCCGATTGAGGGTCTGGCTCCTGCCATACAAAGAACTAACTGCTTTATGCCCTGAGCCCAGAGCCTCTCACTCTGTCTGCCCCTGAGGGTGAGTCCCTGAGGGGGTAAAAACCCCAGGCCAAGGCTCAGCTCTTCAGAGCGAGGCTGCAGGCCTGGGGCCTTCCCCAGCATCATCACCAGGAGCTACAGGTCCTGCACCACTACTGAAGAGTGTTGGGTGCTGGCATGGAGAGGAGCAAGGACACCAGAGCCCTGCCCCTAGCCAGGATGCTGCGGGGACGTCCAGGAGCACACTGAAGGGCAGGGGGAGCTGGTGCAGCATTCGGGGGGGGAAGGGCGTCGAGGGCAGCATAGAAGGACTCCTTGCACCAAGCCAACAATACAAATGCAGCATGATGGGTACATGACCCACACGCACCTCCTCAAGGCATCATGTGGGCATCTGCAGCCCATCCCCTCTGCTCCCCCAGGCCAGGGACCCCGTCTGTCTGCACCGGGCACTCCTGTGCAGCTGTATAAGTGTGGGAATGCTAGAGTGGCAGCAGGACAGACCCAGCTGCATGCCAGGGGTGGCATTCCCCTCTTGGCTGTGGGCACTGGCTTCAGTGGCAGCTCTCGGCAAGGGTCCCTGTGGGCTGGGGGTGTCCAGTGCAGGGTTGACACACAGTCACTCGGGCTCTCCTCTCCTGCAGGAATTGCGTGCATTGCTCTGTCGTTCGTGGATGAGCGTGGCAGCCCCCTCTCACTGGCGCACTGGGAACGGTCTAGTTCCCTGAAGCTGCCCCCGTCCCCGCCTGGCACAGACCTGCTGCAGGACGCAGACTTCGAGAGCCTCACTGCAGTCAGCAGGCACCATGCTGAGCCTGGCACCCTCCAACCAGGTGGGAGCATGTTCTGTACTGGAGCCAATCCCTGCCGCTGAGCAGCTGCCTTGTCCCTGTGCCTGGCAGGAGCTGCAGCCTGACGGGGGAGCTCTGGGCACCATGGACAGTGGGCTCAAGGCTCTGCGGGGAGGCTGTGGTGGGGGGGCCCCTCCAGCCATGTCCCCGGGATGGCTGGAGCTAAGGAGGGCCTGCTGTGCTCAGGGGAGAGGGCAGCATGTGGCCGTGAGGGTGTCTGAGCCTTGGGGGGGGGGGGGGATCATCCCTCTGCAGGGGCCGTGCAGCTCTGGTGACTACCCTCTTCCCGCAGCTGCCTGCACCTTGGTGCGCTTGGACGTCTGGGAGAAAGGGAACATCAGCCCCCTGCAGCTGTCCGAGAAGCTGCGCAGCGCCGTGCGCCACGCCCTGTGCGACGCGGTCATGGAGTTCCGAGTGCTGCCGGCCCCACTCTGCATGGAGACCGCCTGCCCGCCGGAGGAGCTAGGCACTGGGGGTAAGCTCTGCGGCAGGATTGCTGCCATCTGGCTGTGGGGTCTCGTCTGGGTCTTCTCCCCACGGGCCGCTGTGTCCTGGAGCCCAAGGGGGTGGGGTGGGTCCCAGCCCAGGAGCCAATGGGAGACTGGCCAGGGAGATCTGGTTCCGTGGGGAGGCTGCTCTGGCTGAGCACTCCCCACCGTGCTGCTCCGGCGCTGGGTCCACGGCCTCTGCCCAGGTTCTGATGTGCACTCTGTCTGCAGGAGGCCTCAGGAGGACCATGTCGGAGACCAAGGGGCTGGCTCTTCCTGCGGGCAGTGCTGGTGCCAGTAGAGTGCCCCCGCCCCCTCTGCACTTCGCCTCAGCCCCCAGCGCTAGCTCCGGCGAGCCAGTCACGCCCACAAACAAGATGGGGCGCCGGAGCTTCTGGGACATGCTGGTACAGTCAGAGGGACGTGGGCTGTAGCAGGGTGCTCAGACTGAGCCCTGCCCCGGGGCTGGGGTCACAGTGGGGTCGGGGAGGGGAGGAGCTGGCTGTGCTGGGATGGCAGTGGTGGGGACGGGCCTACAGCTGGAAGCCAGCTGGGATGGGTGGGCAAGGGGAGGTGAGAGCTTTGCCTCTCTTCACCCCCTCTCGTGCCCCCTGCCCCCCAGAGTAAGGCCGACTCCTCGGAGCTGGGCAGCCCCAAAACCACTGACGACATCGTGCTGGAGCGGCCAGAGGAGAGTCGCACCCGGCGCCGCCACAAGACCGAGAGCGTCAAGCAGCACCTGAGCCAGGAGCGCGCTTCCGCCACGGCCGAGCTGGAGCAGGCCCAGAGGCAAGTGCCCCCGGCGCTCCCGCCACGGCCGGCCGGCTGTACCCGCAGCAGCCCGGGAAGGCACGCGGCATGGCGCTGTGATGGCCACAGCAGGCCCCGCGCCGCGTCTGGCTGCCCTTGCTGCTGTGTGCGTGGCAGGACTCTGAGCAAGAGGGGCTTTGGCCCACTGGGCCCGAGGCTTGTGGCGACCCACACGGGGCATTGGGCATGGACAGGGAGTGGCCAGACATCACACGTGCCGGGCGTGGGGGCACCACCATTCCCTCATCCCTCTAGCTTCTGCTTTGCACTGCCCCTGACGTCTGTCTCTGGCCTCGGCTGCATAACCAGTGCCCTACCCCCACAGGCGCCAACTCTGCCAGCTGCAGGAAGGGGAGGTGGGCACCATGCACCCGCTCTTCAGTCAGACCTGCCAGCAGTGGATGGCGTTCATGAGTCGGCTGGGTACGTACCACGGGCCCCTCTCCCCTGCCTCCCAGGGTGGGGCTGGAATGGGGCTCTTCTCCCCGAAGCTTTGCCTGTAGGTCCCTGTGTAACCATTCCTTCCTCTGGCCCACGCTGACCCCGCCCTGTGCCTCTAACCCAGCGTAAGTGCTGTTTGTTTCCCTAAAGGCACCATGTGCCCGGGGTGTGGTGTAAGCAGTAACACGGCCTCCGACAGATGGGCCTGCACACGGCAGCCTGGGAGACCTGGTGCCTCTCCCCAGCCCATCAGGAGGGCTCGATGTGGGAGAATCTGCAGCCACAGGGCTCCTGCCAGAGGAGAGAGGCCGGAGCCCAGGCCCCACACAGTGCGCTGGAGATTCGGGCACTGTCCAGCGCCGCAGAGGAGAACTGTGCCTTTGGAATACCTGCCTGAGATCCTCACAGCTCCTCCCAGTCCATGCCCTCTGGCTCTGCCAAGGGCGTCCCCCCTAGGGCACTCACGAACACTCTGAGAACCCGGCAGGAGGCCAGCTCCCTCTGCTCCCAGCAGGCTGCTTTTGTAGCTGGGTATGTCTGTGACTCCTGCTGCTTCTCCTGTGCGGGGCAGGGTGTCCTTCGGTGCAGCAGTGCTCGGTGGAGATCGTCTCCCGCTTCCTGCTCTCCTCCATCCTGGAGGAGGTGGTGAGCCTGGTCACGGCCCTGGCGAGCGACACCACGGTCAAGGTGTTCCAGCAGCACTGGTGAGTGTCGCGCTGGGGGGATCGGCTGTGGGGTTGGGAGAAGGGCCCAAGGAGCTCGGCTGGGAGGTAGGGTGGGGGGTCGCTGCCAGGCTCCCTGTTGCAGCTGGCAGGGATTGGGTGGGGTGGCTCCTGGTGGCCAACGCTCTGTGTGGTGCTCTCCCTGCAGCTGCCCTCGGGGTGCCACCTTCCTTCCATATAACCCCCGTCAGAGCTCCAGTCCTCGGCCTGCAGCCATCAGACATTTCATCCTGCTGGGACGCAACTTCCACCAGTGGCGCTCCAGCACGGAGCAGGGTGAGTGCGGGCTGGGTGCAGGCATTCCGTGGGCCTGGGGGGGCAGCCACGAGGGCCCCAAGCAAGCAGTGTTGGGAGAGGGCAGGCGCCCAGGCAGAAACTTCTTGTGCCCAGCTCCGTGCCCGCAAGGCTTTTGTTCTCAGACTCGCTCGTGGCCCCTGTCTGGCTTGTCTCCGGGTGGGACTCAGGCTTGGGCAGTATGGGCTCTACCCCAAGCAGTAGTTCCCCCTCTCCCAGGCTGCCTGAACACGCCACGTGGCACATCCTCCAGGAGGAGCCATTGCTCTGTGACACGCTCCAGGCAATGCGTGTGGCGCAGGCTGTGCCAGGCACCCCTCAGGCCGGCACCGGGCGGCTGTTCCAGCCCAGAGCAATGTGCGGTGGCTGAGCAGAGGGTAACTCTCCTGGGCCAGGGCCCCCCCCCGAGGAGTTTTATCCTGGTCTCTGCTTTGCCGGAATCTCGCAGCGCAGCGAGTGGGGGCTTTTTTCCTGCGGGTGGGGAAGGCCAGGCCCATTCCTCCTCCTCACAGACAGGCCCTACAGGGACTGCAGGGAGGGACAAGCTGGCGCCCCTGGGGAACACGCTGTGCTGGTCCCAGACGTGCTGCTCCTTCATCAGAGTGGTTAGCTGGCTCGGACAATGCCCACCCTGGCTGGCCTCCTGTGGGGGTTCTGCCCTTAGTCCCCCGTCCCCTTGGGCAACACTGAATGCCCATGTGGGGCAAAGGGAGGGGAGTGAGGTCCCAGCGGGACCAGCTCGGAGCTGGTGCTCAGCAGAATGTGGAGAGCAGCGAGAGGAACTCCTCCAGCATTGGCTCTATCAGAACTTCATCCTCTGCTGAGAGAATCACAGGGGGCTGCTGCTCGGTGAGTGGGTGGGTGTATGTGTGCCCAGGGTCCGGTCCTTCCCATTAAAATTCAGGCCTGGTCTCTGGCTGGCTGCAGAGCTCTGGGGCAGTGGTGAGGCAGCCAACACTGGTGGTCAGCTCATGCACTCTGCAGGAAAGCTCTTCGGGAAGGTTTGACCCTCCCATCGCGTGCCTAAGACCCTGATGGAGCCAGGGCAGACGAGGCCTGATGTTCCTGACTAGAAACCACATCTGCTTCCCGAGAAGGGCCAAGCCCAGTGTCCTACGGTGGCCTGAGCAGGTTTTGCCATCAGCTCCTCTCCAGCCCTCTGGGTGGGCTCCAGGCACAGGCTGGGCACTTTGCAGCAGGGCACTCTTCCAAGCCACTCCCACAAAATAAGCGCCGCCCACGAGTGTCCGCCAGCGTGGTGCTGCTCGTGGCAGATGTCCCACACAGGACTGTGCAGCGCCAGAAGCTGCCCTGGGTTCCCCATGGTGGGGGGTGCACATGCCCCTGGGCCTGGCACCTTGGCTGGGGAAAAATAAAACGGCTTCCCAGCGCCATCCACTCGTGGCTCCAGAACGTGGCCACCTGTAGGAAATTGCGCAGGTCTGTGACCCGCTCACACGGGGGGTGAAATAGTGAGCAATGCTGATGTCTCAGCAATCATCGCAGGCAGAGGCGCTAACCCCTTCGCGCTGTGCAGACCCCTTTCCGCAGCAGCTGCGCAGGCGTCACGGCGTTGAGGTTTTCCTACGAGCTGAGAGTGGCAAGTGAGAGCAGCTTGGGAGAGGTGGCGCTGCACGGTACCAGCCTGACCCGAGCCCTGCTCCTGTCTTGCCTGAGCTCTCCGCCTTAGCCCTGCCTGGAGTCAGGGATGTGCCCCTGGGCCCATCTTTGGCTGGGGATGCTCCCATTCGCCTGCGCTGTCGTGGTCCCTTCTCGTCCGTGTCCTGACTAGACCCCAGAGCAGGTAGCGCTGGCCGGGCTGGGTCCTGCCCAGGCTCGAGGAGCTGACACCGGCAGTGAGACGCAGCAAGAGCAGGTGTCAGTAGGTTGAAATGTAAGTGTCTCGCTGGCACTTGGGCCTCGCCCCGCCCAGTGGAAGGGCCGGCTGCAGGCTGTCTCCGGGCCTTTGTGCAGGAGTGGAAGCGAGTGGCTGTGCGAGTGCTCATGCCACGGCAGGGAACACTGCACGCGCTGCTGGTTAGGGCTAATCTGACCAGGTGCAGCCACGGGGCTGCCCTGATCCCAGGGGCTGCAGACACAGGAGACCTGCAGCCAGCTGAGGGGCTGGGCGCTGTGCCGCCGTGGTTTGCCAGTGTGCCCACATGGCTCTAACACTAGTGCTCTGAGCGCTCGCCCTGCCCAGGAGAGGCAGGAATCTGGGGTGGCTGTTGCCTAGGAAGTGGGGAAGCCAGGAATAGCTGCTTCCCAGGGCTTTACAGACTGAGGCAGGGCCTCTGGTGCAGCATGGCCAGGGGACTGCTCTGGCAGGGCACGCTGGGCTTGGCCTCATGGAGGGTCACCCCAGCATGGCGGGTAGGGCCAGCTCCCTTTCCCTGCGATGTCAGCACAGGGAGGGGGCGTGGCCACGAGAGAAGGGCATGGCTAGGATGCCCTTAGCTCAGGACTGGAGGGGGCCCAGGGCTCTGCCCCGGACTTGGCATGGCAGTATCACAGGGGCCCTTCGTTCAGGCCTGCCTGGGCTGTGCCGCTCCATAGTGGCTGGTCGGGATCACGCTGCTTTGGGGACCAGCCTGGCAGACAGCCTGGGGAGCACCAGGGGAGTGCTCCCTACAGCTTGGTGGCACTCAACGTTTGGTCATTCCCTACATCCCCACTGAAATGTACCCACCTCTGGTATCAGACATGGGCACAGAACACTGCAGCCCAGCGTGGGCCTGGGGCAGCCTTGCCAAGTCGCTCTGGGATCTCACTGGCATGCGTGGCTGGGGATAGGCTGGAACTTACGGTGCAGCCCTCCTGGCCAGCTGGGTCTTGGCAGGCTGCAGCGCTGATCCGCTCCAGCTGGTTCCTGGCTAGTTGCTGTCATGGGCCTCCTTCCCGAGGACAGGGGGTCTGTGGCACCCAGGTACCTGCCGACGCCTCCCTGCAGGGTACGGGCAGTGAACAGCAGGAAGGCACATGGTGGTTCTCTCTGGTCTCTTTCAGCCCACAAGGGGCTCCAGCACTTCGAGGCCATGGAGCTGAGCTTGGCAGAGAAGGGCTCCGAGTCCAGCCCCTCGCTGGCCCCGCGGCAGAGATTCCTTCTCCTGGAGTTCCTCGACAAGAAGGTGAGCACAACTCCAGCCTGGCCCTGCAGCCTCTCCGGGCGGGGGCTGTGGCCTGGCTCCTCACAGGGCCCTGTGTAACAGTGGGGTGGGTGGAGCAGGCGGCCGTGCCAGGGCAGTGCTGGGCAGCTGCCTCCCTGTCTGCCCTTGCATGGCAAACCCCGTGGTCTTCCTGTGGCCTGGTGCTGCCACCCCCTCCAGCCGGGCATGCTGATAATAGCCGTTGGTCCCAAAGCCTTGGTGGCTCCCAAGGGCCCAGGGCCAGCCTGTGCTCCCAGGTGCTTTGCAGTCGGCAGCTCTGGGCCCTCGTGCTGCAGAGCAGGTGTGAACACCAGGACACATCACCGTGGTGATCAGCTGGGGGCTGAGGTGGTGCTGTGCCCGCCCCTCCCTTCCCTCCCCCCCCCCATATCCTGTAGGGGAAGCCGGCTGGGGGTGCAGCAGCAGCCCATGGGCTCTTGGGTGACAGTGGCCTGGCCATGGCTCAGCTGGTGCCGGCCTCCCCCAGCAGAGCTCTCACCAGCTCCCTTCCCCTCTAGCTGATGCTCTACACCTACAACTGGTCCCCGGACCTGGGCAGCTCCTTGAACAGCTCCCTCACCCGCCTGCTGCAGTGGCAGAACGCCCGCTCCCACATCGTGCATTGCCTCCTCAGCCAGAAACTGGGGCTCTTCCACCACTACTGCTACCTGGACACACCCTGGCATGAGGACAGCAAGCAGGTAATGGCACTGCCAGCCCCACAATGCTTTACTGCTGTAGCTCCCCCCTGGGCCGCTCACAGGTCACCACGAGTGTCTGTGTACAGCCACAGTTCTGATCGGCAATTGTAACCCAGAGCCTGTCCACAAACACCAGGCACACGCTGGCTCCTGACAGCCTTGGTTACTACCTGTCGGGGACCCCAACACACTCCCAGTCCCAAATCCCCCCCAGAAATGTGTGCGCTCTTCTGGGCAGTCCGGATACTGTTCGGTCCCTTGTTCCTGTAAGGAACAACATTCAGCAGCTTGCCGCCTGCAATGGAGCTACCCACACAGCTCACAGCATGGGACTAATTTTGTTTAAAGAATAAAACCAGTTTCTTTAACAACAGAAGCTCGGATTTGAAGTCAGTACCAGTAATGAGGCATTAAAGTCAGATGTGGTTACAAGAGAAATAGATAAAACACATTCTAAACTTAAAGTAGCCTTGGTTCAAGGTGAAATTCTTACCACAGGTTTTCAGTAGCCATGCTGACCACGTTTCAGGTCAGGCTCTGCTCCTAAGATCTGCGGCTCTTTCTGCTCTCTCAAGTGAAAAGAGAGAGAGAACTTGGGGTGGTTTTGTCCCTCACCTTTATAGGTCAGTCTCCCTTTGAAGTGCATTTTCCGGAGAGTGACCCCTAGATAAAGATCTTTCGGGCTCAGAGAAAGGAGACATGGAGTCTGGTGGGAAAGAGGTTTCATGCCGTTGTTTGCTAAGATGCAGAATCTGTTTGGCAAGGAAGGGGGTCAGGAACAAAGAATGGCTGCTTGAGAGATAATGGCTAAGGCTACGTTTTAGTCATGGGTATTTTTAGTAAAAGTCATGGTCAGGTCACTGGCAGTAAACAAAAATTCATGGCCTGTGACCCTTCCATGACGTGTAATAATATACCCCTGACTAAATCTTGGGAGCTCGGTGGGGGATCCCCGCTGCTGCTGCTGCTGGGGGGGGGGAGGGTTGGCAGGCTCCCTACCTGGCTCCGCGTGGCTCTCTGGAAGCAGTGACATGTCCCTTAGCTCCTAGGTGGAGGCATGGCCAGGGGTCTCTGCGTGCTGGCTTCACGGGGCCCATTGGCCGGAAACCGCGGCCAATGGGAGCTGTGGGGGCGGTGCCTGCAGGCGGAGGCAGCACATGGAGCCACCTGGCTGTGCCTCCGTTCCTAGTAGCTGAGGGAGGGACGTGTCGCCGCTTCCGGGGAGTCCCCCGAGGTAAACGCCAGCTGGAGCCCTCACCCCCTCCCGCGCCCCAACCTCCTGCCCCAGCCCTGAGCCCCCTCCCACACCCAAACTCCTGCTGGGGTGGGGTGTGGTGGCCTGAGACTGCCCCAGCAGCGGCCAGTGCGGCTGACCTGGGGGCTGCCAGAGCTGCTCAGGCGGCCCCCGGATCAGCCGTACTGACCGCCGCAGAAGTCCCAGCAGTCCCAGGAAGTCATGGATTCCGTGACAAACTCGCAGCTTTAGTGATGGCCCATCAACTTCGGTGACACCTGGCTAGAAGCGTCACCTTGTCCGTTGTCTTTGAGAAACCCGTTTCCCCATTCCTCAGACTTGTCTGGTAAACACACGTCAGCCGTGATTCCAGCTCCTGTTCACACCTTTACGTGTACTGTTGCTACATGCATTTCACCATGATATTACTGACCAGCACGTGATGAGTTTTCACCAGGCATGTTCCGTACGCAGATGACTACACTAGTGTGGAGGGTTTCAGAGTAATAGCCGTGTTAGTCTGTATCCGCAAAAAGGAACAGGAGTACTTGTGGCACCTTAGAGACTAACAAATTTATTGTAGCATAAGCTTTCGTGGGCTACAGCCCACTTCATCGGATGCATGCAGTGGAAAATACAGAAGGAAGATGTGAATCCAGGGTGCATTCCATCACACGCTTTTTTCTTTTTTCTTTTTAAGACCCCGCTGAAGGGAGCAATGGGTGGAATAGCTCATTTCCTCATTGTTTTGTTCAACAATTAGACCTAACATCCAACATACCAATTTTGGTCCATTGATTTCTGATCCCACCCTGTTCTTGTTCACCAGGCGTGATCTTAACGCAGTCGTCGAGTTCTATCCGGAGGCCTTTTTGTTGGGACTAATTCAGCGCGTCTCCCTATGGCACCTTTTCCCGCCAACTGGTTCTTATGAACTTTCACTCACTTCCTATGGCTGAGCTTGCGGTTCGGGTACAATTATCACAGCAGCAGGGGCCAAGGGCATGAAACTGGGAGGGGTAGGCCATGGCAGGCTGGGGAATCCGCTGCCTATGGCAGGGGCCACATTAGAAGTAGGACTGGGCAGAGCCCTGGGACTAGGTTGTGGGGACCTGTCCCTGTTGGGCAAGGTCTAGAGGGGCGTTCAGGGGCTTTCCCAGCTCTCTGATTCCCAGGCTCACGGTGAGCGGGGTCTCAGGGCTGTCTCTTGCTTACATAGGAGCCAAACCCCTTCCTGAACTCCACCCTGGAGGTGGATGCCCTGATCCGGAGCTCGAGCCCTCCCCCCAGCAAGGAGCAAGGCCGGCTCAGCAGCTCCACGCGCAGCCTGCCGTCCCTGCACTTCCCCCCCGACATGATGCCCTTCGACGAGGCTCTGCGAGATGTTACCGCCCTCAAGGGGGTCCCCCTCGGCCCAGAGCTGGGGCCACGTGACCCGGTGTCTTGGCATGGTGCCCAGTTCTTGGAAATCAAGAGCCTGGAGAGGAGAGGTAAAGGGGGAGCCCCCCAGCTTGTCCAGCCCCGGGCACTGGTTTCTGGGGGTGGGGGTGCTCACAGCCACAGCATTTCAGCCTCCCCTGCTTTCCAGCCCTGGCCTCTCCCAGCAGGAGTGTGAGGAGCCTGGCCCGCAGTTCAAGGGGGGTTGGAGGCTTTACTCTATGTGGGGGGACGGTGGGAGCCTGTAGGGTGGGAGGGGCCTGACTCTGGCTCCGGCTCCCATGGCCGCTTCTTTCCCTCTCAGAGCTGGAGAAGCAGATGAAGATTGAGAATCTCTTCGTGACGTGGCAGCAGAGATCAGCACAGTCCAACATGCCCATCGGTGTAAGTGCTGCCCATCAGCATGAGCATCCCGCCCCGCTCTGACATGGTCACTGCCCCAGGGGCAGGTGGAGGGGTGGCCGGAGGCATAGGGACATGGCGGGAGGGGAGGTGTTGCCCCAGGGGTGGGGGACTGGTGGGGGGGAGGGTTGCAGAGCCAGTGGTCCCCCTGGGCAGGTGAGCAGGCGGGTTGGCCCTGGAAGGGCAGGACTCCCTGCATGGGCCTGGGGGAGAAGGGGGCTCCCATGGGCCACCTCCTGAAGCTGTGCCCCTTGTACTGTGCAGCTGGCAGACCTGGAGACCCTGAAGCAATCCTCGCGCCTGGTTCACTATTGTGCCACACCACTGCTCTTCGACCCAGCTTTCCGGCAGCAGATCCAGGCCGACCAGCAGGCGAAGCTGGAGGGGAAGGTGAGCGACTCACCAAGTGGGGGTTGTGCTGTGACGGGGCCCACCCTGCCTGAGCTGCAGCCTTGTCCCAGGGAGGGAGCCAGCTTCCCCAGAGCTGGAGGAGGGGGCTCTGCCCCAGCTGTGCAGGGCCAGGCGGCCCTCGGAGCTGTTCCAGCCGGGCAATTCCTATGTTCCCGCGCTCGGGGGCAGCAGCTGAGCAGCTATCAGCCAGCAGGTCCCTCTCTTCTCAGGCAGGGCAGCGCCTGCTGGCCGTTCCCTACCGCAGGTGCTAGCTTCCCCGGCTCCCTTGTCTTTCAGAAGCGCCATCGCTCGAGCGACTCAACGGCATCGGGGCGGGACCGGAGCCACAGCTGCGACTCGGCAGAGGTGCTGCCCTGCAAGCTGAAGGAGGAGCCCTGGCTGCAGGAGATGTGCAACGCCTTCCTGCAGCAGTACATCCAGTACCTGCAGAGCATGGGTTTCATCCTGGTGCAGGTGCGGCCCCCCTCGCCTGCCCGCAGGTCAGTGTGACTCAGAGACCCCCCACCCTTGTGCAGAGCGGCGCCCGGGCAGGCAGGGCATGCTTGCAGGGTGACTGGTCAGCTGACTTTATTCTGTCTGCTTTGTACTAGCACGAGCCGGATCCGAGCTCAGGCATTCCTGGGCACTGAGGGGAGAGGCTCCTTCTCCTACAAGTCCAAAGCAGATGGGAGTCCGAAGGTGAGAGCCGAGTGTTAGGACGGACATGGGTCACTGCTCCACTCACATGCCTGCTCTGTGAGCAGAGCCAATCACGGGATCCTGGAGGTTCTACGTGTCCCTCTCCTGGGGCCCCTGGGCATGCTCTCGGCGCGCCCGTCCAATATCTAGCACCCGTTCTGACAGCTGCAACCCAGCAGCCCCCTGCCCAGTCCCTGGACCCAGTTCTGACCCTTCAGGCTCCTTCCACAGCTTATTCATCCCCTCTCCCAGAGCTGCAGCTTGGGGGGGCGTTCTGGGCCCAGGTGCCTCTCACGGGGCACGTGAATAGTGTAACACACAATGCAGTGTGATGCTCTGCTTGTCGCACGAGGAAAACCTGCCTGTAGGAGACTGAAGGAGCCCAGTCTGTGGTGGTGAGGGGATTGGTCGTGGCTGCAGTCCCACCTGGGGAGGAGAGCTCCATAGTAGAGGGCTGTTCTGGTTTCTGGGAGCGGAAGTGAAACCACCCAGACTAGAAATAAGGCACAAATGAAGCTGTGAGGTTGATTAACCCTCAGAACAACTCACCCAGGGATGTGGGTGGAGTCTCCAGCACAGTCTCTTCACCCAGACCAGGAGTGTCTTTCTGCAGTTCTGCTCTAGCTCAGGGTGTGTCTACACTTAAAATGCTACAGTGGCACAGCTGTGCCGTTGTAGCACGTCAGTGTAGGTGCTACTATGCCAACGGGAGGAAATCTGCGGGTAGTCTGCTTCCCCAAGAGGCGGCAACTGGGTTGACAGAAGAATTCCTCCATCAACCTAGCATTGTTTACACGGGGGGGTTAGGTCGGCTTAACTATGCTGTTCAGAGGGGTGGATTTTTCACACACCAAGTGACCCAGTTAAGCAGAGTAAATTGCCCAGACCTCAGTGAGAGGTTCTGGGCAGGAATTGGTAGGGAGGGTCTCTGTGCCGGGCTGCCGGGGAGAACAGCCCCTCCGGTGTCCAGTCAGGCTTAGTCTCCAAGTGCCAGTGAATCCACCATGGCCCTAGATTTGTTGTAATGCAGGTTACGGACCCTTGACCAGAAACCTCCTCCCAAGGTGGGCGCCTCCAGACAAGTCTCCTCTTCCCCTTCTCTCAGATAAACAGACCGAGCCCTCGGTCCCCCTGGGTCCCCCTCCCGACTCCAACAGTGTGGGGAACAAAAGCCGGCTCCAGAGGGAGGGATGCCCATGCCAGCTGCCTCTCCTAGCTGGTGCCGCCTGGCTCTTGGCATGGATGGTGGCTGCTGCTGGGCGCCAGCGCCCACCTGCCTTCTGATCAGCTCTCTTCCTCTTCTCTCCAGAGCACAAGCCCCCCAGTCACCACCTACCACCTGCAGCGAGCCCTCCCAGGTGGCATCGTGCTCATGGAGCTGGGCTTCCAGGTGAGTGGGCAGAGATCTGTCGTCCCTATCCGGGTTCTCTGTGCCCAGCTCACTTAGGGCTCCCGTGGAGCTTCTGCGTAGTGTCTGCAATGGCGGGCTGCAGCCAGCAGACAGCCTGGGGCCTTGTTCTCCTGTGCCAGCCATGCTCACACTCTGCTGGGCGCTGTCCCGGTGCGGGCGGGCGCTGCCCCTTCTCTGAAGAGCTAGCTGCTGAAGGAGATGAGCCCCACGTGGCAGGTGGGAGCGGAAACGCTGTCTAGACAGAGCTGTCCCTCGTCTGACCCTGTCCAGCGCACGTCCTCACAGATCAGCCCAGGAAGGGCCTGGCATGCCCAAGAGGCAGCGAGGAGGGTAGTGAGACGAGCAGGGAGGGGGTAGGGCTCAGCCGCGCCCCAGGGAGAGGGTTTTCGTGGCTGGTTGGGACTAGAGTGGTGAGGCCAGAGATGGGGGAGGGCCCAGGCCGGGAGCTCTGACGCCTGGCCCAGGGGAGCTGAGGCAGGATTGGGGTGTGGTCTGGCTATGTGCACGGGATCCTGCTGGACCTTTGGGAGGCTGTCGGCAGCAGGGCCGTGCCTGCCCATGGGCCGTGTGCTTAGTGCGCTCTCTCCCCAGGGCTGTTACTTCTGCGTGAAGCAGTATGCGCTGGAGTGCTCGCGGATCCCCATGGGCCAGTCCGTCAACTCGCAGGTAACAGCTGGCCTGTGGGCGCTTGCTCCGGGCCTGGGCAGGCAGGGCTGGAATCTCCAGCTTGCTACCTGCCAGCGCAGGAGTACAAGGGCTCCGGGTAGCACTTCCACCTTTCCCTAGGCCTGACCTGGGGCTGACTTCCTACAGTAAAAGCAATAGCTCCTCTGCTTCACTTGAACAAGGGGGAAGCAGGGCCAAGAATGCACATGGACCGACGTGGGCTGGGAGAGGCCCCTCCAGCACCATGCACTGCTATGCCCCCTGCAGTGCCTTGGGGCTGCCCCACTCTCCAGGGAGCCCCAGTGGAGCAGTGATAGGGTGTAGCGCGTGCCAGCTTTCCTGGTCTCTCTCGTGAAGAGTGGGCTGCTGCCAGAGGGGCCAGCCGTCCATTGCCCGCTGCCCTAGCAGTCTGTGCCGGGTGCAGGAGGCCTCTGGGAATGGGGCACATGCCCTCCTTCCCCAGGGAGCCAGTGCCCTAGAGCTTCCAGCTGGGCGCGGGGCAGGGGACCCAGTCGTACCGGGAGCTGATCGCCCCGGCTGGCTGGTGGGGCTGTTCCCCTGGGTTGACGTCTGCCAGGCCCTCGAAGCAGCTGCTGAGCCTTTGCGTGGGGCCCAGCTATCGACCCCTCTAGGTTCCGGCAGGGGGCCGGGTCGCCCCAGTAGGTCACCCAGGGTTCTGCAGTGGGTGTCAGGCATTGTCCCACCTCTGCTGGGGCATGTGATGAGGAGATACTGCCCAGTTCTTCAGGGGTGCTTGGCCTCCCTCTGCAGTGCAGGGAGCGCTGGGCAGGGCTGGCTGGCATGGGGCTCATTGCAGGGGCAGGGCCTGTCCTCCCCCGGGCCTGGGACTGCAGGGTCAGCCCCTCTTCCACAGGGCTGGAGTGCTGTCTCCTCCCTGTGGCCCACGGAGGGTGGGCAGGGCACAGGGGCAGGCCTGGGCAGTGCCAGGCAGTGCCCCCTTTCCCACTGGCTGCGCGTCTCCTCTCTCCATCAGGGTGCTCTCACGGCCAGAGCTCGTAGCAAGAGCTGCATGGGACCCAGCTCCATCTCTGAGTCTGCGGTACGTCCTCTCCTCCCACTGCTGCTGTGGCACTGCAGCATCCCCCCATGCAGGGCTGGGGCTCGCCCTGCCAGGCATGCTGGGTGCTCTGTACCCACAGCCCCTTCCTGCCCTGGGTGCTGGCTGATGCTGGGCCTCTTGCTAGGTGGTTCCCATGGGGGAGACATCCCAGCAGGTAGCTGGGCCCTCAGGAGAGGGCTTGGAAACGGCCTCGCTCGTCTTGCTTCTCTCTCCAGGGCTGGGGCAAAGGCGCCTCTTGCTGGGCTCACTTCTTAGATCCGCTTGGTGTCCTCTCTGCTGCTGGCATGGGGTCAGGGTGCTGCGTTTGGATGCAGCGAGTGCTGCTGCCCGGTTCCCTTGGCTGCTTGTTCACCCCCATTTCTCAAATGCTCGGGGCCAGCTCTGTCCTCTTGGTGCCACCCAGAGGGCATCCCTGTGAGGAATCAAGGCGCTGGAGCCAGCCCAGCAATGCCAGTACCTCGTGGGCGGTGTGACCGGAGCACACTGTGCTCTGGTGATCCTGGACCAGGGCAGGTACTGCGGCACACATCAGAGTGCCCTCAAGGCTGCTCTAGCTTGTGCTCCGGCCCAGTTGGCCTCTGGCTGCCCCAGGATCCGGATGGGGGAAGCCTCCTCAGGCCTTCTGGGAACTGGCCTTGTGTGTCAGCTGTGCTCAGTTAGGATGGGGTGTGTCTGCGGTCAGAGCTGGCCCAGGCGAGCCATCCGCAGGGGGTTCCCAGCAGCTGTGCTGCTCCTGCTGGGGCTGCCAGTGGCTGAGCTGGATGTGTTGCATCCAGGGGTGTGTGGGGAAGGGCAGGAGGGGTGGCTGGGCAGGAAGTGTGGAGACTGAAGTAGGCCCTAGCTCCCTGCTCTGGGGGCAGCCCGAGTCTCTGCCCTCACCCTGCTGCAGTCCTTGCAGAGTGCTGCGCTGCGTCGCCTGCCCCAGAGCCCGTGGCCTGACTGCCTAATGCCAGCCCGGTGGGGTCCTGGCTGGTTGGAGGTCCGTGCAGCAGGGCGAAGAGATAGGCTAATGGTGGGAGAGCTGAGCTGCTGCAGACTGTCGGGTTTGGGGCCCTGCCACTCAGCCAGCTGTGCGTCCGTCTGGTTCCTAGCAGCCAGGTGTCCGCAGCACCTCTGCACCGGGGCTTGGAATTGAAGCGACGCAGACACAGCTGCCTCGGGCTGGGCGCAGCCTGGGCAAATGGGCAGCTCCCCACTGCCAGGCCCTGTGCCTTCGCCAGGAGGCTGCTGGTGTCTCTCACTCTGCTGCCAGCAGGGCGCAAGGCATCTGGGGCTCCCCTGATCCTGTGCCCCTCCCCAGCTCTCCATGCTCTTCACGGAGGAGTGTGACAAGGTGCGGGACCTCATGCACGTGCACTCGTTCAGCTACGACTTCCACCTGCGCATCGTGCACCAGTACCTGCTGGGCTCCCACATGACCCTGCGCCAGGGCTACCACCTCACCAGCTTCCTGGAGGACTTCATCGCCCACCACCCCGACATCCCCAAGTTCGGCCGCAACCACGTCTTCCAAGGTGAGCTGGGGAGGGGCGCTGCCCGTGGCCCTGCGAGCCCTGGTGCTCCTGGCTGAATCCATCCCCCCCATGCAGGAGCGCGGGCCCTGGCCCTTCCCCCGGGGGTGGGGCCGCTCCCCAGCTGGAGATGCCTTTCCCAAATTCAGTGCGTCATCCGGCCCCATCCGTTCCTTGGCCAACCCAGATGGATCCGCCCCGTAGCTCCGCCTGGGGCACGCTGTGCCACCGCCCCCGGCCTGCACGGTTCCAGGGCGTGGCTGTCTGGGACTGAGCGACCCCAGCCAGGCTGTGTTCAGCTGGGGCTGTGCAGAAAGCCCTGCCCGGGGGCTGCGGGGCGGGCAATGTTGCCTCGTGAGTGCGCTCTGGAGGCTGGGAAGCAGATACTTGCTGTCCTGGTGTCCAGCTCTGGGGGCCCCGACCTGCCCCTGAAGACATGGGGACACCCTGGCAAACACTGACTCCTCTGCTAGGCACACTGGCCATGCCCACCAACATGATAACAGCCCACCAGCTCTACAACTACGTGGCAGACCATGCCAACACCTACCACATGAAGCCCCTGCGCATGGCCCGGCTGGCTGCGGGCAGCGACGGCAGGAAGGGGACCCCGGGCATGGAGCAGAACGAATACGCGCTGGTCTCCATCTGGAACAGGTGAGCACCTGGCACTGCCCCAATGGCTCCGGGAACCCTGAGTGCCCGTCCCACTCAGGGCATTGCCTGGCCAGGGCCAAGCAGGACTGGGGCTGGGAGACGCGCTCACACCAGCTGCTGGCTTTGTGCTCTGGATGGTGGGTGGGTGGGTGCTGCAGCTGGTTCTCCTCACCCCTCCCCGGACACCTCCGGCGAGGCCCTGCTGCCCAGCTGTGGTTGGGGGTGGCACTGCCTCGGCCCCCAACGCTCTGCTTGTGCCTGCAGCTCAGGCTCCTACAAGGACTCGGAGGGGCTGCGGCACCATGACGACTTCGACGTGTCCCTGCTGGTGTGTCACAGCGCGGCGCCGTTCGAGGAGCAGAGCGAGGCGGAGAGGCACGTGCTCCGGTGAGAACCAGGGCCCTCAGTCAGGGCTGGGTGGAGAGGCCCAGAGGGGCTTGGGCGGGGAAGTGCCCGGGGAATGGTTGGGGGGTGGTGCGCAGGGCAGCACTGCGGGCCAGGGCCGCTTGCATGGCTCGGTTCCTGGGGGCACGAACAGGGTGGCTGTGCCACTGCAGTCCCAAGGTAGTGTTGGCTGGCGGGGGCGTGGGCACTGGCTGGCAGGTCTGCCTGGGGAAGGAGCGTTTCAGGAGGCCCTGGGGGCACAGAGCCTGGCTGGCAGGGGCGCCCCCTCCTCACAGGCGTCTCCTCTTCAGGCTGCGTTTCTACGTCATCATGACGAGCCAACGGGAGCTGTTCCCCCGGCTGACAGCCGACATGCGGCGCTTCAAGAAGCAGCCGCGCTTGCAGCGGGAGAGCGCGCTGGAGCCAGCGGTGGGCCGGGCGGCGTGGGAGGCGCCGGAGCCGGGGCAGGGCTGGCAGCAGCAGGCGGAGCGGGAGCTGTGGCAGGAGGTAGACGACAGCAGCGAATTCTACGCGGGCGGTGCCCAGGTCAAGCTGGGCCCTGGGCTGTTCTACACCTCGCCGCTCTTCCCCCTGCTGGCCTCCGAGGTGGCCGTGGCCCAGAAACAGCTGAGCAGCCTGGTGCAGCTGGCCAAGTGCCACTGCCGGAGGGACAACCTCTGGAAACGCCTCTTCCTGCTGGAGCCGCTGGCCTCGGACAAACTCAAGCTGGGCAAGCTGTCGCTGGGGGAGCTGGAGGAGCTGCTGAATGCCGTGCACGGGAAATCCATCGCTGACATCGACCCCCAGCTGGTGAGGGGCAGGGGGCGCGGGGACGCGCGTGTGTGTACACGTACATAAACACACCACACACGGGACCCATCATCCCACGCTGGAGGGGTGTGTGTGTGTGTGTGTGTGTGTGTACGCGTCCCCAGGGCCCATCATCCCACGCTGGAGCGGGGCGTGTGTGTGTGTGTGTGTGTACGCGTCCCCAGGGCCCATCATCCCACGCTGGAGGGGGGGGAGGGGGTGTACGCGTCCCCAGGGCCCATCATCCCATGCACACGCTGGGGACAGGCAGAGTCCCAGCTGGAGAGGGGTGGGAGTGGAGACGCGCAAGGCGTGTGGGAATCATCGGGAACATGGTCCCCCCGCTGGTGAGGGGCCGGGGTGGGCACTGCTGGGGATGCAGCGTGTGGGAAATCCTGGCTAGCTGTGGGGCATGGTCTGGGGGGCCGGCAGGGCACTGGGTTTGAGTGCAGATCTGGTGAGTTTTCGAGCTCCTGGGCTGTGTTGCTCCTCTGGCCTGGTGGCCTCTCGCTGCTGCTCAGGGGGCCTGGCCTCACCCTCTCTCCGTCCTCGCAGGGCTGCTTCCTCACTATGACTGTGCCCTGGTACCAGAGCCTCATCAAAGTGCTGCTGAGCCGCTTCCCACAGAGCTGCCGCCACTTCCACAACATCGAAACTGGCACCCAGTATCTGGTAAGGGCCAGGGCCCCTCAACCAGCCTCTGCAGCTGGCCCCACCACTCCTGCCCACGCCCCTGCAGCTGGCCCTGCTGCCAGACTCCCTGGTCCTGCGTCAGCCCCTGCCCCTGGACATGCTGCCCCCACTCCTATGGCCAGACCCACCTCCTGCCCTGGGACACTTTTCTGCCCCCTCCCTTGCAGCCAGAGGTGGCTCCCCTGCCCCAGGATGCTCTTCTGTCCCACCCGTGTCAGCCCCCATGGCCAGACGCGCCCCAGGGCTCCTGCCTGCGGCAGAGCTGGATGTGACGCCTCTGTGCCTGCTTTAGTGAGGCTGCCCTGAGGTGTGATGTCACGAGGGCACAGCCGTAGTCGCATTGCACTGACCCCCACCCCCCGGCACGCCCCACAGTTCTGGCCCCCGTGGGATGCTGGGGAGCCTGCCCCCCATGGTTCTGGCACTGCACCCCCTGACGGCCTGTCGCACTCTCTGCAGGTCGTGCTCAATCAGAAGTTCACAGACTGTTTTGTTCTCGTGTTTCTGGATTCCCACTCAGGGAAGACGGTAAGAGCTGCTCCCCGCGGGGGCCTGGGCGGGTACCTGGCTCTGCAGGCGTGCCCGGCCCAGGAGCAGCGGGAGGGAGTGGGCTTCCAGTGCCCAGGCAAAGCCCGGAGGGGATTCAGCATTCACCATCAGGCTGGGCTCTGCCCAGAACTGTCAGAGCTAAAACTCCACCATCCCTTTCCTGCTGTCCCCTTCCCGAAGAGCAGGTGTCAGCTCCCGAATGGGGGGTCAAGTGGGAGCAAATGGGGGGCCGGGCGGGGGTGAATGGGGGGCAGCAGGGGCCGTGTCTAACACACGAAGCATGCTACGGACAGTCCAGGATCCCTGACTTGCTGCATTTCAATGAGGCAGCAGCCTGGAGCCCAGGTATCCAAGGGCCTGCTGGTGCCCTGCCCCCCAGCTGGGGGTCTCATCCCCTCCAGGAGCCCGTGCTGTCCCGTGCTCCCCCCTCCCCCCTAAGTGGTGTCTGTCCCTCTGGGAGCCGGTGTCATTCCTCCCTTTCCCCCCCCCCCCCAGCTGTGACTCTCCCTCTGGGAGCCGGTGTCATCCCCCCCGTGCTGGCGGGTGCAGGGATCCTCGCCAAGCGCAGGTACAGGCACTGAGCTGGCTGGGAGCTGGGCAGGGGCTGGGGGCCGGGGGGAGGTGGCTCTGCTGTGAGCAGCTTGTTCCTCTCTGCAGAGCCTGACGGTGGTTTTCCGGGAGCCGTTCCCCGTGCAGCCCCAGAACAGCGAGAGCCCCCTGCCGCAGCTAGTGTCCACCTACCATCACCTGGAATCCGTCATCAACACGGCCTGCTTCAACCTCTGGACGGGGCTGCTCTAGCCAGGCGCCAGCACCTTCCAGCTGGACACGACGCCGCACCACGTCTGCACCCAGGAGCCGACCTCCAGCAGGATACCCCCAGCGCTGCTGGCAGCACGGGGGTCACGTGATGCACGAGTAATGGACAGAGTGGAGGGTGCATGGGGCTTGGCGGCTCCCCTGGATCTCCAGCTAGCCCAGACTCCCCAGAAGGGGCGGGCCTGGGGGGGTGTCTCTCCCCCACCCCCCACCCCGGTAGGGGAGCTGCTNTCACCAAGGGCAAGTCATGCCTGACTAACCTAATTGCCTTCTATGATAAGATAACCGGCTCTGTGGATGAGGGGAAAGCAGTGGATGTGCTATTTCTGGACTTTAGCAAAGCTTTTGATACAGTCTCCCACAGTATTCTTGCCAGCAAGTTAAAGAAGTATGGGCTGGATGAATGGACGGTAAGGTGGATAGAAAACTGGCTAGATGGTCGGGCTCAACGGGTAGTGATCAATGGTTCCTTGTCTAGTTGGCAGCCGGTATCAAGTGGAGTGCCCCAAGGGTCGGTGCTGGGGCCGGTTTTATTCAATATCTTCATTAACGATCTGGAAGATGGTGTGGACTGCACCCTTAGCAAGTTTGCAGATGACACTAAACTGGGAGGAGTGGTTGATACGCTGGAGGGTAGGGATAGGATACAGAGGGACCTAGACAAATTAGAGGATTGGGCCAAAAGAAATATGATGAGGTTCAACAAGGACAAGTGCAGAGTCCTGCATTTAGGACGAAAGAATCCCATGCACTGCTATAGACTAGGGACCGAATGGCTGGGCAGCAGTTCTGCAGAAAAGGACCTAGGGGTTACGGTGGACGAAAAGCTGAATATGAGTCAACAGTGTGCCCTTGTTGCCAAGAAGGCTAATGGCATTTTGGGTTGTATAAGTAGGGGCATTTCCAGCAGATCGAGGGATGTGATCATTCCCCTCTACTCAGCACTGGTGAGGCCTCATTTGGAGTACTGTGTCCAGTTTTGGGCCCCACACTACAAGAAGGATGTGGATAAATTGGAGAGAGTCCAGCGGAGGGCAACAAAAATGATTAGGGGGCTGGAGCACATGACTTACGAGGAGAGGCTGAGGGAACTGGGATTGTTTAGTCTGCAGAAGAGAAGAATGAGGGGCGATTTGATAGCTGCTTTCAACTACCTGAAAGGGGGTTCCAAAGAGGATGGATCTAGACTGTTCTCAGTGATAGAAGATGACAGAACAAGGAGTAATGGTCTCAAGTTGCAGAGGGGGAGGTTTAGGTTGGACATTAGGAAAAACTTTTTCACTAGTAGGGTGGTGAAGAACTGGAATGGGTTACCTAGGGAGGTAGTGGAATCTCCTTCCTTAGAGGTTTTTAAGGTCAGGCTTGACAAAGCCCTGGCTGGGCTGATTTAGTTGGGTTTGGTCCTGCTTTGAGCAGGGGGTTGGACTAGATGACCTCCTGAGGTCCCTTCCAACCCTGAGATTCTATGATTCTATGCCCTTCCCAAGGAGCTGGGCAGAGCCCACATGGCCCCACCCTCTGCCCCCAGCACACTGGGGAGGCAGAACTAAGCCCCCACAGGGCAGCGTCCTCCTCCTGGCCCCTAGGCCTGGCTGCTGTGGGGCAAAGTGCTGGGAGTCCTGTGGTGGGGGGGCTGCGTGGGGGCAGCTCACCGGCTGAGCAGGGCTGCGGGGAGGGCAGAGCACGTCCTGAAGGGTTCCGGGGCCCTTGGCTGTCACCACACCGTCCTTCCACCCACTTGGCCCTGGGTGTTCCGCAGGGTTGGCTTCCCTTTGCCCCACCAGCCTTTGAGCCCGTCGGTCTCTTGGGTGCCATCCAGGGAGCACCTGCTCCCTGCCCCTTCTCTGCACCACGGTGCTCAGCAGGGAAAGTGACCAGTGCTGACTTCACCCTGCGCCTGTTTGGAGTCCCCTGCCCGAGGGCTGAGGCAGGCTCCAGGCGGGCATCGCTGGCCCAGTTATTCCTGTTGCCTTTAAAGGGCTGTAGCCACACCCAGAAGGGCTGGCGGCTTGTCTTGGGTAGTAGCTCAGCATGGCGATGAGCCCGCAGCCCTGCCCTCTCGCCGGGTCGGCTGGTGCAGGAGTGACAGCCTTAGCCACCCCTCTGCAAGCCGGATCCTGCCTGGTGCCAGCTGCAGGGTGGGAAGGGGCTGGTTCCCGGCTCCTTGCCATCACCTCCGACCCCCAGCAGGGCCCAAGGGCCCAGAGCGTTACCAGGTGGTGATGAAACGCTCCCAGCCTGACCGGGGCAGGCTCTGCCAAGTAACTGCCCTTGCCCAGAGCTGCAAGGAGGCAGTTTTGGGGCATCTCTAGGGAAGAGCAGAGCCCTGGAACCAGACCTGCCCCATGGCTGCCCCTGCTGTGTGGGGCAGGGCCCTCCTCTGGCTGCAGGGAGCAGGTGCCTGGCTGCTGGGGCTGGCACACTGGAGAGTCAAAGCGGGCAGTGTGAAGGGAGGGGCACTGGGGTGTGAACCCCCAAACAGACAGGGGAGCCCGTGCACAGGACAGCTGCTCCCTCAGCCGCTGAGTGCTCTTTATCCCAGCCGCTGTGGCCTCCACCTCTCAGCTCCCCCCTTTTGTGGGCACAGCCGGCGCTGGGCAGAAGCAGACTAAGCAATTGCTTGGGGCCCTGCGTGGCTGGAAGGCTCCTATTTGCTTTTTATTAACGAACGTGTCTGTTTGAGTAAGGGGAGGGTTACAAATATTCCCGCATAGGGCCCCCGCGGGGCTAGCACCGGCGCTGCTGCTGCCGGCCTCGGCTCTCCCAGTACGCGTGCAACCAGCCCAGTCCTTCCAGTGTGTCTCCTGCAACAAGAGCCAGAGCAGGGCATGAGCGGCTTCCCCTGCCTTGGAGCAGCCAGCACAGGCCATCCCCCAGGTGAGTCCTGCGACACTCCCTCCCCCTGGGAGCCCTGCTCCAGCACCCGCTGTCTGAGCCACCGTGGGCACCCCGCTCCCAGCCCGCCAGCGCCTGCCCCCGGCAGAGGCACCTCTCTCAGCTCCCAGGCCCTGGCTCCATCCACCCCCCCCCTTCCCTACCCCCTGGGGTGGAGTTTGCTGGGCAGGGCCTGGCTTCACTGCAGTGTGTGCCAGGCCCCCTGCGCTCCAGCCCCGCTCACCTTGCGGGGTGTATTCGCAGCCCACGTAGCCCTCGTAGCCGAGCGACTCCAGCAGCTGGAAGAGGTAGGGGAAGTTCACCTCGCCTGGGCTGTCGGGCTCATGCCGACCGGGCACCTGCCCGACCTGGATGTGACCTGGGGGGTGGAACCAGCATCGCCTCAGGGAGTTCAGGGCATCGCTGTAGTGTGCACGGCCCCGGGGTCCGATCCGCAGGGGGGCAAAGCCCCTCACCCAAGCGTCCTGCCCCCACACCAATGGTACGAGGCAGCCCTTCCCTCCCAGGGGCCAGGCCCTGCCCATGGAGGGCTCTGCCTTGACTCAAACCTCCCACCCCATAGCCTAAGCCCAGTGCCTTCCCCCCAAGCTGGGCGCAGAGCCCCGGCCCTCACCAATGAGCGGGAAGTACGTCTCCAGGTTCTGTGTCAGGTTCCCATCCATGATCTGGCAGTGGAAAATGTCCTGCAGGAACCAGAGCTGCAATTCAGGGTCTGGGGCAAGAGCCAAGGCCACGGCTGCAGGGAATGACTGCGCCTCCTGGCACGCCCAGCGGGGTCGTCGCGCCTGGGACGTGTCTGAGACCCTCTCCCCTGCCCCTCGCTGCACACAGCACAACGCTCCCTGGGGCCCACACCGCCTCCTGCTGGCTGGGGAATGGTGGGGGCACGGCACCATCACTGACCCACTGCTGGCCGTGCCAGCAGGCTCCTCTAAGCTGCTTGGGCCAGGTTTACCCACCTGCTGCACCCCGGGGCTGGCACCCACCTCTGGCTTCCCCTGGCACCAGGGGCTGGGAACTTACTTTACTGTAAAGGAAACGGGGCCGGGCACTACAGAAACCACCAAGCTGCAGCTACTCACCACCTGCAGCCGGAGGTTGGGCCTCCCCACCTTCTCCAGGATGGCTGCAGCTGTGGGGGGAAGAGGCAAGTCAGCACCCGGCTCCCCTGGGCTCGGGGCAGTCAGAGTGCGGCAGGGCCACCTTACCTTGGTGAGGGGTGGTCAGGAAGTAACGGGGGTCGGTGATGCGGCTGTTCATAGGCTCCAGCAGGCCCATCATGTCCTCCTGCAAAGCCACATGTGAGCCCCTGGGCGCTTGTCCCCTCAACGCCTGCGTCCCGTGGCTCCTTGCACCCTCACCTCCCTCCCCAGCCACCCCTTCTCCTCCAGCTGGTGTTGGTGTCTCACGCAGGGGCTGCTCCTCGGCCAGAGGCTGAGTCATCTCATGGACTGTGTGGCCCCTGCCCCCCATGGGAGTCTCCTCTGCCCATCCCTCTCATGGTGCAGGAAAGTCCCGGGGGGGCACAGCTGACTCCTAGCGTCCCCTCGTACCTGGGCCAGGATGTCGGCAGCGTATCTGAGGTTCTCGATGAAGGTGGCTTCCATCTCCAGAGCCATCGCTGCCCGCTCGGTGCCCGCAGGGACCCGCCCGGCCATGAGATGGATCCTGCAGACAGACCCGGGTCAGAGCCCACGGGCAGGAGCGGAGCCGCTCACAGGGAGATAGAAGCCGGGCTGCACGTGGGACGGGAGCAGAGACGGAGGATGCAGCAAACCGCTCCAGGTGCCCAGTGCAGGGGGGGTGAAGGGAACAGCAGCTGCAGCACCACCAGGGCACAGGCTCTGAGGCACTCGCCCTCCTGCAGTGGCTGGGGCCACCCCGCACGGGGGGAGGTGGGGTACCACTCCCTCTGGGGGGGGCACTAGCTGAGCTTTGAGGGAGGATCCAGGGGCCCGCGGCAGCATTGCCTCAGGTTGGGCAGGAGGAGCTGGGCTTTGATCCCCCCCACCTCCGGCATGGGGCCTATGGGCCAGCACTCACCCCTTGGGAGGGGTCTCCACCCCTCAGCCTGCCCCCCACATGCCAGCACTCCCCAGCCCCCGCGGGGGAGCAGGGGGGATGCAGCCACAGGTACCTTCCAACCAGAGGCCCCCTCCGGGGCAGGGGGACGGTGTGTGGCATCTAAAGGCGAGAGAACCTCAAACCTCACCCAGCACAAGGGCACTGGACTCGGCTCTCCCTCTCCACGTCCGGGGGGACGGGGACGCCACCCCCCCCGGCTACCACACAGCATGCACAGGCAGGCTGAGCAGGGANCGCCCTCCTGCAGTGGCTGGGGCCACCCCGCACGGGGGGAGGTGGGGTACCACTCCCTCTGAGGGGGGGGCACTAGCTGAGCTTTGAGGGGGGATCCAGGGGCCCGCAGCAGCATTGCCTCAGGTTGGGCAGGAGGAGCTGGGCTTTGATCCCCCCCACCTCCGGCATGGGGCCTATGGGCCAGCACTCACCCCTTGGGAGGGGTCTCCACCCCTCAGCCTGCCCCCCACATGCCAGCACTCCCCAGCCCCCGCGGGGGAGCAGGGGGGATGCAGCCACAGGTACCTTCCAACCAGAGGCCCCCTCCGGGGCAGGGGGACGGTGTGTGGCATCTAAAGGCGAGAGAACCTCAAACCTCACCCAGCACAAGGGCACTGGACTCGGCTCTCCCTCTCCACGTCCGGGGGGACGGGGACGCCACCCCCCCCGGCTACCACACAGCATGCACAGGCAGGCTGAGCAGGGAAGAGTATTTCTGCGGGGATCCCAGCTGAGCTGGTGTGCAGCCAGGGGTGCCCCTCGGTGATTTACACACCGGCAGCCACCTACCCCTAGCCAAGACCCTCCTGCTGCCAGGGGTACATGGCTGTGGGTGTGTGAATCACCCGGGAGCCCTCGTGGGAGAGGAACACGGTCAGGCCCCTGGGAGCAGGAGTCACTGGCATGCCAGGATCTACAAGTGGCTGGCAGAGCAAATGCTGGGGCAGGACACGGCCCAGGGCTGCCACACCCACAAAGGAGCTACAATCACGCAGGGCCAAGAGCAGTCGCTCCAGAAATACCCTTTCCACGAGCGGCTGGAACAGACTTGTGCGATGGAGGCCGACAATGAACCCCAGCACAGGGATTTCCCCAGGACAGGCCCCACTGCTCTGGCCCGCCCAGCCCAGAGAACCAGGTGCTGGAGATGGCAGCCAAACCCAGGGGGCGAGAGCTGCGGTGCGGTGCTCTCCCACGGTGCTGTATTGTAATACACCAACCACCAGGGATTTGAACCACTTTCCTACGTCAACATGGCTCCCGCCCCCTCTCCTTGTGTGTCCCCAGCCCTTGCCGTGGGGTCCTGTCTCAGTTCTCGGGGCAGCCGATCGGCCCAGGCCTAGGCCAAGCTGGGCACGGCTGTTCCTAGCACTCCTGTAAGAGACTCGTCCAGTGCAAGGCCGGAAGGGCCCATTGTGATCGTCTGACCCCTGCACAGCATAGGCCAGAGACCTGCCTCCAGTCGCTCCTAGGGCAGAGCTCAGAAACCATCCAGCCTTGAGTTACAAAGGGCCAGTGCTGGAGAATCCGCCACGAACCTCAGTCCATTGTTCCAGTGGTTAATTACGCAAAAATTGCCTTCTCTCCCGCCGGTGTCTCTAGCTTCAGCTCCCCCTTTCGCTGACAAAGTCTATCAGCAATTTCCCGGGGTAGGTTCTCGTAGGTTGTAATCAAATTACCCCTGAACCTTCTCTTGGTTAACCAGACTGAACTGCGGGACTTGCTCAGGAGAGGCCCTGGTTTCTAATCCTTCCATCAGTCTCTTCTCTCAACCCCCCCACAATTTATCAACATCCTGCTTCAATCGTGGGCACCAGCCCCGGACACAGCAGCGGTCGCGCCAGAGCCAGAGCCAAAATAACCTCCCTGCTCCCACGCAAGCTTCCCATTTATACACCCCAGGATCCCATCAGCTCTGTTGGCCACAGCATCCCACTGGGAGCTCGTGTTGGGCTGATTACCCCCCACCGCCCCAAAGCTGCCTGCGGCGCTGGTTCCCAGGGCCGTGGCCCCCAGCCTGGAGGTGTGGCTCCTCCCTGTACAGTCACACTGAGCCGTACGGGTGCTCGCACCGAGGGACCCCCGGTGCTCTGCCAGGGGTAACGCTGCTGCAGGGAGTGGGGGTGAGAGCTGCCCGCCCCCCTCCCAGGACTGGGCTGTAACTGACCGCACTGGGCACGGCCTTGTCTACCCCCCCCGAGCCACCTGGNTCTCGCCCAGGCCGGCTCCTTCCCCCGACCCACCCCCTGGCCACGGCGGGAGGGCTGGGCTGGTTCCCTACCTCGGGCAACCCAGGGCCTTGGCGTACTTCACGGCCAGGGCCAGGCCTTCCCGGAACGCGGCCTGGCGGCCGGGCACAGCACCCAGCCCCTTCTCGCCCTTGTCCTCGTCCCCTAGGGAGAGAGCAGCAGAGACAGCCCCGGGTTAGGGGCAGGAGAGACCCCGGCCCCGGCCCCGGCCCAGCCAGGGACCGGGACACCTGCGCCCGCGTGGGAGGGGCTCGCTCCAGGGCAGTCGGTGCCCACGTCCGCCCAGACGCTGGGGGCTGCAGCCCCCCAGGCCCTGTGACTTCAGCCGGGGGGCTGGGGCCCAAGGACAGGCCCGGGGAGCCGGCTCCTAGACGGAGCCGCTGTTAGCAGACATGGGGGGCCCGGGACCAGTTCGGTACCTGGGGGCCCGGAACCGGGTGGGTACCTGGCGGTGGGGGGGGGTTCAGGGCCCAAACTGGTACCTGGGGACTGGAGGGTTTTCGGGGCCAGGGAAGGTACGGGGCGGGGGAGGGGGGTTTCGGTACCGGGGGGGGGGG
>QXTE01000205.1:2174589-2213933 GCA_003942145.1 Platysternon megacephalum | reverse complement strand
CCGCCTGCCCCTGCCCAGAACAACCCCCGGCTGCTGCCAGCTGCGCCCAGACCACCCCCTGCTGTCCTGCCCTCGTTCCCCCCAGGGCATCCCCCTTCCTGCCCCCTGCCCCCCAGTCGCTGCTGGATTCCCGCACTCCTTCCCCTTGCTCCTGCGCCCTTCACCTCATGTGTCCAGGAGCCCGGTGCCAGGGTCAGAGCCCCCCCCCCGGTATGCAGGAGACGAATTGAGGGGGCCGAGCTGGGCAGAGAGGGAGGGATGGGGGCCAGAGCGAGAGCGGCAGTGGGCGGGAGGGAACAGGCCTGGGGGGAGCGGACGGGCAGGTGGGTAACGTGTCCCACCAGGGGCCTGGGCCACATCCCTGCTCTGTGGCTGGCTCTGCTCAGCTGCACCCTCTGCGTGTCTGAGGCACATAAGATCGGCCAGACTGGGTCAGACCAAAGGTCCATCTAGCCCAGTATCCTCTCTACCGACAGTGGCCAGTGCCAGGTGCCCCAGAGGGAATGAACAGAACAGGGAACCATCAAGTGATCCATCCCCTGTCACCCATTCCCAGCTTCTGGCAAACAGAGGCTAGGGCCACCATCCCTGCCCAGCCTGGCTAACAGCCATTGATGGACCGATCCTCCATGAATTTATCTAGTTCTTTTTTTAACCCTGTTGTGGTCTTGGCCTTCACAACATCCTCTGGCAAAGAGTTCCACGGGTTGACTGTGCGTTGTGTGAAAAAATACTTCCTTTTGTTTGTTTTAAACCTGCTTCCTATTAATTAATTTGGTGTCCCCTAGTTCTTGTGTTATGAGAAGGAGTAAATAACACTTCCTTATTTACTTTCTCCACATGATTTTATAGACCTCTATCATATCTCCCCTCAGTCGTCTCTTTTCCAACCTGAAAAGTCCCAGTCTGATTAATCTCTTCTCATATGGAAGCCGTTCAATACCCCTAATCGTTTTTGTTGCCCTTTTCTGAACCTTTTCCCACTCCAATATAGCTTTTTTGAGATGAGGTGACCACATCTGCATGCAGTATTCAAGGACATTGTGCCAGCGTCCCCAGTCCGCATTAGTGCCAAGCCCCCCCCGGTATGCAGGGAACAGCTGGTAACAAACGGGGACTAGCTGCACCGTGTGGCGCTGGGCTGTGGGGCGAGCGGCAGGATGCTGCACACTGCCCTCCCCGCCAGCACGGCCCATGGAGGGGGCTCCGGCAAAGCAGCTAGCTCCCTGGGCCTCGTGCTCATTCATCGCTGCCTGGCCTGAGACCAGCCCTTGTTACGGGCTCCTGCCTGGTGCACCCTCCAGCAGCATGACAGCCAGCCTTGCCTCAGTTTCCCCTTTCTTCCAGAGTCCCCAGGAACTCCACCCAAGCTTGCCAAGTATAAATAGGCCTTTGCATGGTTAATTTGTTGCACAAGTCCTCCACCCCTAGTCTGACCTCCCCACGCACCGCCCTGACCTCCCTGTGCACCGCCCTGACCTCCCCGTGCACCGCCCTGACCTCCCCGTGCACTGCCCTGACCTCCCCGCGCACTATGGCTGACCTCCCCGTGCACCGCCCTGACCTCCCCGCGCACCACCCTGACCTCCCCGTGCACCGCCCTGACCTCCCCGCGCACCGCCCTGACCTCCCCGCGCACTATGGCTGACGTAACGGGACAGCTGCATCCCTACCCCTTGGCTGGGCTTGCATGGCTCATTAGGTGTGTTCTTTCTCTTGTCACTTATTGACCCAGCGCCTGAAGCCTGCTGGGCATTTGACAGAGTGAGCCGTGGCATAGCCCCTGCCTGCAGAGCTCCCAGGCTCTTTTTCGCAGGAGTGAATAACATGTTGGGGGGCCCTAAGGCACCACACTTGTCTTTACCTTTCCAGGACACAGCAATGAGAGCTGGCTCTCAGCTCCAGCCAGGCCCCACCATTGGTCTCTGCAGCCCCCGCCCCTCCAGATCCCTCCACAACACCCACAGCTGCCCCACCCAGCACCTGCTGCTGCTCTGCTGTTTTCTCTGGGGCCTGCTTAATGCACTTCCTGCATGAGCTCAGCTGTGGCGATAAGCGCCTGATCCTGTGGGTGCGGCGCACGCTCCAGGCCTAGCAATGAGGACCGAGCATGTTCTGCACCATGCAGAATTAGGCCTGTCACAAACCAACCCATCCGGGATGACCTGAGTGCACTCAGGCCCTTCCCACTGCCCTGCCTTGCCGATGCCCGCTGGGGTTTGCATTTAGCACGCAGCTCTGCAGCAGAGGGGTGATGCACAGCATACATTTGCTTTGACGTGATAAAATAATCTGTGCTGATGATTAAATACCATCAGCCTACGGATAGAGTTTATTGATACCAATGTAACTGGCTCATGTATCAAACGCCAAGCATCCCCTGACAACTCTCCATTTAATACCAGCATTCTCCAAGCCGATCACTCCCATTGACCAGTCAGAAAATGGCCACAGGTGTGAGGGTTAGCCATGCAACTTTCCCACACCCTGCAGCAGCTGGATCAGCCCTCAGGCCCCAGGGTGTGTGCGTGAGAGGGATTGCTGGCCGGCTGCAAACCCCCAGGGTACGTGCACTGCCCCAGTGTGAAGTGGAAATTGCAGCAGAGACATTTATCCCAGGGGCAAACATCCCTAATGTGGCTAAGAACATAAAAATGTAAGAATGGTAGGGTGACCAGATGTCCCGATTTTATAGGGACAGTCCCGATTTTTGGGTTTTTTTCTTATATAGGCTCCTATTACCTCCCACCCCCTGTCCTAAATTTTCACATTTGCTGTCTGGTTACCCTAAAGAATGGCCATACTGGGTCAGACCAATGGTCCATCTAGGCCCAGTATCCTGTCCTCTGACAGTGGCCAATACCAGATGCTTCAGAAGGAATGAACAGAACAGGGCAATTATTGAGTGATCCATCTCCAGTCATCCAATCCCAGCATCTGGCAGTCAGCGGTTTAGGGACACTCAGAGCTTGGGGTGCAGCATCCCTGACCATCCTGGCTAATAGCCATTGATGAAACTATCCTCCATGAATTTACCTGATCCATTTTGAACGCAATTATACATTTTTGGTGCCCTTCTCTGCACCTTGTCCTATTGTGATATATCTGTTCTGAGATGGGGCAACCAGAACTGCTGCAGTATTCAAGGTGCGGGCGTACCGTAGATTTATACAGCGATATTATGATATTTTCTGCCTTGTTATCTCTCTCTCTCCTAATGGCTCCAAACATTCTGTTCGCTTTCTTGACGGCTGCTGCACATTGAGTGGATGTTTTCAGAGAACTACCCACAATGGCTCCAAGATCTCTCGTGAGTGCTAACAGCTAATTTAGACCCCATCAGTTTGTATGCATAGTTGGGATTATGTTTTCCAATGTGCATCACTTTGCATTTATCAACATAGAATTTCATCTGCCATTTTGTTGCCCAGTCACCCAGTTTTGTGTGATCCTTGTGTAGCTCTTCACAGTCTGCTTTGGACTTAATCCTGAGTCATTTAGTATCATCTGCAAGCTTTGCCGCCTCACTGTTTATCTCTGTTTCCAGCTCATTTATGAATATGTTGAACAGCTCCGGTCCCCGTGCAGACACCTGGGGGACACTGCTGTGCACCTCTCTCCCCTGTGAAAACTGGCCATTTATAACTGCCCTTTGTCTCGGGCTTTTGGCTGAGCCCTGAGGAGCACAGATCAGCCGGGGGGACTAATGCTGAATCGAGGGGGCTCGTCTCTCAGAGCTCAGATTAAACTAAAAGATCCCACGATGCATTGCTGTAGGACCCCAGGGCTCTGGCCCAATTCCATCTGGGCTCATTTCATTCTGCCCCTGCAGTCCCACTCGGGTGCCGTATTTTTCACTTCCTGCCCCGATGGGTTGTACGATGGTGTTATTATGTGGCTTTCGCCAACCCCACGTCTCCCTCTGAGGTGCATGTGGAGAGCTTGTGCTGTGGGATGCTTTGGATAAACGGCTTTATGGAAATGTAGGTGTAGCAAAGGGGCGTGGGCTGATGGAGGAACCAAGCCCCGCCCCCTGGTGGGTGGAGCCAGGCCAGGCATGGCCCCTACGCTGGAAGCGGAGGGGCAGGACAGAAAGTATAAAAGGCGGGGCCTCCAGTTCAGCTGGGAGGGAGCTGGATGCTGCTGTGCTCCCCTGAGCCAGGGACTGAGCTGTGCCACCCCTACCCCCAGAGGGATACCCCGAGGAGCTGCACCCCGGCAAGTACCCCGAGGAGCTGCACCCCGGCGAGTACCCCGAGGAGCTGCCGCCTGGCGAGTACCCCGAGGCGCTGCCCCCCCCGGCGAGTACCCTGAGGCGCTGCCGCCCAGCGAGTACCCCGAGGAGCTGCCCCCCCCGGCGAGTACCCCGAGGAGCTGCCCCCCCCGGCGAGTACCCTGAGGCGCTGCCGCCCAGCGAGTACCCCGAGGAGCTGCCGCCCAGCGAGTACCCCGAGGAGCTGCCCCCCCGGCGAGTACCCCGAGGAGCTGCCGCCCAGCGAGTACCCCGAGGAGCTGCCGCCCAGCGAGTACCCCGAGGAGCTGCACCCCGGCAAGTACCCCGAGGAACTGCCCCCCCCGGCGAGTACCCCGAGGAGCTGCACCCCCAGCGAGGACCCCGAGGAGCTGCCGCCCGGCGAGTACCCCGAGGCGCTGCCCCCCCCGGCGAGTACCCTGAGGCGCTGCCGCCCAGCGAGTACCCCGAGGAGCTGCACCCCGGCAAGTACCCCGAGGAACTGCCCCCCCCGGCGAGTACCCCGAGGAGCTGCCCCCCCCGGCGAGTACCCTGAGGAGCTGCCCCCCCGGCGAGTACCCCAAGGAGCTGCCCCCCCGGCGAGTACCCCGAGGAGCTGCTGGAACTGCTGGCGTCTGAGGACCCCAAGGAACTGAAGGCCCATGAGCGCCGAAGCCCGATGAACAGGTGGGGGTAGGATGTAGCCTAGGGACATCAGACATTAGTCTGGTTGGTTGCCAGAGTCTAGGTCAGCGTGTTTCAGTGGGATCCCCGCTGACCCAGGGGTGGGATTCGCTGCCAGTGCCAGGGCCCTGGGCTGGGACCTGGTGGAGTACGGTGAGTCCAGGTCCCCCTGCTGCCAGCCCCATTCCTTGGGTGGCTGCCTGCCCATGTTAGGCCAGACGGCCTGCATTTGTCTACAGTCTGCACTGCTGGCGAGCTGGGCTAGAGACCACTATGGAGAACCTCGGAGTGACGGACACCTCGGGAATGGAATTGTCCGTAACTCTGAACAAAGTGCAGTTCGGGCTCCAGATCCAGCAGCTCACACTCCGAGCGAGGCTGCAGCAGCAGCAGGGTGTGTGTGTGTGTACAGTGTGTGTGTACAGTGTGTGTGTGTGTGTGTGTGTACAGTGCATCCCCCTCGGAGGGGAGGAGGGATGAAAGCTGTGCAGACACCAGTGCTGCTCCTGCTCTTCTGGTAGCCCCGGCATCTTGCTGTAAGTGGCTGGGGTAGGGGTGGGGTGGGGACAGGCAGCCCAGATGTGCCTCCCTTTCAGATGCAATACAGGCACAGCGCAGTATTTGCTTTTGTGTGTGTGTCTCTGCTGCTGCCTGACTGGTTACTTCTGGTTTCACTTGGTGTCCGGTTGACCAGTCAGTCCGTAACTCTGGTGTTCGTATCTTTGAGGTTCTGCTGTATTGCTCTGTCCCCCCCGGAGGGCTGGGGCCTGACGGCACTTGCTGCCTGCCAGCCCCAGCCAGGGGTCTGGGCTAAAGGCAGCCAATTGCCCTGCCCCAAGGGGCCAGGGCCCTAGACTCTTTACTGACTTACCATGCTAATCCGCTGTTGATCAGCTCTCAGCTGCCAGGGGCTGCCTACATAAGGGTTAATATTTGTGTCTCTCCTTAGAGCTGCATTTCACATGTGGCTGTCCGGCTGCAATAGTGTGGCTTTTTCTGGTGGTGGAGGAACCTACATAGCACTGTGTGTTCCAGCATTTGTGTGCCATGATTGTGTAACGAATGACCCTGTTGCAAATGCAGGCATCAGGGGGCTGAATGACGTTGCTGTGGGAACCTTCTCTCCAAAGTCCCTGAGTGTTCTGAGAGAATTTCAGCAAGGTTGCACTGTAGCCACCAGAGCAGGGAATTGGATGACTCATGTATTTAGATTTTCAAAAAGCCTTTGTCCAAGCCCCTCACAAGAGACTGTTAAAGAAACTAAGTGGCCATGGGCAAGAGGCGTGATAGTGCCACAGATCAGAGTCTGCCAAAGAGACAGGAAACAGGAGGAATAAATGATCAATTTTCAGCCTGGCAGAATCATAGAATATCAGGGTAGGAAGGGACCTCAGGAGGTCATCTAGTCCAACCCCCTGCTCAAAGCAGGACCAATCCCCAACTAAATCATCCCAGCCAGGGCTCTGTCAAGCCTGACCTTAAAAACCTCTAAGGATGGTGATTCCACCACCTCCCTAGGTAACCCATTCCAGTGCTTCACCACCCTCCTAGTGAAATAGTTTTTCCTAATATCCAACCTAAACCTCCCCCACTGCAACTTGAGACCACTGCTCCTTGTTCTGTCATCTGCCACCACTGAGAACAGTCTAGATCCATCCTCTTTGGAACCCCCTTTCAGGTAGTTGAAAGCAGCTATCAAATCCCCCCATATTCTTCTCTTCTGCTGACTAAACAATCCCAGTTCCCTCAGCCTCTCCTCATAACTCATGTGCTCCAGCCCCCTAATAATTTTTGTTGCCCTCCGCTGGACTCTTTCCAATTTTTCCACAGAAGGCTGACATGAGGTTGTATACTAGGACCAATGTTGTTACCCCCTCAGTGGTTAGCCAATGTTTGGGGCTTTTTGGATGGTTTCTATGAGGAGGAAATATTGATTGATGCAATCTGGTATTTCTTTGATGCAATCCTGTTTATTCACAAGGAATGTCCATGAATTCTGGTTCCCCTGAACACAGCAGGCTAAACAGGAGACAGTTTCCTTTCTTACAATTCCAAGCCTCTTTCCAATCAGCACTCTGCCCAAAAAGTTCTCTCTTGGGTCTCTCTCTCTCTCTCAGGTCCATGCCACATGTACATTTCTTGCTGTCCTTGGCTTTCTGCTTCTTTCACTGGCTGCTCTCTGGCTGCTTCAACTCGCACAGACACCCACACAGCTGCAATGAAATCAGCCTCCAGCCCTGCATTTGCATCCAGTCTAGTCTTTGGGCTGTAGTTTCCATTGTTTCACCTCCCACCAAATAAAGAGTCATTTAGTTGTTCCCTGATTTAGCTTGAATGGAAGGCAGCTCGCATGCCCAATGAGGTTTGTGACTGCTCATAGATCAAAGACGCAATGTGGGAGCCACCCAGCTACAAGCATAGCAATATTCATTAACAACCTGGAAAACAGGCTGAGCAAGTGGCTAAATTTGCCAGTGACACAAAATAATTTAGTAAACGCTGAGAGGAACTTCAAAGGAACTGAACCCAGATTGGTGAACCGGTAACACGCTGGCAGCCAGGAATCGGTGTTGAGAAATGCAGCGTCTCATAACACAAGAACAAGGGGATAATTAAATTGAAAGATAGCAAAACTAACCTATAATAAATGGAAGCCAGGGGACATTGCTAGTCATCACTACACATATTATAGATAAGACTCGGAAGCTAGGCATTATAGAAAATTGACAAAATAAGCAAAAGGCCACAAGGTGAAATCCATTCCCAGCGGAGTTAAGGAAGCATGTGTAACCCTTCTGCCAGCAGCAACCAGGGCCGGGTTCAATATCTAGGGGTTCCTTTCCATCGATACAACACAGAACTGGCTTGAGCCCCCACCAGTAACCTGGGAAAATTACACCCCACCCCTGGGCGCCTCTGGGAGGCGATACTTCCCACTCGCAAGCACAGAGTCTGAGTGTAGAAAAGAAACTTTTCATAAAAGGAGGGAAGTAACTCGGAGTTAATTTGGGAAAACACCGCAAACAGGGTTCATAAACATAAACCGTGAGTAAAAGACCCACCCCCAAGTAGGTTGGGCAGTGTCCTTTTCCCCTCAGGTTCTTAAGTCCAGCAACCCAAAAGTCCCTTTCACTTGCTCGTCCCTTCTCTGCACCCTTTCAGGACAGTTGCTGTCCTTGGTCAGTGCAGACCCAGAGTTCAATCTGCAGAGTTCACCTCCTACCCGGGGAGGGGGGCAAAGAGGCATCTTACTCGCTCCGCTGGCTGCTTGCTGCCACCTGCTCACCACTCTCGCCGGGCCCCTCCACCAGCCACCCTGCTGGCCACTCGTCACGCTCTCTGCCACCGCCCTGCTGGCCACTCGTCACGCTCTCTGCCACCGCCCTGCTGGCCACTCATTCACCAGCTGACTGTCAGTCACCTTCTGCCTCTCTGCTGTGACCTCTGCACATCATTCTCTCAGTGATTTCTGCTCTTTTGCAGGCTGGGCAGAAACACATTCCTACCACACCTGGTTTCAGCTCTGATTGAGCAACTAAAATAACAAAAGAGGCTCCTAATGAAGCCTCTTGAGCTCTATTCTTTGAACAGGGGGGAAGCACAGGTTAAGCCAGTCTAGAGAGAACCCCTGGAGGAGTTGTACAGCCTCCTGACCAGAACTCCTATCCACACCCCTCTTACTTTCACAGGGCTCTGGCATTCGAGCCCCTGGCTTAACCAGGTTCTTTCAACTGAGGATGCTCCCTCTCATTTGGGACAGGTTAAGCAAGTCCTGCTTTTCTGTATTCCTACAATAATTACAACATTGGTAACCATATTTCACTACCCCTGCATTCAGTACTAAGGTCATTTGTACCTCTCAAGGCTGATTCCCCACTCTGGCACTTCGTGAGTGAGGACAGCACCCCGTCACAGTGCCCAACCCCTGCAGGGCCAGGGGGGCCGGAATAATTTGTATTGTGGGGGTGCTGAGAACCATTGACCCAAACAATGACCCCTGTATGTGATGGAAACCGCTTCAAGTCAAGGGGTGCTGCAGCACCCCTAGTTCCAGCACCTTTGCTAGGGGCCTCCCGAGGCCCCGCCCCTTTGCCATGGATCGGCCTTGCTTGGGGTGTTACTGGAAGGAGCCATCCATACAAGGGCCATTTGCTCAGCTGTGGGGGGCTGGCACCCATCCCTCTCCGCACTGCTCCCTGGCTTTACATGGGCTGCGGCCTGTCCGGCAGGAGGGAGGACACTGCTCCCATCCACCCAAGCACAGGACCCTGGGGGGCCCTGTGAGCCATGATGGGGTGACAGTGAGCCCCCCCCAGATCCCACCCAAACAGTGTGTTTTACATAAAACCCATGAGGTGCAGGGTAAATCACCGCTCTCCGAGCAATGGGCTCAGGCTCTCTGCAGATACAGGAAGCGTCACTGTGTCGGTCACACTCAGGACAGTTCCCTTCTCCGAGCAATGGGCTCAGGCTCTCGGCAGATACAGGAAGCGTCACTGTGTCGGCCACACTCAGGACAGTTCCCTTCTCCGAACAATGGGCTCAGGCTCTCTGCAGATACAGGAAGCGTCACTGTGTCGGTCACACTCAGGACAGTTCCCTTCTCCGAGCAATGGGCTCAGGCTCTCGGCAGACTCAGACAGACGTTGCTGCGTCAGTTACACTTGGGGCACGTTCGCAAGTTTTTCTTCACAGTCATAAACTGAATTGCTTCTGACCCTTAACTCAAAGCTGACATTCTTTCATCGTCACGTGATGCCCGGTGCCGGGCCGAGGGCATGGATCCATTGTGCCTGTGCCTTAATCCAGCTCCAACACATGCATTCACACCCACAAGGATACCAGAGCTGCACAGAGACTGCGTTCCCATGTAGGTATTTATAGACTGTGATGAAGTCACCCTTCACCTTCTCTTTGTTAAGCTAAACAGATTGAGCTCTTTGAGTCTATCACTATGCGTCATGTTTTCTCAGCTTTTAATCATTCTCATGGCTCTTCTCTGACCCCTCTTCAATTTATCAACATCCTTCTTGAATCGTGGGCACCAGCCCTGGACACAGGATTCCAGCTGCGGTCACACCAGTGCCAGATCCAGAGGTGAAATAACCTCTCTGCTCCTACTCCAGATTCCCCTGGTCATGCATCCCAGGATCCCATTAGCCCTTTTGGCCGCAGCATCACACTGGGACGTGGGCGTTGAGGCCAGAAGGGACTGTCACGATCGCCCAGTCACGTCCCGCATAGCCCAGGGCAGAGACCTTCCCCAGGGCTGCCTGCAGTGCAGGGAATGAGTCTTCCCTCCTGGGCTGCAGGGGAAGGTTTGCTGCTTTGGCTGAGGTGGCACCATAAACTGAGTCTTCTGACTGGGGGGCCAAACAGCCAGGCAGATCCACTCGTCCACCCACAGAGCCCCCTAGCAATGTTACGAGACACCCCTCCCCCCCCCATCCTCCCTGCCCATGTGCCCACGGCACCCTGGCCTGTTCCCCAGCATCAGTAGGACCCTGTTGCATTCTGCGCTGAGGCTGGCAGCTTTGCTGCCTTTCTGTCAGGTGTTTAATACTGTGCTGCTGGGGTCATTGGATCGGCCACTCCAGAGCCAGGATCTCCTTGCTCCATTGTACACCGGGGAGGTTGCTGTCATCACAGAGGGCTGCAGGATGCTGTGAATGACCCAGCGAGGCCTGTGTGTTCCCTCGGAAAGGTACTTTTGCCAGGTTCTGGCCTGACATGTACCAAGCGCTGTGTTCATGAGTTTCCGGGGGAGGCTGTCTGCAACAATGGGTCAGTACAATGGGAGATGGCGCTTTCTCTTCTCTCACGGACTCTGCATATTTTACCATAAAATGAAAGTCTCTGGCTCTGCAGAACGGGGATCTCATGCCAGATAGCTTGTCCCTGGCTCCCTGCCAGACAGAGAAGCCAGATCTGCAGGTTCCCCACCGAGCCTACCCCCCATCCACGAGTGCGCCCCCATGTTCAGCCACCAAGACCCCTGTCCAGCCCTGTGCCTGCCTGAGCCCTGCCCGGCTTCCATGGGGACTGTGCCCCGGGGCAAGGTGAGTGCTGGGCTGAGCGGGGCTGGAGGGCTCAGCAACCTAGGGCCTGAGCCCTAGGAAAGGGACAAGTTAAGCTGAATGTCAGGAAAACCTTAACTGAGCAGCTGGGACTTCTTTCATGGACTGAGCCAGCAGGGAAGCTGCCCTGCGCTTGCTCTAAAGCCTGTGCCCCAGTGAGGAGGGCAGGCCAGTAGCTGACAGCTCACAGCGGTGACCAGCTGCATCTCCAACCAGTGCTGAGCCTGGCTGGAGCAGGTGGCTTTCTGCAGGAGAGCGGCTCTGGTCAGTGCAGGTGGCGGGGGTAGGGAAGGATCTGTGACACTATCCATCAAACAGTTTCAACTCAATTAAGGGTATTGATTAATCAGTACGAGCTTGACTCAGCTTCTCAGCAATGATCAGAATCCCCGTCTGGTGATGAACAGCTGTGCACCGCAAAAACGGAAGCAGGTTTTTCAGCACATGCCGGGAATTTCACTGGGCCATTTGGTTTGCATGCCGGGGACCATTCCGGTGCCCAGGCCGAGTGCCGGCTCTGCGTGCTGGAGGGAAATCCCCCACCCCCATTTGACACTGCAGGTTTTCAGCACCTCAGTCTTTTCCCAGCAATGTTCCAGCCCCCAAGACAGCAGCATTTATGGTGCAAATGTCAGCCATTCGCAAGGGCCAGCTGGAAGGTCTGTGGGTGCGCCTGTTCTGCGCCTGTTACAGAAGAATAAGGGGACGAACAACAACACATTAAAGGCAGAAGAATTCAGCCTGTTACAAGGAGATCCTTCGACCACTTGTTTCACATGGGGCGCAGCTGGCCTGGGGCACTCGCTATCACAAGATGTCACAGAGGCCCCAGGCGCAGCACAATTCAAACCTGGGTTCTCGTACTGTCCTGGGAGGCAGCTGATGCTGGCCCCACTCAGCGGTGGATTGGAGTAGCTATGGAAGGGTGACCTCACGGCCAGAGCGCTGGCCTGGGACTCAGGACTCCTGGGTTCCATTCCCACCACTGCCAGACTCCTGGTGTGCCCTTGGCCAAGCCAGTCTTTCTGCCCCTCAGCTGGGCAATGGGGAAACCCCCCTTTCCTGTCGGTATTTGTATCCCAGCAGCGCCTAGGCAGGGGCCAGGGCCCACGGTGTCGGGCGCTGGACAAACAGAACAAAGAGCCAGGGGAATAAAGAGGCTGCTTGGAGCTGTGCACGACAGCGACTCCCCAGCCTCGGGGCAGCACGGGGGTATATGCAGGTGTAACTCATGGGCTGGGGGAGGCGATCCTCGCTGGGTTGTAACGCTGCGGGGCAGGGACGCTCTCACAGTGTGGCTGGGCAGTGAATGGACTCAACCTGCCGGGCACAGGAATGCGTTTGCACCGTGCGTGCCGTCTCTGTCGCGCCGGGGCCACGGCAGCGCTCGGGGCTGTTGCAGGGAGGCGGAAGAGCTGGTGGAATTGCAGCAGACGGACAGAGGGCTGCGTGTGGTTCTGCTAACCAGCTGTTCCGTTCCATGGCTGAGGCCTGGCCCTGGACCCCTCACAATCTCTCAGCGAGAGCAGGCTCACGGCTGTGCGGCAAAGCCAGCTCCTGGCCCAGCTAACAAGCCAGGCGCACCCCAGGCGAAGCAGCCCCCGTGCGCGTGGAGCTCGGTTCTGCTCCGCTCCCAAGCAGGCTGGCAGCGTAAGGAGCCGTTTGACTGGCCGCAGCAGCCTGTGCTGAGACACGAGAGCGCGGAAATGCTGCCGCCTCCTCCGCCCGCTCCCCTTAGTAAGGGACCGCTAATAACAGCTCCACACTGTGCCTCTCCGAGCTCGTCTCCTGACCCCAGTGCATGCCCCTAGGCCACAGGCGTGGACAGCTGCAGTCTGCCCAGGACTCGCCGGGCCCGGCGCAGAGCAGGGCTTTACAGATACAGGAATAAACAACCACAGAGCACCCGGAGCATTTAGTGGGATTTCTCGGCTAATCAACAGCGTAAGCCGGCTGTGCTGGCGGGATCCCAGGTGCAGGTGAGCACGAGCTGCCGGCAGCCTGGCTCTGCGCCAGAGGGAAACAAGAGCGTCCTGTATTATGGCTCTAATGCTGCCGTTTAGGGCTGCGTGGGCCTCCGATTCCCCTGGCCCTTAGCGGGTTACCCCGAACCTCTGGAACAGCTCCTGAGAGCCGGGGGCAGGGGGGCTTAGTGCCATGGCCTTTCCGGCCTGGGTCTGTGTGCGGGTCGCCAGGCATCTGCCCCGGGGGTGCAGCCACGCAGGGCTCAGGCCTGCTCAGAGCCGAGACGGGGTTATCGTGGCTTGAACGGCCTCCTAGCCCAGGCTGACGCTCCCTGCTGGGGCAGAGGTGGGTGTGCCCACACACTGGAGGTGTGACCGGGAGCCCGGTCCCATCGGTCACTGCCTGACGGAGGCCAGCCCCCCGCTTGCTGTGGCAGAGGCTGTGATTGGATCGCCCTGATCAGCGCCCTGATGGGTAATAAATAACAAGGACTGAGCGACCGTCAGCCAGAGCTGGGGGCTGGCTGGGCTGGGCAAGGTGCTTATGTATGGGCCTCGAACCCGGCCTCTGACCCTGTGCTTGGGCACCTTACTGCAGGGTCTGCTTGCCAAGCTGTGGAGCACCCAGCAGCACCTGTCACCTCTGTGGGTGTCTCCCTCTGTGCCCAGGACCCAGGCTGCCGGCTCCTCTCTCTGCAAGTCCTGGCTCCTCTGCTGGGGCGCGCTGGCAGCTGGCGTGGGAAGGACTCGTCCCCACTGGCCAGAGAGGAGGAGGCTCTGGGGCTGCAGCTGCCATGGGTGCTCGTCTCCCTCTGATGAGACCAGCAGCAGCCACACTCGACTTGTCGACGTCCAGCTGAACACTGAGTGCGGCACATCACTGCACCCCTCCAGGCGAGCCCCCATCCCGGCGCCGCGGCACCGCGGCCCTTCGGGAATTCCAGAGGATGATGGAAAAGGAACGTCTCCACCGGGACCTTCACAGCGTCCCTCTCCACTGCCTGGCGTTGCCTGAGCCCGTTTGGCCCCACGCGTTTCACCTTCAATAGCGAAAGGCCCCACGCAGCAGATCCCTGGCTTCGATCTCCCACCAAGCTCCTGGGCAGCCCTAAACCACAGCCGCACAAGCCAGGGCGGATACTTGCTGCCCAGATAGAAGAGTCGAGACTCTGCAGGGGTCACCCAGACAGACCCCGGCGCACAGAACAGCTCCGTGCCCGATTCACAACTACGCCGGCGGCTTCACAGCGCTACACTCCGCTGCGCCAGACGCGGGTCTTTGGCTTAACCGTCCGAGTGTAAGACGAGAGCTGTTGCCTCTACATCAGCCACACGGAGACGCTCTCCAGGGATGGGTGCTCAGCAGGGTCGTCTAAAAATCACCTGAGACTGATGCCACTACCTCCCGCTCCAGAGCCCGCACGCTGCTCTGAGCTGCACACGCAGCACGGCGGGAGCTGCACACGCAGCACGGCGGGCGGGGCGGGGGCACGGCGGGAGCTGCACACGCAGCACGGCGGGCGGGGCAGGGGCACGGCGGGAGCTGCACACGCAGCACGGCGGGAGCTGCACACGCAGCACGGCGGGCGGGGCGGGGGCACGGCGGGAGCTGCACACGCAGCACGGCGGGCGGGGCGGGGGCACGGCGGGAGCTGCACACGCAGCACGGCGGGCGGGGCGGGGGCACGGCGGGAGCTGCACACGCAGCACGGCGGGCGGGGCGGGGGCACGGCGGGAGCTGCACACGCAGCACGGCGGGCGGGGCGGGGGCACGGCGGGAGCTGCACACGCAGCACGGCGGGAGCTGCACACGCAGCACGGCGGGCGGGGCGGGGGCACGGCGGGAGCTGCACACGCAGCACGGCGGGCAGGGCAGGGGTCCGCCGTCCCGTAACTTTCCCCGGGGCGAGGGGGCAAGAGGGGCTCCTGGGAGCACCAGTGTCACGGAGTGTGGGGGAGTCCGGGCCCTGCACCCCTGGGGTTCCTGCGATTCATCATAACTCTCAGCCAGCCAGTAAAACAGAAGGTTTTTTGGGACGACAGGAACACAGTCCAAAACAGGTCTTGCCAGTACAGACAACAGGATCCCCTTTAGTTAGGTCCATCTGGGGGGCCCAGGGAGGCCCCGGCCTCGCTGGGAAGCCTAAGCCCCATCAGGCTCCCTCTTCATTCCTATCCAGCTTCCAAGAACTGGAAAAACAAACCCCTTCCAGGCGTCTCCTTTCTCCCTTCCCCCACGGCTCCTACCCCAGCCTTTTCCTTTGTCCGAATTCCCAGTCAGAGGTGTTACCTGGCCTCCAACCCCCCTCCTGGGTTCTCATGTTACATGCTCAGGTATCTCCCTTCCCCAATGCAGGCAGTCCCTCTACAGTCCTCCGCTCTACCAACTGAGCTATCGAAGGGACATGACACAGCAGCTCCCCGGCAATCTTCCCCCTCAGTATCCAAAGAACACCACAAGACATTCTCACTTCGTCACATCTCTCCCCCCTTCGAGACCGAACCAAGCAGGGTCACTTCAGCCAGTGACCTAGGGAAGTTCGAACCTAGCAACGTTCCCATGGATGCCCCATCATCTCTCCCCTTCCTTGGTGAGAATTACACCAGGCCCTTCCAGTCTTCTGTCCCCCTTTAAGTCGGGTCTGCTAGATGGCACGGGTAGCCCGCCTGTGGGGAGGCTTATGCGGCCTGTGCCCTTTTTCCACCCCCATACCCCTGGGGTTCAGACTGGGGTGGGGTCTTCTCCCAGTGTTCCAGTCTGGCGGGCTGTGATTCGAGCTCCCTTGGTGAGGAGTCCCCCTTCTGACCTTGCCCACCCCCTGGAAAGGCTCCCCTAGGCTGGGCACGGGTCCCAAAGCTGGTTTCCCCTTGTCCCGGGCCTTCTTCACCCTCTGACAGGGGTCACAGGATCGGCAATACTGCCGGACCGTAACAAACACCCCCGGCCAGTAAAAGTTCTCTAGCAGCCTCTGCTGGGTACGCCAGATTCCCTGGTGCCCTGAGAGGGGGGTGTCGTGGGCCCAGTACAGCAGCTGGCGGCGATACTTCCGGGGTACCACCAGCTGCCTCCTGACTCCCCCTGACTCCATTTCCCCGGGGGGAGCCCATTCTCGGTACAGGAATCCCTTCTCCCACAGGAACCTTTTCCGGCATCCTCTCCCCATGGTCTGTACCGCACTGAGGTCGGCCAGGTCCCTTATCTTCCGCAAGGAAGGATCTTTCTGCGACTCGGCCTGGAACTCAGCGGCTGGGCCAGGGATGGGGACCTGCTCCCTCCTGCTGGCTGGGTCTGAGGCCGCAGCCTCTCTGAGTCGTGTCCCTGGGCGCTCCCTCCCCACCGGGTTAGGGTCCTGCGCCTCGGGCAAGGTACCCTCCCCAGGGTCAGGGTGCAGTGCCCCTCGCTGGCCCTGACTACGGGTCCCGACCAGGGCACCCTGGGGGTTGCTTGGCCAGTCCTCCAGGTCTCCCCCCATCAACACCTCAGTGGGCAGATGGTGGTGTACCCCCACGTCCTTGGGGCCCTCCTTGGCCCCCCATTTCAGGTGTACCCTCGCCACGGGCACCTTGAATGGGGTCCCGCCCACCCCCGTCAGAGTCAGGTAGGTGTCGGGCACCACCCGATCTGGAGCTACCACCTCGGGCCGGGCCAGTGTCACCTCAGCGCCCGTGTCCCAGTACCCATAGACGTTCCTCCCATCCACCTCCAGGGGGACACGGCAATCGCTCCGCAGGGACAGCCCCGCGCCCACCCTGTAAACGGAGAACTTGGTGTTCGGAGCATCCATCCCCCCAGAGAAACTGGCTTGGGGCCCTCCTCCCTCCTGAGCAGTTGGGAGGTTGTCAGCTCTCCTTGCCTGGGCCGTCTGCCCCTCATCTGGCTGGGTCTCTACCCAGTCAACCCTGTGCGGATTCGGTCTGCTCAGCCTGTCCCTGAGCTTGGGGCACTGGGCCCGTATGTGGCCTCCCCGGCCACAGTAATAGCAGCTCATGTCCCGTTGGTCCCCTCGAGCGGGTCGGTCGGTCCTGACGCCGGATGTTCCCCTTTGGTGGGGGTTCTCCCTATTTTCCCTATGGGAGGTCCCATGGTGACTCTCTCGCTGCATCGCGGCGGGCCTGTTCCTGTGGGACCCCTCCCTGGTATCCCCTGCCCGACTGTTCACAAACTCGTCGGCCAGCTGCCCTGCATGCTGCGGACTCTCTGGCTTTTTGTCCACCAACCACAGCCTCAGGTCGGAGTGGCACTGCTCATACAGGTGCTCCAGTACGAATATGTCGAGCAGGTCCTCTTTAGTTTGGGCCCCAGCTGTCCACTTGCGGGCGTCCTCCCGCATCCGGTTGGCCATTTGTAGGTAGGTGCCCTCAGGGGTTTTTCGCTGACTCCGGAACCTTTTCCGGTACATCTCAGGGGTCAGCCCAAACTCGCGGAGCAGGACCTGTTTGAACATTTCATAGTCCCCTGTCTCCGTCCCTTTCAGTCGGCTGTACACCGCCACGGCTGGGGGGTCGAGTAAGGGGGTGAGAAACTGGAGCCTGTCTGCAGGATCAACCCTGTGCATCTCGCAGGCATTCTCAAAGGCCGTCAGGAAGCTATCCATGTCGTCCCCCTCCTTACGCGGGGCCAGGATGTGCTTGTCAAAGCTCCTCGCAGTCTTGGGTCCCCCCTCACTCACCGCAGCCGGGGCCCCACTGCTCCTCAGCCTGGCCAGTTCCAGCTCATGCTGACGCTGTTTTTCCCGTTCCTCTCGCTCCTCCCGTTCATGCTGTCTCTGTTTTTCACGATCCGCCAGCTCTCTCAGTTTTAGCTCTCTCCCCCAATCCAGCCGCCCCCCTTCCTCGGAGGCTGAGCGTCGCCGGGGGGATCCTCTGCTGGCCGGCGAGCTTCGCCGGGAGGATCCCCTGCTGGCCGGGGGGGTCACGGTGCCCTTGGTATTCACGGGGCTCCTCCCCACCCTTCCCCTAGGCCTAGGAAGGGGGGTTCTCGGGAAGCCCTCAGCGGCTGGCTGACCACTCCCAGCTGGGACAGACACTGGTGCCTGCGCTGCATCTGCCAGGCTGCTTCCCTCAGAGACAGGAATCAGATCATTCAAGCGATCTCCCTCCTCCAGCTGGGCAATGAGCTGTTCTTTAGTGAGCCTCCCAGTGCGCAGCCCCCTCTGCTTGCACCGCTCCACCAGGTCGCTCTTAAGCCGCTTGGCATACATCTTCCTGCTGGCCACTCACAGGCCTGGGTGCTCACCGCTCCCCACAGTTTCCAGGGAGACCCCTAGTGTGCCAGCCCTTCTCGAGGTCACCACCTCTCTGCCAGGGTCGAGCTGCAGACTCCTCCGCCCCTGGGACTGCTCGCTGCAATTCCCTGGGGAACCCTGTTACTGCAACAGTCCTTCTCACTGGTCACACGCTCCCAGGGGTTAATCACTCCTGAAACCGTCCCTCGCTGACTCTTCGCCTGGTCCCCGTCAATCCCCCTTCGTTTTACTGCTCCCCAGTCACTTACTGTAGGAAGTGCCGTCCGCGGGGTGCAGTAGATCCCACCGCTGCCACCAGTTGTCACGGAGTGTGGGGGAGTCCGGGCCCTGCACCCCTGGGGTTCCTGCGATTCATCATAACTCTCAGCCAGCCAGTAAAACAGAAGGTTTATTGAGACGACAGGAACACAGTCCAAAACAGGTCTTGCCAGCACAGACAACAGGATCCCCTTTAAGTAGGTCTATTTGGGGCCCCAGGGAGGCCCCGGCCTCGCTGGGAAGCCTAGGCCCCCTCAGGCTCCCTCTTCATTCCTATCCAGCTTCCAAGAACTGAAAAAACCCCTTCCAGGCGTCTCCTTTCTCCCTTCCCCCACGGCTCCTCCCCCAGCCTTTTCCTTTGTCCGAATTCCCAGTCAAAGGTGTTACCTGGCCTCCAACCCCCCTCCTGGGTTCTCATGTTACATGCTCAGGTATCTCCCTTCCCCAATGCAGGCAGTCCCTCTACAGTCCTCCGCTCTACCAACTGAGCTATCGAAGGGACATGAAACAGCAGCTCCCCGGCAATCTTCCTCCTCAGTATCCAAAGAACACCACAAGACATTCTCACTTCGTCACAACCAGCGACCGGTTCCTGCCACATGGCACTGTGGGGAGTGCCCAGGCAGCGGGGTGAAGGCGGTGGGGTAAGAACCAGGCGCACCCAGTGGCATTCTGAACCAGTTCCTCCAGGTGCAGCCCTACCCTGCCAGGCAGGCTCCCGCCCCCGCTGGGTGGGTCTGGGCTCGGGGTGTCCATGTGCTTTCAGTGCTGGGGAGAAGGTAACGGGGACTCGGGGGAGCTGCAGCAGAAAGGCCACCCACAGGCCAGAAGCCCTGGACTCGGCTGGGAGTCGGCCAAGGGTCGTTCCTGCTGCAGGTCGTGACCTGGCAGCGTTTCTGGGATGCTGCCTGGCAGCGCTGAGCATCTACAAGCAGGGGGATGTTCCAGCGTCCCTGCTAGCCCCTTCGGCTTGTCCGTGGCAGGCGGGCGGCAGCCTCGGCCCCAGGCCAGGGAAGCGGCAGGTCGCCGTCTTGTAGAGGCTCTTGTGGCTGGAGGGGTTTTATTCGCCCCGAGGATCTGGCTGGTTTGACTAGCGGGGGGACGTTTCGGTGCAGACCTGGCTCTGGTCTCTGCTGCTGAGTAATGGGAGCGAAAACAACTGGCCGAGTGTCTGCATTCCGGCCGGGCTGCCAACGAGCCCCGCTCGGGCTCCGCCAGCAGGCAGCCAGGGGGCTAGGGGGACCCCTCACCTCAGCCTGGACAGCAGCCGGCAGGAGAGCTGGGTCTGAACATTCAGAGCAAGTATTAGCTTGTGAGGGAATGAACGGTAAACACGGCCAGCGAGTGGCATTAATCTTGTGACGTGCCAGTCACCAGGCTGCTTCGCTAGCCCATAAATCCACGGCTTGCTCCATGTCAAAGAGCTTTTCTCTTCTCTGAAATCTGTTTTAATTTCCACCGACCTTTCCCTGTTTCCAACCACCTGCCCCAGTGCGCGGACGGCTGAGGCTGGCCCTGGCGGGTCAGGCAGTCACAGCCCGGAGGGCTCTGTGGAGCTGGCTGTGTCGCAGCAGACATGGGGCAGGGCAGCACCTCTTCGGGGTGCTGTGGGTTGGAAGCAGACCCAGCACTGCAGCCGTCTGGGGGAGGCCTGGCCTCATCCCCAGCTCCGGTGCTCCCCTCCGGCCCCACTGTGCAGTTCCTCAGGCAGCAGCTCCTTGTCCCCTAACGTGGCCCCACACAGCCCACCCCCGTCTTGTCTGTGCCACAGACCCAGCTGGGTACATGGTTCGGTCTCCTCACCGGGCGACCCGTCTCCCTGCCCGTTTCCGAGTCTAGCAAGCACTCGCTAGCATCTCCCTCTCCCCGCGGGCTTGGCCTCCGGACGGTTCCGTCTCTGGCGGTATCTCGTGGGCTCTCTGGGTGCTGAGTCTGCCGGCTCGTCAGGGCCCCCTGCTCCGTCGGGTCCCTGGTCCCTCTTACGTAACCACTTCGAATGACCTTGGTGCCACTGCACCCCTCCCGACTCCTTTAGTCCATTGCTGCTGGTGTCTGTCTCGTGGCTGGATCCTCGCAGGATAGACCCTGGCTGACCCGTTATACTCTGGAGCCGGTGTTCTCTGGCAGTCGGCCATCTCTCGGCAGTACCTCCAGCCCTCTGGCTGCAGCAGGTCTCCCCTCGTTGGTGGCAGGGTTTTGGCAAGTCTCCTGAACCAAGGGAGCAGCCTCACTAGCACCCTGGGGGCATGCTGGGGACCAGGTGTGTGGGGCAAATTCCCATTTGTGTGCAAATTCCCTGAATTCTACCCAGGCAAACGGGGCCCATTGCTGGTGAATAGTGTCCAGGTGCCACAGCTCACAAGTTGGGCCGCCAGTTTGCCAATCATTGCCTTGCTTCTCGTGTCAGGCAGGGCATGGACCTCCCAGAGGTCGAACAGCAGTTCCCTGTGTCACGGAGTGTGGGGGAGTCAGGGCCCTGCACCCCCGGCTTCCTGCAATTCACCATGACTCTCAGCCAGCCAGTAAAACAGAAGGTTTATTGAGACGACAGGAACACAGTCCAAAACAAGTCTTGGTCCCGGAAGTGAGAGATTTGTCACTTCTGCCCTGGGCCCTGCACCCCCCTAGGAACGGCCCTGACAGTAACTGCCCTCTGGCTGCTGCCAGTGTTGGGTTAGTGTCACAGACAGAGGCAAAACGGACACTAGGGATTGCACAGAAGTGACACAGACTGAACCCAGCACGCAGGATGGTGTGCTCCGGCCGCCTTCTCATTGCGTCACCTGGAGACTAAACTTCATAATGCAGTTTAAACTTTCCATCCCATCGCCCCCTTTTTCAATTTTCTTTACTGCATTTTAACAATTTTAATTTTTAAAACTGCTTTTAACTAACTTTAAATCTCCACACACGTCTGTCTGTTACTCACCCCTCACTTGTCGTGTTTGCTTAAGTGTATGGCCAGAATGGGTCACACCTGGGTGACTAGGCTGGCATTTATTTGCAGCGGCTGTCTCTGGCCCGTTTGGAATACGTTCAGCTTCATCTCCTGGTTCCACAGCTGCAATCTGCAGAGTTTGCTCAGTTGATTGTTGAGTCTCTGGAACAAACTGAAGATGTTGACAGTTTCCGTTGAATTCTGCAGTGTCTGTCTCCATAGTATATGACCTGGGCAAGGCATTATTTTTCATTACAGCAGTTGGAGTTCTCCATGCTTTCCCTCCATCCAGTTTGAGACAAACATGGGCACTAGGTTCCAGATCAGACAATTTTCTAACTGAGTGACATTGGCTACAAAAGTGTTCATAAGCTCTTTTAGCCTTGTGATCTGATTTGTCTACTCTGCCTACGTCTGGTCACTTTGGGGCTAGATTCTTTTCCAGGGTTGGAACAGTAGTTGCCTTCCCATCAGGAGTTGGGCTGGGGTACACCTGGTAGCTGCTAATAGTTTTGATCTGTAGATCAGAAGAGCAGGGACCAGATCGTCCTGCTTCAATATTTTTTTTTGGCTGTCTGTATAATCCTCTCAGTCTCTCCATTTGCTCATGGGTAACGTGTGCTGCTGGTGATGTGTTCAAAATCATATTTTGTTTGAAATGATGTAAATTCAGCTGCAGTGAATTGTGGTCCATTTTCTGTCAATAGTTGTTTTGGAATACTGAAATGGGAGAATGTGCTCTTTAATTTCTCGATAACACTGCTACATGTTGTATCTTTCAAATATATTATTTCAACATAGCTAGAAAAATAATCCACTACAACTAGATAATGCTGTCCTCTGAATCTGCATCAGTCTGCTGCTGGCCTCCTCCAGGGTCTGTCCAGGAGAGGTGGGGTTATTAGAGGCTCTTTGCACTGTGTTGGTCTGTTAATTCTGCAATGTTTGCAGAAGATACTTTATTCTTCGTGTCCTTACTGATTCCAGGCCACCACTCTGACTGATTGGTCCGGTCACGGCATTTAGTTAGACCTTGATGTGCTTCATGGATGAGGTCTAGAATCTCTCCTCTCAAAGCACTTGGGAGGACAATGTGATCACCTTTCATCGTTAGCCCATTGAACTTGCTTAATTGTCCGCATACAGCAAAGTGGTCTCTTGCCACAGCCATAGTGTTCTTAGATACTTGGGCTACCCTGCCCAAATGTAGCTAAAAACTTCTTGACGTTTGTTATCTGCCAAGGTTGCTTTTTGTAGTAAGAATAGTCTCCTACTTGACCCTGGTCTGTAGGCTTCCCCAGGATCCAGGTAAGTCTTTCCATGTTCCTCTAGCTCACCGGTGTTTGAGTGACACTGGTCTCCGTGACAGCGGGTCTGCTATTGTCAGATTTTCACCAAGAATATATTCAGCGACTGGGTTAAATCACATTAGCCTAATCAAAAGACATTGGTATCTCAGCTTTACTTGATCCAGGTCCTTTCTATTGATAAAGGTTCCAGAAGGATTATGGTTGGTTATCAGCTTAAAGGAACCCAACCCACACAGCTAGCTATAGAGGTTCTCCCGTGCCCATACTCTTGCCTGGCTCTTCAATCGGAGCGTGTTGTTTTTCTGCTTCTCTAAGTGCACGAGGGCAGAAGGAACTGTCTTCCACTCAGCTCCATGTCATTGTAACCGGACACCACCAACAGTAACAGTAAAGGGCATCGCTGCTGGCATCAGCACTGACTCTTGGGAGTTTGTTTAAAACTGGAGCAGCTGAGATCTTTTCTTTTACCCTTTTGAAGAGAGTCTCCTGGTTTGGCCCCAGAGCCAGGGTGCATTGGACCTTACTGGTTCCTTCAGGGGGTTTGTCACTGTAGAAAAGTCTTGCTGGTATTAGCCAAGATAATCCCCAGCATGTGTCTCAGGACTGGTACACTTGCTGGTGCATTCGGTGCTCTAATTGCTTTTACTTTTTCTGGACTAGGACTAATTCCATCTTTGTTTATCTGTCCCAAAAATTCAATTTGATGTAGGCAGAAAACACACTTTATTTAGCTTGAGTCTGGCCCCATGGATTAAGCTCAGAACTTCATTGAGGGTTTTGTCACGGTCTTCCGTTGATGACTTATATACTTGTTAGACCTGAAATAGAGGTCTCTCTATGAGATGGGGAGCAGGCAGATACCGGACACAGTGTTGGTATATAATACTTTAAATGCTTTTTATTGTTTACAAAACAAACCTTACTCACTCCACATTCACACCCCAAACATCCTATACCAGAGTCCAAAGGTCAGAATGGTCCTGATAGCCAGTTGAGATTCCTTTCGATCATAAGATCATAAGATGCGGGGAGCAGGCAAAAACCACATCTATATCCACACGGGACTCTGGATCAATAAACGACTCCAATTTGCAGAAGTTATAGGTCAACCATTTATAGTTCATTCCATCATGTTATCGGTTCTTTGCTTTTGTTTACTAGGCCTTCTACCCACACAATTCCAAAGAGAAAATCCTGGGCGAGCCACCATGATGTAAGGCATGCCATTTTTTCCCATTTTTATACGATTTTTTATCAGTCCCACTGGTGCTCTTGTTTTTCTTTTCTGATTTTCCATATTTTTCTCCGAACATAACAAGATTGTTTTTGCACAAATAGTTTTAATAGTCCTTGACCTTAAGTTCTTGCTTCAGTTGCCAACTTGCAACGCATGTATTTATGTTAAGCACGTGTCATTCATACCAGGTCTCAATGACCTATAACATATTACATGAATATATGAATCACAATATGTATGTATATACATATATATAATACCAACATTCCCCCCACTTAATACATGATTAAAGCCATTAATTATTGTATCACTTTATAATTTTGCAAGCAATTAAATTTTATATATTACTTGCTTTAAAACTTTTTGTTGCTTTTTTTATTTGGCAGTATAAAAAAATCATAATAAAGGTTAACAAAATTATTAATGCAAATATTATGACAATAGGATGTAGTACTAAATTTAGAAGAGCTGTGACACTGAGAGACCATTTTTAAAAAACATTATTCCAATGAGAAATTGCCATTTAAAAAAAAATTAATATTTGACCATTGTGTATTAAAATGTTTATTTTTTTCTTAGCTGAGCAGACTTAGATACATTTTTTGCATATAGCCTGATTTTTTTGCTTTTATTAATTAATTTTTGTAATTGTTGTTTTAATGCGAGAGGTAGTGGGATTGATGCCCGCATTCGCCACCACATGTTAGACCCACAATAGAGGTCTCCCTATGGGATGGGAAACGGGATGTCAGCTGCAAAAATGACAACCTCATTTGTGTCCTTTAGCAGCTCTGCTGTCATTCTTTGGGAAATTTCAGGAATGCTGCTAATCCCGAAAGGTAATTTTTGAAAGCACAATCTCCCAAGTGGTGTGATGAGTGTAGTTAGATTAGCACTCTCTTTGGCTAAAGGGATTTGCCAAAAACTACTTGAGGCATCTAGCTTGGAGAACACAGTATCTCCTGCCACTTTTGGTAGGAAGTTGTCTAGTGCTGGGAGGATATGTTTCTCTTCCATAAACACTTCATTTAGTCTTTTAAGATCCATACAGATTTGTATCTTCCCTGTTCTCTTTATAACAGGTACCTTCAGTGCACACCATGCAGTTGTCTCAGAGATTGTCTCAATTATGCCATTCTTTTCCATTCTCTTTAACTCTGTCACTGCTTTATGAATGAACAGGACAGGAATTCTGCGGGGCGTATGTGTGGGTCAGCATAGTCTTTCAAGATTATTTCTATTGGCTCTCCTTTTAAAAGTCCAATTGTGACATACTATAGAGCAGTGCAAGACAGTATATTCCTGAGGTACAAGGCTGAGGGTTCGGGGGATTTGGCTGGTGCCTTTCTCTATGTTATTCATGAGCGGCTCTGGGAGGATTCATGCAGTCTAGCTGGGTGTGGGGCTCCACATGTGGTTGTGCTGAGTGATCACAGCACCTGGAGGGGTTCGCTGCTTGTCACTAGCAAGGCATTGTGAGAGACAGCCCAGGGTGGAGAGATAAAGAGGCATGGTGGTCCCACAGTCCCAGACTGCACCCCGGGGATCCCGTCACACCAATATCACTAAATATTCCATCAACTTCTTCCACCTTGCTCACTAGTCCCATCATGGCAACCATACTGCAACTATGGAGACTGGCAGCCTCTGGTCCTCTAATCAAATAAACATTATAATTAAAGTTTTGTCTTTTTAGGTTGTTTCTGTGGAAAATTGTCCAACACTGTTCAAAATACCTCCCGGGCTATTGAGGACAGGGTCTGCTGCTTGCAGCTTGGACAGGGGTGGAAGGCGATTATAAATCCCTTCTGATATGACAGTTACGTTTGCACCCACACGTATTTACATCTGTTTTAAAATTAGCAGTCTTTCTACCGATACTCAGCTCCACCCTCCAGGCTGGCTCTGTGTAATCACACATGATTGATTTCCCCCCTCCCCTCCATCGTTCCCACATCTTGGGCTCCTGCTCTAAAAAGGGCGACATTTTGCCTGGCGCTGACACCACATTGCCTTTGAGGATTTACTACAATTGCTTTTTGCAACTGTGCTGTGATTCCTATCGTGTAAGTCACTTCCTCAAGGCTTCTTTCTGGCAGTCACTGGTCTTGGTTTTGATTTTTAATCACCTCTGATTGCCTTGCTGTTTCTGTGGCTGTGTGAAGGGTTAAATCTCCCTCCATTCAGTTTCTCTGACAGGCCCTTGTCTGATGCCAGTCACGACTCTGTCTCTAGTGCGCTTTTCTCTTTTGTCTTCAAAATCACAGCTTTCTGCTGTGACGGGTTGGATCACAGAAATCCCCTTGGGAACTGCCAACTGATGTGCCAAGACTACTTCTGCCCCTGCTTTCCCTGCCAGCCTGGGACCCCAGCACCCTGTCTTGTTGAGCCAGACACGCCCGTCTGCTCCAACACAGACCCAGGGTCGGAACCATGTGCCCCAAAGCTGCAGACTTAACTGAAAGCAATTTAAGAAGTGTTCCTGTCTTTAACACTCAGATGCCCAACTCCCAATGGGGTCCAAACCCCAATGGGGTTCAAACCCCAAATAAATAAAGACTGTATAAAGCTTATATAGGGTAAACTCATAAATTGTTCGCCCTCTATAACACTGATAGAGAGAGATGCACAGCTGTTTGCCCCCCCGCCCCAGGTATTAATACATACTCTGAGTTAATTAATAAGTAAAAAGTGATTTCATTAAATACAGAAAGTAGGATTTAAGTAGTTCCAAGTAATAGCAGACAGAACAAAGTGAATTACCAAGCAAAATAAAATAGAACACACAAGTCTATGTCTAAGAAAACTGAATACAGATAAAAACCTCACCCAGTAAGCTTCCTTTTACAGACTAGTCTCCTTCTAGTCTGGGTCCAGCAATCACTCACACCCCCTGTAGTTACTGTCCTTTGTTCCAGTTTCTTTCAGGTATCCTTGGGGGTGGAGAGGCTCTCTCTTGAGCCAGCTGAAGACAAAATGGAGGGGGTCTCCCAGGCCTGTAATTGCCAGAATTGTCTCTCTGGAGTCTTTTTTTTAAACATTGGTGTCATGTTAGCGATCTTCCACGCATCTGGTACAGAGGCTGATTTAAGTGGTAGGTTACATATCACAGTTAATAGTTCTGCAATTTCATATCTCAGGCCTTTCAGAACTCTTGGATGAATACCATCTGGTCCTGGTGACTTATTACTGTTTAATTTATTGATTTTGTTCCAAAACCTCCTCTAATGATACCTCAGTCTGGGACAGTTCCTCAGACTTGTCGCCTAAAAAGAATGGCTCAGGTGTGGGAATTTCCCTCACACCATCTGCAGTGAAGATCAATGCAAAGAATTCATTTAGCTTCTCTGCAATGGCCTTGTCTTTCTCGAGTGTTCCTTTAGCACCTCGATCGTTCAATGGCCCCCGCTGATTATTCGTTTGGCAGGCTTCCTGCTGCGGGTGTACTTTAAAACAATTTTCTCTTAATTTTTGTGTCTTTTGATAGTTTCTTTTCAAATTTTTTTGTGGCCAGCATAATTATACTTTTACACTTGACTTGCCAGAATTGATGTTCCTTTCTGTTTGTCTCAGTAGGATTTGATTTCCAGTGTTTAAAGTTGAGACCTGGGGACCTTGGCCTGAGCTGGCACCTGGTCTGCCAGCATCACACAGGTTTTTGGGGTGTTGGGTTTTTTGGAAAGTTTGCCTCATGACAGAGCTTCACACAAGCTGTGGGGGAGGGGGGAGAGCCTTGGGTAGTTAACAGGTTCACGCCCTGATGCGAGCCAGGTTTACAGCCCACTGACTCTGCAGAGGCCCCGGGAGATGGTTCTGCTCACCTAGAACCATGCCTGGGCAGAAACCCCTCCACTCCTTGGCGTGATGGATGGGGACCGTGCACGTGCAAACATGCACATATGTGCAGGTGCACGCTGGATAGTAGCCACTTGCTCTCTCACACACACATATACACACACACCCACCCATGCATGCCCCCCCATGCACACACACATGCACACACACCGGCTGGTTTCCCCCACATGCGTGTGCACACGCCCACAGAGGACGGTAGCCATGCTCACAGACACATGCACCCATGCACGCCCCACCCGTGCAGACACACACTGGATGGTCACCCCCCCCGTGCACATGCACACACACAAAGGACAGTAGCTGTGCTCTCACACACATCTGCACACACCCGCACACACATACACGGGACGGTCGCCCCCTGTGTGCGCACACAATCGATGGTCGTAGGGTTGCCACCCATCCCATTTTTGGCTTCTGTGTCCAGATACCATTTAGCATCGCCAGCTGCCGGCTTTGGGAACCTGGCAACCCTAAATGGCACCTGAGCTAAATTCTTGGTTACCACGTGGCACGGGGAGGCGCCAGCCCCTGCTCAGCCAAGGCCACCTCCTATGTGCAGGCAGGTCCTGGAGACAATCCAGTGAGCCAGGGGAGGAGAGAGCGACGTGGGGGGGGGTGTCTTGGGGGAACAGGTGGGGCGGGGGCAGGGCCTCGAGGTCCAGTTACTAGGAATTCGAAAGGTGGCAACCCTAGTAGCTGTGTTCACACTCACATGCACACGCACACTGGATGACAGTCATGTGATCTCTCTCTGACACACAGACACATGCGTGTGCACACATCCTGAACGGTGGCCATGCTCACAGAGAGGTGCACACACACGTACCCAGGCTGGTTGCCATATTCACACATGTGCACGCACACACACAGCCTGGATGGCAACTAGGCTCTCTCTCTCTCTCTCTCACACACACACACACACACACACACACACACATATCCTGGAGGGCAGCCATGGTCTCGTTCACACAAACACACACAGTCTGNACTCGTGCGCGCGCGCACACCACACACACACACACACACACGGGATGGTGGCCGTGCTCTCTCTCTCTCTCTCTCTCTCTCCTTCCCTCGCTCCTTGGCTTAACTGACAGGCGAACACGAAGGCTGGGGTCAGCGGAGCCAGGCCCTCCCGTGCCCGGGANAACCTTATTTACTTTACATACAACAATAGTTTAGTTATATATTATAGACTTATAGAAAGAGACCTTCTAAAAACGTTAAAATGTATTATTGGCACGCAAAACCTTAAATTAGCGTGAATAAATGAAGACTCGGCACACCACTTCTGAAAGGTTGCCAACCCCTGGTCTGGATGGTTGTCATGCTCGCTCACTCACACGCACAGACTCGTGCGCGCGCGCACACCACACACACACACACGGGATGGTGGCCGTGCTCTCTCTCTCTCTCTCTCTCTCTCCTTCCCTCGCTCCTTGGCGTAACTGACAGGCGAACACGAAGGCTGGGGTCAGAGGAGCCAGGCCCACCCGTGCCCGGGACTCTCTCTCTCTGCCTGGCGCTGAGGGCTGGCGGGCTGGCGGGGGCCTGCAGCCCTGGCTCGGTTACACATGCAGATCAGCCCAGCTTCCCAGACAAGCGCCACGGCCCCAACGCCCCTGCTCCGAGCCACTGGCTGCTTCCCCGCGCGCTGCGCTCAGCAGATGGGCAGCGTTGTCGAGCAGAGCGCGGCCGGCAGTGCAGCCAGCAGCCAGATTACGGCAATTTGCTCTTTTCCTTAACTGACTGGAGCAGGCTCCGCTCTCGGTCCATCTCCTGGAGGCTGCACCGCGCCGCTGGAGAGAGCGGACAGGAGCGGTGGGGCAGCAGTGTCACCGCCCCGGCTGCTGGGAGCTGCGACCCCCGGCGGGAGGGGGCTGCCCAGCGCTGTGCCCAGCCAGCGCCTGGTGGGGGAGGGTCTGTCGGACCCCAAGTCGGGGCCTGATGGGACCCACTGAGTGACGGACCCAGCGTGGCATGGGGGGAGAATGGTTGGGAGGGGAGGGGGGTCCAGGCATGGCCTGGGGGGGAATGGGGTCTGTGTGGGCTGGAGCAGGGCGTGGGGGGAATGGGGCGGAGGGGGAATGGGGTCTATGTGGGCTGAAGCAGGGCGTGGGGGTAATGGGGCGGAGGGGGAATGGGGTCTGTGTGGGCTGGAGCAGGGCATGGGGGGAATGGAGCGTAACCCCGGCAGCATGGGCAGGGATGGGCTGACAGAGCAGGCGTCTGCCGCCCCGGCCCGCTCTCTGGGCGCAGCATGAGGACAGCAGCTCTCAGTCACAGGGCGCACGTGGCCTGCGCTGGTGCCCACGGGAAGTGGGGCAGGCGGGAACAGCAGCCCCAGCCCGGCTGCGGGCCCAGGCCGGGGGGGGCACAGTGCCAGGCTGAGCAGGTGTGTGCTCTGCCCAGCCCGCACGTTCCCCCCGGAGAACGCTAACGAGCCTTCGGAAGTCCAGGGGCTGGCGAGCGGGAGCAGCGCACGTGGCGGCTGTAGACACGGGGACTCATTAGCTGCCTTTGGGGCCAGCGAGGCAGCTGCGGCCATGGCTGGGCCTTCATTAAACTGCCGGCTGATCAGCCAACCCACCGGCATGTTAATGAAGAATCTTCCTGCAGCTGAACGGCCTCCCAGTCCCCGTCTGCACTTCCAGCTCCCTCAATTAGCCGCTTCGCATGGACAATCCTGCAGCGCCGCTGGCCGGGGACACTGCGCGGGTGGGCACTGGGCTGACTCGCCATCCCTCCGTCGCCCCAGTCTCCGTCTCCATCCCTCTGCCACGCGTCTCCATCACCCCAGCGATGTCCTTCTGCCACGAGCCCCGCGGGCCCCGGGAACCCCTTCCCCTCTCAGTCCCACGGCTTCGCTTCTCTGAACGGGGGACCCACCCGGCCTGGCCACCAGGGGTATTCATCCATATTAGCACAGCCGGGGGCATGGGGCTGGGCCCTGTGGGTGGGGCTGGGCCCTGTGGCCCCCCTGGGGTGACATTCTGGGCCCCGCAGCTGGGCTGGGCCAAGCTGAGCAGCAGCCCAGCTTTCGCCCTGGAGAGGCCAGGCCTCAGGCGTCCTTGCACCCACGAGATCCTAACGAAGTCTGATGGCCTCCATCCCCCCCACAGACCCGCCCTATGCTGGCTTTTCCCAAGTTGCTGACACGGAGCTCAGGGAATTCAGGACCACGGCAGGCCAGAGCAGCGTGACAAGCACACACCAGCTGTGGGCACAGAGCAGGGCCCGGAGGTGCTGTGGTGGGACCTGCGCCGCTGCCTGCAGCATGGGGAGCCCCTCCTGGCTGGCCGGAGGGAATCACCATCATCCCTGCAGGCCTCGGGGCCTGTGTCCCTCGGGGCACACAGGAGCCAGCTGCTCCCAGACTCCAGCACATAGCACCTGAACGCCGGCCACTCTCGACCGCCCAGTGCTGGCCATGGGGCCAGACTAAGGCACAGGCACTGCTGGCCTGCAGCAAGGGCCCAGCGCCTGGTGTCATCACAGCTCTCGTGTCCCAAAAAGTCCTTTTCTGGCCCTCATGGTTGTGATTAAATCTTGAAAAACCTGCCCCTGTCATAACCTGTCACGGAGTCCCTGGGCGATGCTCTGGAACTGCTCCCTACGAAGCCAGGCAGGACTCTGGTGAAGTCTCTCTGTGAGCAGACTGTCTCCAGGGCAAGAAGCTCACCCGGCTTCACCTTCCTGGGTCTCTCCTTGGAGCATTCAGCATATGCCCCTCCGTGCGCTTCCCACAGCGAGTCCGCCCAGGCGGGGTCCTGGGGAAGCCAGAGGGTCCTGCACCCCCCACTTCACAGCCAGACGTGACTCTCAGCCAGCCAGTAAAACAGAGGTTTATTAGATGACAGGAACAGGGTCTAAAACAGAGCTTGTCGGTACAGAGAACGGGACCCCTCAGCCGGGTCCATTCTGGGGGCCAGTGAGCCAGACACCCCCGTCTGCCCTCACTCCTAGTCCCCAGCCAGCCCCAAACTGAAACCCCCTCCAGCCCCTCCTCCTCTGGCCTTTGTCTCTTTCCCGGGCCAGGAGGTCACCTGATCTCTTTGTTCTCCAACACCTTTAGCTATCCCCTTGCAGGGGGGAAGGGCCCCGGCCATTTGTTGCCAGGGAGACAGAGTGTCAGAGATTTATGCAGACTGGCCTTTATCCCACCACTTAGAGACTTAAGACATGCATTGGGGAAACTGAGGCACCCCTACAGTATTCAGAGGAAACATTAAGAACAGTCCCACTTCGTCACATAACACATGTTGCAATGCCTGTCTGGGTCTGCAGGAAGCCTGAGATGGTCATTCTGAGAGCGGGAGCCACCCCCATCGATACCTACAATGCGACGTCTGCCTGGGTCTGCAGGAAGCCTGTGATGGTTGCTCTGAGACTGGGAACTGCCTCCATTGTAACCCACGCTGCAACATCTGCCTGGGTCTGCAGAGAGCCTGCGATGGTCGCTTTGAGAGCAGGAGCAGCCCCTGTCATAACCCATGTTGCAATGCCTGTCTGGGTCTGCAGGGAGCCTGCGACGTTCGCGCTGAAAGCGGGAGCTGCACCCGTCGATACCTGCAATGCGACGTCTGCCTGGGTCTGCAGAGAGCCTGCAACAGTCGCTCTGAGACCGGGAACTGCCCCCTTGTAACCCGTGCTGCGACATGTGCCTGGGTCTGCAGGGAGCCTGCGACGGTATCTCTGAAAGCGGGAGCTGCACCCGTCGATACCTGCAATGCGACATGTGCCTGGGTCTGCAGGGAGCCTGCGACGGTATCTCTGAAAGCGGGAGCTGCACCCGTCGATACCTGCAATGCGACGTCTGCCTGGGTCTGCAGGGAGCCTGCGACGGTCGCTCTGAGACCGGCAGCCACACACGTGTCTCCATGGGGTGTGATCTCCAAGACCCACTGTTCTGAGGGAATTCTGGCCCTGCCAGTTCAATAGAGGGTGGGTCACAGGGCAGAGCCATGAAGCATCAGGTCCCAGATTGGCTCATGCCAGCCCTGCCTTGGCAAGGTTATTGAGAAGCAAACTGGCTCCATGTCATCGGCCTCTGCCGGGATCCTGGCCCCTGCCAGTCTGACCCCAGGCCCTGGCACGGCACAAAACTGCCCTGGCTGCGCTGGTGAAGACTCTGCTCGATACAGACACCACCAGCTGTCTCTGCCACATCCTCCTGCACGGGCCAGGCGGTGCTGCTGGCTGGCCCCTCTGCAGGAATCGCACTGGTCAGACCCCTCCTTTCCAGCCGGCCTTCAGAGCCAGCTCCGGGCTCGCCCCACTCCTGTCATGGAGCTCAGACGTGCTCCGCATGGGGAGGGGAATGGAACCTGCAGCACCCAGGAGAGATGGGGGCGGGGCGGGGCGGGATGACTCCCTGGTCTGGCCTGGCCTGACGGTTCAGGAGGGAGCTGCCGTCGCTAGAGTGGGCTGGGGACAGCATGTTCCCGCAGAGCTCTGTGCCCTGCCCTGGCCCCCTGCTCCCCACCCGCCCCAGGCGGTGCCCCAGCCTACAATCACTCAGTGGGGCTGCTGGGTCCCCCCCGGGTGAAGCCACTGTCTGGGAAGGGTTTGTCCATAGGCAGTACCAGCTGCCCGCCGCTCCGTGGACGCTGCCCGCTGGGTGGGTTAGGCTCCCCTATTGGAATGTCCCTGCTCCTTGCTGGGGTTCCCACATGGGCCGTGTGGGAACCCCAGCACTGGCTGCCCTGGCCATGCCTGGCACAGGCAGTTCTGCTGGCAGGGGCTGTCCGGGAGCGGGATATTGCACTTCCCAGGCAACGCCGGCACTCAGACATTCTCCTCGCCGGGCGGCACCAGAGCTGCCTCCCTTACACTCAAAGTGTGTGTTTGTCACAACAGTTTTGTCAGCTCTGAGCAATTCCCCTGCACCCCTATAATCTGGGTGCCAGTCAGCCCCTTAACAGCTACCTTGGTGGGAAGTGATTTCCCAGCCAGCCCAGGGCTTTGTCGCTCGGCACAAATATTTAATCAGACGCTATAATCACGCTGTCAGCAGATCCCTCCCACTTGCATGCTCGGCCCGCCACGCTGCACAGCCCAGCTGCTTCGCGGTGCCACAGAGAGGGAGGCAGAGCTCTGCCAAGGGGGCTGCCCCCTCCAGAACTCTGGCTCTGGGGCAACTGCGCCCATCCCGCCCTCCCCAAGGGCACGGGCACAGCAGCCCCGGGAGAGCCCACCTCTGTTATGGCCCATTGCCACCACTGCCACTTCCCATGCGCTCAGTGGGGCTGGATCCTGGGCTGCCAGGCTGGGGCAAAGCAGGTGGGACGAGAACTCGTTCCCTGGGTGGGGTTTGGTGTGGTCCCCCTCCGAGGGGTGCAGCTGCAGGGAGGTTTGAGAGGAGAATGAAGAGCATGGAGCAGATGGCGTCCTGAGAAAGATGCCAAGCAAAACACCCTGTTGCTGTGGGAGTTCCTGTCAGCTCACAAGGTCTGTGGCTACCTGAAGCAGCAGGCGAGGGGCCCCTGTGTCTTGTGGGGGTGGAGTGAGGCCCAGGCTCTGGGAGGGAGCAGCAGCACTGAGCAAACACCGGGGAATCTTCCCCCAAAGGCTGCTTTGAATTCCCCAATGAGTGGCAGAGGAACGTAGTTACTGGCAGACTGGAGATCTGGCTGCCCCTGTCCTGCCTCCAACAGAAGCTGCAGAGGAAGATGAATTCTTCCAGTCCATCCTCAAATCATAGAATCATAGAATATCAGGGTTGGAAGGGACCTCAGGAGGTATCTAGTCCAACCCCCTGCTCAAAGCAGGACCAAACCCAACTAAATCATCCCAGCCAGGGCTTCGTCAAGCCTGACCTTAAAAACCTCTAAGGAAGGAGATTCCACCACCTCCCTAGGCAACCCATTCCAGCGCTTCACCACCCTCCTAGTGAAATAGATTTTCCTAAAATCCAACCTAGACCTCCCCCACTGCAACTTGAGACCATTGCAGTGAGTGGTTGGCCTTGACTTCCTGAGGCAGTGAGTTCCACAGTCTGATTATGCAGTGAATGGAGAAGTATTTCCTTTGGCCACTTTGAATAATCATCAGTGCGGGGTCAGGGGAGAGCTTACCCTGCGCGCCAGTGCCCGACCACAGGCTGAGTGCAACGTTCAACCCACGCCAGCTTGGGCTGGGTTAGCTCCCTACACCGCGTGGGTTGGTCTGTACTCCCTGGCTGGCTCGTCCCACATCAGCCAGGGCCCCATGCTGAGGGCGTTGGCATGGGCCTGGCCCTGGAGAACCGGAGCCAGCCGGAATGGGGCTGCGTAACTGAGGCATCCAGGAGCCTTGTGCAGGGTTTCAGAAAATTTGCCAACTTCAAATAAGGCAAAATTCCTCCGAGAAGTGAGCCAGTGTCCTGTGACACTCGGCCAGAGCGGCTCACTCCCAGCTGGGGCACTGAACACAAGCAGCGGCTTGAGTCAGGGCCAAAGGCTCCGGTTAATAGCAGAGACGTCCGCCCACGCGACCGCTTCATTTTGCAGCCAACCAGGTGGGCTGGCGAGTCCACGCTGGGAAGTGGCACGTGTAAAACACGGAGCAAGTGTCTGTGCGGCACAGTAATGAAAGCAGCAAGCAGTGCTGGCTCATCGAGCAGGAGCAGAGATTGATCGCAGGCCGTGGCAGCATGTTAGCGAGACTCGCTGCACATCCCAGGGGGAATTAGTGCAGAGACGAATTAATAGGAACCTCCCGGCCTCAGCTCCTTTCCACAAACAAGCAACAGCCAGAGCTCTGCTCCACGGGGGCTTCCTGCCAGTGACGCCAACACGGAGGCTCTGAACTTCGGCCTGGCCTCCTGCCTGGCTGCTGTGAGCCCATGGCCCCCAGGGAGCCAGACACCACACCTGTGCATGCCCCCAGGGAGCCAGACACCACACCTGTGCATGCCCCCAGGGACACCCCACCCCCACCCCCAGGGAGCCAGACACCGCAGCTGTGCATGCCCCCAGGGACCCCTCCCGCCCGCCCCCAGGGAGCCAGACACCACACCTGTGCATGCCCCCAGGGAGCCAGACACCGCACCTGTGCATGCCCCCAGGGACCCCCCCCCCCCACCCCCAGGGAGCCAGACACCGCAGCTGTGCATGCCCCCAGGGACCCCCCCCGCCCGCCCCCAGGGAGCCAGACACCACAGCTGTGCATGCCCCCAGGGAGCCCCCCCCCCCCCGCCTGCCCCCAGGGAACCAGACACCGCAGCTAGTGCACGTGTTGCTAGTCACCAGCGCTAGCCCACAATTCCCAGGGCCTGCATGGTCCGACCCTTCTGCCAACAGCCCCCTGGCATCCCACGCCAGCCGGGAGCTACCTGCGGGTGGAGCTACAGCTGCCGGGTTTTAACCCTTCATGGCACGTGGCCTGCTCCGACGTTCGGCTCAGCAATGCTGCTCGGCGGCCACAGGCACATGCCAGGTTCAGCTCGACCTGTGTTTGAGGCTTGCAAGGCCCAGGATTTTGGCAACGCTGCAGTTCTATGATGAGGTCTCCGGAAGGTGGGCGTTAACCGGGCCACTGTCCCATGCCGGGGGCGCATCAGCATCGCAAGACGAAGGGTGGGACTGGCAGTTCCCCAGCTCCCTGCCCCTCCTGTGAGGAGTTCAGCTGGGTGCTCACAACCGCCCCAACGCAGAGCCCAGCGTCTGGCGTGACCGCACTGGCAGGGAGCCTGGGGCAGACAGGCTGGAGTCGCAGGAGCACACGCCAGGCAGAGCTGGATCGGCCCTGCGCCAGGCGCTGGATCGGCGAGCCTGTATTCTGAAACTCCATTTGGGGCTGGGCCCAGGGAGCATCCCAGAGAGGCAGCGGCAGGCCCCGGGCATCCCTGGGGCCAGGATCTGCAGGCTCCTTCCCTGCTGCCTGGGGCCCAGGACACCCCTCCCCCCGTCTCTGGCATGTTTGCCCAGGGCCTGGCTCAGAGCGGTTAGGGCATCGCCTGGAGGTGGGAGGCCGGTTGTCCCCGTGGTGCTGCCTGAGGGGAGAAGGGATTTGGACAGCGTTCCCCAAGCCCTGGGCTAGGGGATAATCAGACGGGGGCTCCCCCAGGCTTCCGGGGAAGCTGTTCCCCTCTGGACACAATGAAGAAGCCGCTGGGCCAGAGCATATGAGCTCACCAGTATGAGTGTAACTGGGCGAGTGAATCACACTCACACTGACGTGTGGTACAACTGTGCCTGGTAAACATGCAACGTGTGGGTCTGGAAACTCATGGCCCAGAACTGGAAAACGGGACCCTGACACTGTCCAACGCTACACAAGAGTCGGGGTTTGGTGCCCAGAGCCCTCCGCCTGCTCCGGCCCACGGCAGAGACCTGAAGAAATGCACCCTCAAGTTCGGAGCTTTACAGGTAGGGCACGCAAGGGAAAGGAGCTAAACCAAGTGACACAGCACGTAACTGAAACGGAATGATTATAAAACAAACGTAACCAAGCCCCTGGGAGGAGAGCAGTCAGGCTGGTTTTGTGGCCACCTTGCTTGGTGGGACGGAAGGGTTAGTTTGGTCTGCTGGCGTGGCAGGGCTGGCCGGGTGGCTCTGCTGCTGTGCTGAGGTCTGGCCTGCTCTGAGGCCGTGAGGTTCGGGATCCTGGGCAAAGGATGAAATCCCTGCAGTGGTGCAGAGGTCTGATGGCCTCACGGGTTAGACTATCTCGTCTGGCTGACTCATCGCTTGTGTCCTTTCCCCCAGCCCCCCGGGGTGACAGCAGGGGCCAGCCAGGCTCACACACACCCCGCGCTCCCAGAACACGGCCCACGCAGGCTGCAAGGCCAGCGCCTGACCCAGAGCCCGGGAGGAACAGCAGCAGGCAATGCGCTGTGGGATGCACCACATGAGCCACCAGAGGGCACTCTCGCCCCACACCACGCACCCCGTGACGTGCACAGCCCCGCACCCAGGGCCTTCCTGCACGAGGGGGCACGGGGCAGCCGTGTCCCATCCTGCTCTCCAGGGACACAAAACCCAACTCCCTGCTGCAGCCCCAGAGACGAGGGGCAGGGCCATGAGGCCAGCAGTGATATCACACACACACACACACACACACACACACACACACACACACACACACGTGAGCACCTTGGCCACCTGCCAACGTCAGCCCCCCGCTGCCCCTCCCCTCCAGACACCCCATCGTCCCAGCTGCTCCCTCCCCCACAGTCACCCCCGCCCCGTCTCTCCACTGACTCCAGCACCGGCTGGGTGCCCCATTGCCCCCATGAGCCCTGGCACAAGCCCCTCGCACCAGCCCTTGCCCTGTGCTTAGGGTTGCCGGCGTCTGGTTTTCGACTGGAAACACCCAGTCAGAAAGGGACCCTGGTGGCTCCGGTGAGCACCACTGACCAGGCCAGTAAACGTCCAGTTGCCGTGGGGCTGGCAGGCCCCCTGCCCGGCTCCGTGTGGTTCCCGGAAGCGGCTGGCATGTCCCACTGGCTCCTAAGCACAGGAGCAGCCAGGAGGGCTCCGCACAGTGTCCCCGCCCCCAGCGCCAGTTCCACAGCTCCCATTGGCCAGGAATGGCAGCCAATGGGACCTGTGGGGGAGGTGCCTGCGGGCGCGGGCAGCGCGCAGAGCCCCCTGGCCGCCCCTGCGCCTAGGAGCCAGCGGAACATGCCGGTTGCTTCTGGGAGCTGCCTGAGGTCCGCACCGCCCGGAGCACACGCCCCTCACCCCTTCCCAACCCCAACCCCCTGCCCTAGCCCTGAGCGCTCTCCCGCACCCTGAACCCCTCATTTCTGGTTCCATCCCGGAGCCTGCACCCCAACCCCCTGCCCCAGCCCAGAGCCCCCTCCTGCACACCAAACCCCTCATCCTTAGCCCCACCCCAGAGTCAGCACCCCCAGCCGGAGCCCCCACCCCCCACATCGCAACCCACTGCCTCAGCCTGGTGAAAATGAGCGAGTGAGTGAGGGTGGGGGAGAGCGAGCGACCAGGGGTGGTGGTGGAGTGAGGGGATGTGGCCTCAGAGAAGGGGGCGGGGCAGGGACAGGGCCTCAGGGTAGGGGGCTGGGGCCGGGACAAGGGTGTTTGGTTTTCTGCAATCAGAAAGTTGGCAACCCTACAGCCGTGCCCCTGGCTGTGAGGCACTGGGCCGGCTTTGGGGGCAGAGCCCTGCTTCCCACAGCCTCCCTCCTGCTGCGCAGCCCAGGCTCCAGGGGCTTTAATAATTAATGACGCCTCAAATTAATTAATCCCTGACTCAATCAGTGCCTCATTAATGGGGCTCGCTGGAGCGGGGTGCGGCGTGGCGGGCTGCCAGAACGCGGCGGGGCACCGTCCTGCCGCCCCAACATGGCCGTGGCCTGGCCCTGCCTGACGCCAGCGCCCCATTGCTGCTGCGGCCTGTGCCCCTGGCTTGGCTCCCTGCGGCGGGGGGCAGCGGTACTGTCACCGCTGGCTGCAGAAGGGCTGGCGTGGCTGCCCAGGGGCCGCCCGCACTCCTTGCAGGCCTCTGGGCCCGTGCTGGCTGAGGCTGGGGGACTGGGCAGCACAGCACGGGACACACACACACACACACACACACACACACACACACACACACACACAC
>QXTE01000205.1:2152000-2174150 GCA_003942145.1 Platysternon megacephalum | reverse complement strand
GAGGGGGCCTAGGCTTCCCAGCGAGGCCGGGGCCTCCCTGGGGCCCCAAATAGACCTACTTAAAGGGGATCCTGTTGTCTGTGCTGGCAAGACCTGTTTTGGACTGTGTTCCTGTCGTCTCAATAAACCTTCTGTTTTACTGGCTGGCTGAGAGTTATGATGAATCGCAGGAACCCCAGGGGTGCAGGGCCCGGACTCCCCCACACTCCGTGACACACACACACACACACACACACACACACACACACACACACACACACACCCCGCAGGGCTAGTACCAGGAAACAGGCTGGGGACGCGGCTCAGCCACGGCTCGGCGTCTCTTTCTGCACCAACAGACGTAGGCACCAGTAATGGGGGGGTCCCGCAAACCGCAGGGAGTGGGGCAGTGTCTGGGCTGTGCCCAGCCTGTAACCAGTCCTTGGCAGTGACCACTTCAGCAGCCCAGGCCCCCCCCCCCCACAGTCCCACCGGGGCAGGCCCAAGGGCTCCATGCCGCTCATCCTGCCTCTCGCTCGCCCTCCGTGGCTGCCTGCCGCAAATCCAGCCAAGCCGGACTCCTGTGCACAAGCCCCGTGAGCTCAGAGCTGTCAGCCGGGCCCTGCAACGCGCTGCCGCGGGCTGTGTAGCCAGACCCTGCGCGCTTGGCTCATACCAGCTTCCTGCCTCCTTTCCCGTGTGCTCCAGCATATGGGGGGCGGGGGGGGGGCTTGCTCTGCTTGTACCCGGGTGGGGGCATCGCCTGCTCTTGTCGTTGGTCCCTGGGCCCAGCCACGGGGGTTCCGGTGTCTCGTCGGCTCCTCCATTCACAGCGTAGCCGGCCTGGGGCTGGGCTGCGAATGCCTTGCAGCTCCCGCTGTGCAGTACAGGGCTCTGCTAACTGGTACCTCGGCTGGGGGAGCAGCTCCATACGGGTCCCTGTCTCTGGTAAACCCCCCCCACACACACACACAGGGGGCAGAGGCTGCACTGAGCCGTCTGGGCCCCTGCTCGCTGGGGCAGCCACATTTGGCTGGGGGCAGTTCATGGCTCTCATCCATGGTTGGTTAATTAGGTTTCAGAACATCAATTCCCCAGCACGCCCTTGGAGGCCGGGAATGTCCTTATTGCAATCCTGGGAGGTGGGCGGGCACAAGCCGGCCCATGTCTAAAGGCCCCTCCCCCAGCCTTGCGGGAGGGACCACTGGACCCGGGAACCAAATGAAGATGGGAGACAACTAAAGAATAACGGGGTCAGGAGTGAAGGTCACAGGTTCAAAACTAGGGATCCAGAGGGGGACCCCGAGCAGAGAACCCCGGAAAGCGCCCGCTGCTCCTCAAAGGCATCTAGGGAGCCAGCGGACGTCACCCTGCCTGGATGTGTGAGACCAGGGATGAATAGAAATAGCCCCCCACAGTCGCAGAGCACCCCCTTTTCCAGCATCCTTCTCCTGGTATTATAGATAGTGACCTTGGCCAGGGCCAGGAGGAGGTTGACGAGGAGGTCTCACAACTTCACAGAGAATGTTTGGCTGGCTACACCATTGTACTGCTGCCCGTCACCAGCCTGGTACCAGGCCTAGCCAGGGCCCTTCGGCACCTTAGTAGGGTGACCAGACAGCAAGTGTGAAAAATTGGAACAGAGTCGGGGGTAATAGGCGCCTATATAAGAAAAAGCCCCAAATATCAGGACTGTCCCTATAAAATCGGGAAATCTGGTCACCCTCTACCTTAGCCTCCAGCACATGCTGCCCCAGAGATCAGGTGTAGCTGGGGAATTTAAAAATCAGAACTTGAATAATGACAACATCTCCTCACTCGCTCTCTGGAGAGAGAGAGAGAGAGAGAGAGAGAGAGAGAGAGAGTGTGTGTGTGTGTGTGTGTATATATACACACACGCACACCTCCGCAGCCCGCTCATTGCGTCCGCTCCTCAGCCCCACACTGCAGCAGGGAGCGGACAGTCTCCCTGGCTCCAGCTGCCGGGGCAGGAGGCTCGGGGTTCTAGCCTGACTGGGGGCTCGGTGCTGCTGGCTGATACTCGCCCTGGCCCTGGCTGATGAGATGGCTCCAGGAATCGCTGGGTGGGTGCGTGGCCCGGGCTCCTTTCAGCTTTGCAGCATCTCTGGCACTATGGGGCGGGGTGCGGCTGCTGCCATGCTGGGGGGGCAGTGCCCACCCACACTGCTCTATAAATACCCTGCACATGTCATGTTCGCTTGCTGTTTGCATTTGTGCAGCCTGGGAACAGCCCAGCATCCCGTGACCCCAGGGTGCTGAACCGACACTGGCTGCTGCTGGGGAGAGGCCTGACCCCCTTCCCCCTGCTGCCAGGACTGGCATGTGTCACGGAGCCCCCGGGCAATGCTCTGGAGCTGCTCCCCACAAAGCCAGTCAGGACTTTGGGGAGCCTCCTCTCCCTCGGAGCAGACTGTCTGCAGGGCAAGAAGCTCACACGGCTTCACCTCCTGGGTCTCTCCTTGGAGCATTCAGCATGTGCCCTCCGTGCGCTTCCCACAGCGAGTCTGCCCAGGCGGGGTCCTGGGGAAGCCAGAGGGTCCTGCACCCCCCACTTCGCAGTCAGACGTGACTCTCAGCCAGCCAGTAAAACAGAGGTTTATTAGATGACAGGAACACGGTCTAAAGCAGAGCTTGTCGGTCCAGCGAACGGGACCCCTCCACCGGGTCCATTCTGGGGCCCAGCAAGGCAGACATCCCCGTCTGCCCTCACTCCCCGTCCCCAGCCAGCCCCAAAACTGAAACCCCCTCCAGCCCCTCCTCCTCCTCTGGGTTTTGTCTCTCTCCTGGGCCAGGAGGTCACCTGATCTCTTTGTTCGCCTTTAGCTATTTCCTTGCAGGGGGGAAAGGCCCTGGCCATTTGTTGCTAGGAGACAGAGGGTCGGCCATTTATGCACACTGGAGACTTAAGAAATGCATAGGGGAAACTGAGGCACCCATCCAGTATTCAGAGGAAACATTAAGAACATTCCCACTTCGTCACAGCCGCACGCTGGCTCCAGGCACTAGGCTGGCTCTGCCGCCCCTGCTAGCTTGAGCTGTGCCCAGAACTCGCCCCTGGGCCTAGGCGCAGAGCCCCTGCAGCTCCCCACTGCTGGCAAGTCCCAGGGCAGCAGAGGCCCTGGCCTGGGCCTGCCCCACACTGGGCCTGGCACTCAGGGTTGCAGGGCAGCGTGTGGCCAGGCAAGACGAATGATCACAGAAAGATGGAGAGTAAAAGCTGAGCTGTTTCCTTATCTGCAGCATCAGGGCTTTGCTGTCATTACCAGAGCAATTATCATCTCATTGAGAGTCTTTAGCTGCCCTGATCCGCCTCGCCCCTGGATTTGATCTGCAGGCTGGAGCTGCCGGAAGGGAAGGCAGCGTAATGAAAAGGAAAGGGGGTCTCTGGCTTCTGCTGTGGAATCTCCACCGGACAGAGCAACCTGGGGCCAGGTGGGGAATTCGGAGAAGGACATTGCAACCTGTGTGTGCATCTCCATGGGAGCGGTGCCCACTGATGGGGGTGGACTGGCCCAGGGCAGGGTGGGGCACATCAGAGGCACTAGGGAGGTAACCAAAACCCCCATCCCATTACCCTCTGCTTAGCAGAACGGTTGCCCTCCCACCACCCTGTATCCACAGGGCAAGCTGGGGGGGGTGGGACAGGATGGGGAGAAATCGCTTATGGGGACTTGCTCCTGCTTTGCACCAGGCAGGTGCCAGGGCTCCAGCATCTGCCTCTCCTCTCTCTGGTCTCCGTCCCAGCAGCACTGGGCCTGCTCCCCCAGAAAGCAGAGAGCAGGACCGTGGCCTGTGCCTGCCTCTGGGCCTGGTGTTTAGGACAGCCTGGAGCCGGCAGCACCGTGGGCTGGCTGGGAGACAGAGGGCTTGTGGCCACTAGCAGCTCCTCCCACCCTGTGCAGCACAAACTGGCCCTGGCGTGGGAAAAGGCTGAGCCCAGCTGCAGCAGGAGGCTAGGGGACCTCATCTGGGTATTCTCTGCAAACAGCAGCATAGCTGCCCTGGGAGCTGGGGGCCCAGCAGAGGGAGCGGGAGAAGCCCCCTCCCTCACACCGGCTCCAACCCCCAGGGAGTGGCAGGACGGGTCCCTGCAGGACAGGCTCTAGCACCTCACCTGGCATCGGCAGAATAATGCCAACAACATTATAATGCGATAGATCCGTCAATGGCAGAGCTCGTCCGATACTGCATGCAGGTCCGAGCACCCAGCTCAGACAGGGCTGTGCAGAACTAGAGGGGGCTCAGAGGAGCAACGAGAAACATCACCTGGAAAAACTCTCGTCTGAAGAGATTGAAACGACTGGGACTGTTAGAGGAGATGAACAAGAGAGGTTGTGATTAAGTCTATAAAATAATGACTGGCCTAGATAAGGGAGATCGGGAGCATCTGTTCTCCCTGGCTCCTAGCACCAGGACAAGGGAAAGTTCAATGACATTGAAAGGTAGGAAATGCAAACCATGACAGGAAATTAGACTGTGGAACTCACTGCTACTTGATGTTATTGAGGTCTAGCACTTGGCAACGTTCAAAGAGGGAGTGATCATTTGTAGGCTAACAAGAATAGGCCAAGTTATAATAATTGCTAACACAGGGTCAAGCAGCCTGCAGTGACTAAATGTGTGATCACCCATCTCAGGGCAAACTTTTAAGAACCAGGACACGAACCCCAAGCTGGTGGTGAGTTCTATGCTTAGCTTCCAGCAACCAATCAAGTGTGAACTCCTCAGGCACTGTAACAGCCTCGCCATGGAGTCACTGACAGGACCCTGGGGTGTTCTGATCTGCCTCGCCACCCCAGTGAGCCTGCGTTTATGACAGATGGCCCCTTACACCAAGAATCAGAGCAACATTCAGGTCACTCCCCATCCCAAAGGACCCATCACCTACCCCAGATCAATTGCACCTTAGATCTCACACTAAAGACAACGCTTGTAGCCACTCCTATAATAAACTATACACAGATTTATTAATAGGAAAAGGAAATGAGAGGTATTTATATTGTTAAAGCAGGTAAATATAGATACACAAATGAGTTACAATCTTATGTTTCAAAGGGTAATAGAAGCTTCTATAATTAGTAAATTCTATATGCTCTTTAGGACTAACAAGCTAAGCAGCTGGAGATCCCTTGCTTATGCCTGGAAAACCTTGCCCTCCAGAGTCCAAGTGGAATAGAGCTACAGTTCCTTCTTGTTAGGTGTTGGTATTCCCTCCTTCCCCACCCCGTGCTCTGAGCTGCAAACTCGGCTGATGGGAGGAATCTACTTGCGAGACTCATCTTCATGGGGGAGAGCAGCGCAAAGCAACAGAGTCTGTTTTCCTCTTTAATGTTTCACAATAGTCCGTCTGGTGTCGATGGACCTTCCCTGGTGGCCAGGATGTAACACCTTCAGTTGCAGATCGCCACTTCACACTAGTTAGTGTCTCTCTCCTGGCGGGTGATTTACATGGTCACAGAAACTCACAATACCAATGCTCAAATAGCCCTGTCCAATATGGGATACAGACGCTGTAAGTGAGATTAATACCAGCAGCCATTCACAAGCATTCATTAAATCTAAACGCATTCTTACAACTCTAATCCCTATTTCAACAGTACTAATGCACAGGTGAGCCAGACTGGCCACCTCTTTATTTGTCAGTCTTCAGTTGAGACAAGGGGAGCTTGGCATGAGCTGGCACCTGGTCTGCCAGCACCACACGGAGCATATTAGAAGGAATTAAAACCTTATGCTTTGGGACTTAAACTGCTAGCCATCAGGACAAGATCTTCATGGGGGATGCTATCCCCCATCTGCCTGCTGTAGGTTCTCACACCTTCCTCTGCACCAGCTTCCTTGGAGATTTTTAATCCTTCCTTAGAGGTTTTTAAGGTCAGGCTTGACAAAGCCCTGGCTGGGATGATTTAGTTGGGGATTGGTCCTGCTTTCAGCAGGGGGTGGGACTAGATACCTCCTGAGGTCCCTTCCAACCCTGATATTCTATGATTCTATGGTGTTGGCCATGCTCAGAGATAGGATCCTGGGCAAGGTGAACTATGGGTCTGATGCAGTCTCGCAATTACTAGACTTCAGAGTCAGAGATTCCAAGGCTAGAAGGAACCACTGTGATCATCTAGTCTGACCTCCTGTATAGCACAGGCTGCAGAACTGCCCCACAATAACTCCTTTGCATCTAGGCCTGCTCTTTTAAACAAAATCCACTCTCGATTTAAGAATTGCCACTGACGGAGAATCCACCACAAACCTCCTAGATGATGTTCCATTTATTCACCCTCACTGTGATAACATTCCACCTCCTTTCCAGCTTTGGATCTCATGGGACCTGTGTTTGCTGGATTGAAACCCATCTATTAAAAAAAAAAAATCTCTCTTCCCATGTGGGCACTTTCTGCTGTCGGACCTCTTGAGGGTCACTTGGATAACTCAGTAGATTGAGCTCCTTTAGTTTTGCTGCCGTGCAGGTTTTCACAGCTCTGTTTGAAGTGGACAGTGTCCAGGAACAGTCTCACTAATGCTGTATACGGCAGCGATACCCCTCGAGACTCCCCTGCTTAACAGTGCAAGGATCACAGTCACCCTCTTAGGGCTTGTCGACCCAGGGAAATCTACCAGCCAAGTCACACCAGTATAGCTACGCCGGTAATCTCCCTGAGCAGACGCCCTGACCTAAAGCATTATACTGAGAGCTCATGTTCACCTGGTTTTCTCCTCTGACCTCTGTGTCCTTTCCATGTCCTCACATGCAGTCCTCGGACTTATAAGTGTCTTTGTTTCTAGACCCCTGACCTTGCATTTGGCTCCATTAAAATGCATGCTGTTCAAATGAGCCCCTTTACCAAGTGACTGCTCTGTAGACCTGCCCTGCCCCCATCATTTGCCACGCCAAAAGAACGTGAGTCAGCTGCAGTTTTACCAGCAATGGTTGTATCGTTTCCTCCAGCTCATTGATAAAGACGTGGCATAGCCCTGGGCCGAGAACAGCGCCCTGTGGCCCTTCACCAGATCCACCCCCTGGAGCAGGGCTCCCCATTTTCATTTACTTTTTGAGGCCTGAAGAAGAGTTCTGTGGAGCTCACCAACTTGTCTCTCACCAACAGAAGTTGGGGCAATAAAAGATCTCACCTCCCCCACCTCGTCTCTCTTTGAGATCGATCAGTTAAACAGTTTTTAATCCATTTTATATGGGCTACACTGCTGGTTATTTAAATCCGACTGTCACGCAGACTGCTATGGAGCGTTTGACTCAGTGCTAAGTATTATCCCTTTTGGGCCAGAGTGGTGAGCCAGCATTCATGGCCTTGTGGGCTGCTTGCCAAAGAAGTGAAAATGAGCGATGGAGCCAGGTAGTTCTTTGGGGCCGTGCTGTTCACGGACATGTACACATGTACACAGCCCTGTTCACACAACAGGGCAGGCAGCTCCCTTGCTCAGAAAGCCAAGCCCGCATTCCCATGTCCCCAGGAGCTCTAACTCTGCATCCTCCCGGGGCCCTGCTCACCACTTCTCGTGCTATCTGCTGGCTTTCTCCCGTTCCCACCCTGAGGCACACAGCTGCTCCCAGTCCATGGTTGGAGTCAGCCCCAGGGATAACCTCTGCCCACCTTGCCATGTGACCAGTAGCGGCGCCAGCTCTTCCGGCGCCCTAGGCGGCGGAAGGTCCCGCCCCCGAAATGCCGCCCCCAACAGCGGCGGCGGAAGGTCCCACCCCCAAATTTCTACGGGCGGCCGGGGCGCCAGCGCCCCCAAAATAGCAGCGCCCTAGGCAACCGCCTAGGTCGCCTAATGGGTTGCGCCGGCCCTGTATGTGACTCAACACCTTGGGCCGGGCAGCAGCTTCCTGTTGCTTCAGCTACCACTACACAAAGACCTGAAGAAGAGCTCTGGGTAGCTCAAAATCACAGGACACAGGACACAAAGGGTCATTTAATCGCTCCTTCCAGTGAGCTCAAATGAAAGGTGGTTGGTTACTGTCCGTGGGTGTCCTAATCTCTGATTGTTCTACAGATCAAAGACATGGTTGAGGGAAGCCATTAAACACTTTCCCGTCTAACACTCTGTTCTGTCAGTGTTATCATTAGCAACCACACTTACGAGCTCGTTTAAAAAATATCAAATGTATTTGACAAGACATATTTCCCATAAAACTATGTTGATTGGCATTAATTATGCTACCAACCTTTAATTCTTTACTGATTGTGTCCCTTTACTAGCTACTGTTTAACATTCTCTCTCGTAACTGATGGAATAGAACGTATGCAATTATCACACTAAGATATGAATACATCATTCTGCTTCTTTCCAAATACTGAACAGAAATATATACACTGAAAACTTTTGCTATTTCTGCATCATGATTGACAATCTTACCATCCTTGTCTAGAATCAGATGCGAACCATTGCTAGGATTTGGCTTGTTCCTGATATATTTAAAAGAATTCATTCTTATTATCCTTAATCCTTCACTGATACAGACAATTGATAAGGGAAGCTAAAGATGTTTCCTAGGTGCTAATTTGTATTGATACTGATTGCTATCAGCTTTTCTATTTGCTAAATATTTATTTTTAATTGCTTCTGCCACCACCCCTCATTACCCTTATTTTTGCAGAATTGTGTTTTTTGAAAGTCTAATAAAGCATTCCTAAACAACTCCAAATTTTCACAGTTTCATGTTTAAATATTTCCTTCCCCTCAGTTCTGCTTATGATTGTTTTCAGCTTTGGCAAATGGGCCCTTTTAAAAGCACCAGGTTGTACATATTGCTGTCCAGGACTACAAGGTTAGTGAGGTCGTATCTTTTATTGGGCCAACTTTTGTTGGTGAGAGAGACAAGCTTTTCCCACTTACAGAGAGCGCTTCTTCAGGTCTGAGAAACGTACTCAGAGCGTCACAGCGACCTGTAAGGTGGAGCAGAGTGTTTAGCACAAGTAGTTAACACGTAAGTCCCTACAGACCAGGACACACCAACTCAAAGCGGCACTAGACCCTGCCAGAACAGCAGATCCAAAACGTGCCGACATGTCTCCACGGGATCCGACACTTGCCTGTCACAACACGTGGTGTGCCGCACCCAGTGCACTAAATGCCCCAATAACTGCTATGTGGGTGAAACTAGAAAATCACTGCGCTCGCAGATGAACTCTAGGGTGACCAGATGTCCCGATTTTATAGGGACAGTTACGATTTTTGGGTCTTTTTCTTATATAGGCTCCTATTACCCCCCACTCCCGTCCTAATTTTTCACATTTGCTGTCTGGTCACCCTAACGAACTGGTGCCTGCCTGGCCTGCAGGGCAGCAGGTTCTCATCCCACGCGACGAGAGTCTCGGGGCGGAGCAGAGCAGCGTCCCCCTGCGTGACGGTCGTGGCGGCTGGGAGACGACGGGGGCTGGCCTGCCCTGGACCGGGCACACCATGCGCTGGCACTAATGCAGGATCTGAGCCCAGCTGCCCCTCAGCTCAGGGCCGTTAGCTGCACACGGCAGTAATAAAGGGCTAATACAGGCCTGATGGCACAGCCCGATCACAGCCTCATTTCCAGTCTGCACCTTAAACCTCCCAGCCAGCTTGGTGCAGGGGCTGCCTGCTAACGACCGAGGCCCCCTCGTCGCAGCCTGGTCCAGAGCCTGTGGCTGCCTTGGCCAGATCCTCCCCGCAGCATCCCCCAGAGCTCCCTGCCGGGGAGACAGCCCTGTGCTGGCTCGGTGGCCCTGCAGTCGGCTCCTTGCAGCTGGCCTCACTCTGTGCCCAGCCCCTGCGCCAAGGACGTATAAACCAGGGCAACAGGAGGACAAAGCAGCAGAGTGGGGCTGGCAGGGGAGGGGGTTCTCCCCCAAGGAGCTGCCCTCGGGCAGGAGCCTAGTGATTTATTCCCTCCCCCCCAGCCGCCAAGCTGGGTGCCATGCTGGGAGCAGCCTCCTTCCCCTAGCTAGCAGCATGGGCCAGACCCTGGAGCAGCACCGGGGAACACAGCCCACCCGTGGAAAGGCAGGTGTCCTAGGGCTTGATCCCACACAAAGCCCCCGGTGGTCCCCCCCAGGGCAGGGCCCCGCAAAGCCCCCGGTGGTCCCCCCAGGGCAGGGCCCCGCAAAGCCCCCGGTGGTCCCCCCAGGGCTTGATCCCACACAAAGCCCCCAGTGTTCCCCCCAGGGCAGGGCCCCGCAAAGCCCCCGGTGGTCCCCCCAGGGCAGGGCCTCGCAAAGCCCCCGGTGGTCCCCCCAGGGCAGGGCTCACTGAAGGCTGGGGGGCCCAGGACAGCATCATGGCAGAGCCTTGGGATACCATCCTCACAAGCACAGCAGGGGTCACAGGGGCTGGAACTAGGGGTACTGGGGCTCCCCCGGGCTTGACATGGTTTCCATCATATCCAGGGTTCATAGTTAAGTTCAATGGCTCTCAGCCCCCCCACTATACACATTATTCCAGCCCCCCTGGGGGTAGCGGGGGCTCGCTGGGGCTGGATGGGGATGGAGGATCAAGGGAGGACACAGCCTGCCCTCTAATCCTCTAGTCGGTGATTTTGAAGTTCCTTGTCCAAGGCCACAGAGCAATGAAAACAAAACCCATCTTCTGAGCCTTTGCTCTGCCCACTAGACCCCACTACCCTCCCAGAGCCAAGCACGGAACCCAGAAGTCCTGGCCCCCCCCACTCTACCCCCAAGACCCCCTCCCTCTCATGCACATGCTGCACAGATCCCCAGTAGCCCCCTTGCCCCAGCGCTGCCCCCAGAGCCTGCTCCTGCTCTCAGCCCACGACCGCACCCACAGAACACAAGGCTCCCTGTGGGTCGCTCAGGCGCGCAGGGAGGGGCCGGGCCTGGGGCTGTCGCTCCAGCCCCTCCGCCCCAGGAAGGTGGACAGGGGGCCCCAGGAAGGTGGACAGGGGGCCCCAGGAAGGTGGGCAGGGGGCCCCAGGAAGGCGGGCAGGGCCCCAGGAAGGCGGACAGGGCCGCAGGAAGGCGGGCAGGGCCCCAGCTTCCCAGGCCGCCTGCAGCCCCCCTGCCCAGCCACGTGCTCTCAGGCAGCAGCTAGTTCCCCTGGCTGAAGCGAGCAGCCAGCAGGGCAGGCCAGGGAGCCCCCTCCCCCCCCCCGGACATCCCCTCAGCCTCCTTCCCTGCCAGGCCAAGAAGCCTGACCCTGGGGGCTTCATGGGGATGTTGCTCAGCACCCCTCCCCTGCCCCAATGAGGGAGCAGGACAGGCCATGGGGACAGGGCTTAGCTCGCAAAGGAGATGAGCACAGAGCCGTGGGGGAAACTGCAGGCTCAGGGGTCCCAGTCAGGGGTTCTCTCCCCTCAGTCAGTGCTTCCCCCCCAATACCCCAGAGCTGGGGGGTCCCAGTCAGGGGTTCTCTCCCCTCAGTCAGTGCTTCCCCCCCGATACCCCAGAGCTGGGGGGTCCCAGTCAGGGGTTCTCTCCCCTCAGTCAGTGCTGCCCCCCAGCCCCGGTGCGGTGATGGGAGCGGGGGTGGGGAGGTCAGTCAGGGGGGCACACTCCCCTCAGTCACTGCTGTCCCTTCCCACCCCAATCCCTGGTGAGGGGCAGCCTCTGTGGCCAGCCTAGTGCATGGGGCTCCCCACAGAGCACCCCACAGCCCACCCAGATGCTCAGCCAGGGAGCTTCTCCCAAAGTCCTGCCTCTCTCCAGGCCACCCACTCCTCATCCCAGCCTCAGTTTCCCTCACCCCTTTCCTCAGGCCTCCCAGCCAGACTCACCAACAGAGCCCAGCTCCCAGTACCAGCCGTGCAGCCCCCCCGGGACTGGCCACGGGCCAGCCCCCCACACTCCCCCAGCAGGAGAGCTCACCACAAGTGAGGGGGGTGGGGTGAGCCCATATTTTAAAGGCCCCAGACTCCTCCCCTTTCCCAGCATGCTTTGCCATGAGACGCGTGATGGCTGGGCCAGGCCTCCCCTTCCCCCACTCTGTTACCACCGACCCCACATGGCTGGCTGCTCTGTGCCCGCCCCAGCCCACCGGCAGTGGGGAAGGGGAGCTCCGGCTGCTTCCCCCGCCCCCCTGGAGTCCCAGCCAGGGACAGGGCTGGCTCCCTCCCCGGGCGGCTCAGGGGCAGGGGCTTGGGACAATCAGCCCACAGGGGAGAGGCTCAGACGGCACCGACCTGCCAGGGCTGATCCTAGGGCTAGGCCCAAAGCCAGCTGTCCTGGGTGCAGAGTCTGTGGGGTGGCCTTGGGAGAAGGGGTCCCAGCACCGGCCAGCTTGTTCCAGGCCTCGGGCACCCTGAGGGCGGGCGCAGCGCCCCAGCCCAGTCGTGTGGTGGGCTTTGTTGGCAGAGGGGCGGGGCTGCAGGCAGCCATCTCCCCCATGCAGATGGGGGGCTGCGGTGGCGTGAAGCCCTGGGCTGAACAGGCCCCAATCACCAGAAGTTCCCTTTGCAGTGACTCCATCCCGTGCCCATCCATCCCTGTCACTTCCCAGCCCCGGGCACCAGCCATTCCCTGGGAGCTGCCACCTTCCCCTCGGAGCAGGCGCCCACTCGCAGGCTCTCCTGAAGAGCTGTGATCTGCCAGGCCAGCTACGGTCCCAGCCATGCACAGGGCCCCAGGTGACCGGGGAGGGAGCGCAGCGGCACACCCTGGGCGCTAGACAATCGATCTGAGACAGGACAGGCTTTTGTCCTCTTTAATGTCTCGCTCTAGTCCGCCTGGTGTCGCTGGGCCCCCTGTGTGGCAGGACAGAGCGCCTTGGAGACGGTCTTCACGCTAGTGAGTGTCTCTCCTGGCTGGTGAGTTATAGTCACAGAGGTTCACGATGCAAATGCTCCAACGTTACCGTACGAGGCGGGAGTCGGATGCTGTACGTGAGATTAATGCTGCCAGCAACTCGCCAGCATTCCATAAAGTGCGGACACTGAACCCTTCTGATAACCCGAATACCTGGTTTACCGGCACTAGCCCACAGGTGAGCCAGCCTGGCTCCAGCTCCGGGTTCGTCAGTGTTCACTGGGCCCCGCTGGGGTGTGGACAGCAGCTCCCCCCCGGCTCCCCCACAGCATGGCAGTGCCATCTGCACCCGGGAACAGCACACACCACGGCCCCTCCCCGTGGCAGCCACACTCGTCACAGCAGCTTAATGGAGCCCATTTATATGCAAAATCTCCAGGAAAAAGTGGTAATTAATGAAGTCCCTTTCATTACCATTATGCAAATGTGATTAATTTCAGCTGTTATGAATATGCAAATATTACAATTATGATCTAATTGCCAGCGCGTGTGCAGGGGAGCAGGCGGGATGATGAATCACAGTCTTGGCCCTGGAGCTGCCAGGCTGGCACATGGCACAGGGGGCATGGAGCAACAGCAGCACCTGGCCCAGCCATTGGGCGCTGGCTGCAAGGGGCCTGAACACAGGAGAGGGGCAGGGCCTGCGGGGGTGGGGGGCGTGAAGGCAGGACTCGGGGGTGAGCTTTCAGAGAGGGGAGCAAGGAGCACAGAGAAGTGACTTGCCAGAGCAGGAAGCGAACCCAGGAGTCCTGGCTGCCAGCCCCACACTGCTGTGGGTCTCCTCAGCACGAAGGCCATGAGCGCAGGTTCCACTCCAGTCCCCATGCACCTCTGCTGGGAGGGTTTTGGGGGGGGTCAAGGCACCTGGGAAGGGAGGTGCTGCTGCCTTACGCAGAGCCCAACAATACCCACCAAGGGGTGCTCCTGGGATGGGGGGTGCAGGCAATGGAGCTGGAGGGGTGTAGACTGGGGGGCCTTCTCACTCAGGCTCGTGTGGCAGGGCACGTGTGAGGGGGACACACACACGGATGGCAGGGCAGGCAGCTGCACCCCTCCATCACAGACGAAGGAGCTTCTGTTTCTTCTCAACTTGCTGTGCCAGGCCCTGGCCTGGCCTGGACGCCCTGATGCTGGCCAGCACAGCCCGGGGGCAGGCCCCTGCACCACACGCTCCTCCCAGCAATTATTTATCTACAGAAAAAAATCATTTATTCAGCAATTCCCTCCATAAAAGCCTGTTTCCAGCACGGGCCCATTGCTTGCGCCCTGGTGCAGAGTGAGGACACAGCAGAGGCAGGGATGCAGATGGGGGGACTGGCTGGCGATTGGGGGATGGGGGAAGGGAAGTTTCTGCATCTGGGGCAAAACAAAATCTCTTTGGAAGCACGACGGGGCTGCCCCCTGGCCACACGCAACGGGCCGTGTTTCTGAGCGATGCAGCCAGCTCCTGGCCGGGCCCACCCATCACCGGCCTGCTCCATGGAGCCCGACGTCCCCAGCCTAGCACTGCGGCTCGGCTCCCAGCAGCATGTGAGCCGGGTTCCCTTTCGGGCTTCGCCAAGGGGAAGGGAGCAGTGCCACCGACATGGGCACCCGACCCTGCGAGCCCGGGCAGCAGGGCGAGCAGGCTGCTGTTCCTGCAACTGGCCCTCACCTGCTGGGAAGGAGGTGCCCCGGCCAACGTGGGCAGGAGACTCCATGCCAAGCGGCCTTGGGCAGCCGGCAGCTCTCACTCCGGAAGAAGACAGGGAAGTGTGGATAAAGGGCTGGGAGGGATTGTAGGCAGCTCAGGAAGCCCTTGAAGGTGCGCCCCGGGGAGTGGGTTGGGGAGGAGAGGGGTAGGGGGAGCAGTTGGCCACCTGGCTTCATGCCAGCTCTGTAGGGTCACTGGAGCCGGAGGGGCCCAGGAGGGCACCATGCCCCAAGGGGCCTTATCCTCTGCATACGCGTTGGCTGGTGTCTCCTGCCTGTTTCACAGCTGCCATGGGAGGCGCTGGGATCAGCACCGGTCCCCAGCCCTGCCCCAGGGTTCTGAGCCGCTCACACTCACATCCCCACTCCCCCAGGGAACAGCTGCAGAGAGAGTGCGGCTTGGCCTGCGCAAATGCACACGCGTCAGCACGGAGCCACGTGCACATGTGTGCACACACGTATGTAAGCACCCTGCCGCGCACACGCCACGAGACACGTGTGCATGCAGACAGACGCTGGGACATATGTGCATGCACAGACTGACGGACGTGCCCACACACACACATACACACACACGTACAGAGACCGACAGACGCACAGAGCCAGGCCAAGCCACGCAGAGACGCACACACAGCCTGACAGCTGGGAGCTCCTGCCTCGCAGGCTGCTCTTGCTGGAGAAACCCTTGGAGACTCGGCTTCCCCATCACAGCTCAGGCAGCCCCGGCTCAGGCCTGGGACCGCTGGCAGCATGGGGCCAGGAGCATGCAGGTGGGCTGGCTCGGGTTTGGCTGGTCTCAGGCCGACCCAGGGACGTGACCTGTGCTCTGGGGGGCCTAAAGTAGATGGACACTGGTCAGGCAGCAGCTGAAAGCTGGGTGGTGTGACAAAGTGAGAATGTTTTGTTGTGTTCTTTGAATACTGAGGGGGAAGGTTGCAGGGGAGTTTGGCTGGGACTGTCTGCATGGGGGACGGAAGGAGACCTGAGCATGTAACATGATAACCCAGGAGGGAAGTTGGAGGCCAGGTAACACCTCTGACCGGGAATCTGGACAAAGGACAAAGGCTGGGGGAGGAGCCGGGGGGAAGGGAGAAAGGAGATGCCTGGAAGGGGTTGGGAGTTTTTTGGAAGCTGGCTGGGAATGAAGAGGGAACTCTGACGGGGCTTGGGCTTCCCAGCGGGGCTGTGGCCTCCCTGGGCCCCCCAGATGGACCTAACTAAAGGGGATCCTGTTGTCTGTACTGGCAAGACCTGTTTTGGACTGTGTTCCTGTCGTCTCAATAAACCTTCTGTTTTACTGGCTGGCTGAGAGTCATGGTGAATCACAGGAAGCCGGGGGTGCCGGGCCCTGACTCCCCCACACTCTGTGACAGGTGGCAACACGCCCCAAGAGGCCAAGGTGATGCCAGCGCCTTGGACAGCTGGGGCTGCTCTGCCAGACTCCCTGCATGGCCAATAGCCCCCCATGGAGGTGTGGGGGTAACGCCACCCCCGAGCACAGGGCAATCAGACACGGGGGGGGTACCAAGGGACAGTGAGGAACGGGGTTGTGTCCCTTTAAATCGCTGGTGAGCCCGCTAGGCACCCTCTGGTCCAGAGCCCAGTGCCTCACAGCGGGGGCAGGACGTCAGGACAGCACCCCCTGCTGGCAGCTCTGCACAGAGCTCAGGGCGACTCCAACATCTCCACAATTGCCTCGCGCTGGTGTCGGACCGAGCCCGCCTCCATCCCTCCCTTCCCCCGCGCTGCGTCCTGCCCCGCGGCCCCGTGGAGCCGTGGGCTCTGCCTGGGGGGAGCTGCTCCGCGGAGGCGCTGGCACGTGTGCCCCTGGCTGCGGCAGCAGCGAATATTTTATTTATAACCATGTAATTAGTGTTTTCCCTGCGAGAGGCAGAAGCTAAACATTGCTTATTAGAAGGGCTGAGCCTGATGCAAGCTAATGCCAGCATCTCCGCTGAGGGGCTGGCTGCAGGCCAGCCTTCCCGAGCACCTCTGCCCCCCATGCACCCGCACGGCACAGGCAGCCGCCAGGGTGCAAGGAGCCCAGCTGGGAAAAGGGCATTTCCTAGACTGGCCCCTGGCACTGCCAGCCAGAGACCTCCCCGCCAGGTGGGGCCTGGGCCCTGCACAGACACACGGGGCAGCACGGCCCCATGCCGGACGCACACAGAGGGGAGCAGGCTGCCAAGCGCATCACCTGAGCGCTTGGCACAGCCCCAGCACACTGGGCTGCCTGGGGTGGCTCCCAGCATGACCTGGCTGCAGCCAGGCCACTGAGGCCTCCCAAGTGGCAGAGAGCTGGGCTGGGCTTAGGGAGATGGTGTCACGGAGTGTGGGGGAGTCAGGGCCCTGGTTCTGCCTCCCCCACATTTCCCCTGTAGGTTTTTGGCTACGAGATTCCTCTTGCTGGGCAAGCGCCTCAGCCCGGGCTCGAGCCAGCTGCAGTTCAGCGCTAGGCCAAGAGCTCTCTGCAGCGTGGGCTGAAACACTCCCTAGCAATGTAATCATCCGTCTCCATCCCAATTAATCGGTACGAGGGAGCCGACGAGTGGCTCCTATCAGCAGCAGCATCTTGGCTCTGCTGCATTTGGGGAATTAGGTAACTAGGCAACTAAGGAAGCAACGGTATTAGAGTGACACCGAGTTACCAGTGAAACCGACCCGCAGTTAGAGATCCGTCCGGACCCCCCTCTCCCTACCCGCATCTTGGACACTCAGCCATGCGGCCTGCACGGGGGCCTGTACCATTACCAGACCCCAGCTGCATGTTAGGACAGTATCTGTAACCCACCCACATGGTGTCCCGTGCTGGCACAACCCCCCCCCTCCAGGTTCCTGCCGTAAGCCCTTCTGTCCCCACCCCACAGAGCTTGTCCCAGCCACACCTGTGCCAGCGTCTTGCTGTGCACCTTGGGGCTGATCCTGCGCCCCCTGAAGTCAGTGGAAGCACTCCTGAGCCCCTGCCCACCCACAAGTCTTCGGGGCTATCAGGGCTGTCTCTTGCTCATGGGGAGGGGCCGACGCCCCAGCCAGGCCAGTGCTCTGGGGTACACCGTGGGGAAGGGGAGAGTGTGAGTAGACTATGCAGCCTCTCCGTGCGACAGAGTGGCCTGTATCTCCGTGGAACAGGGTGGCACCCACCTCTCGCGAGCCCCCGGGTGAGCGCGTGTGTCTGCTGTCTCTCAGCTGGTGGTGACCAGGTGGGTTTTCAGAGACTCAGCCCTCTGGCTGAGTCACACACGGTATGTGGAACAGAACAATCCCCTTCTAGCCTATTCAGCCTTTAACTTGTCCCCCCAGAGCTTCCTCCCTGGAGGCAGTCTTCCTGCAGCCCTCCCTGGGTTGGTCCTTACTCAGTCCCTGCAGCCAGCCAAGAGCTCTCTCTTGCTCACCCGGTCCCTGCCTGTGCTGAGCTGTCCATGGTCCTGCTGCTCTTTCAGCCAGCCAGGAACACGGTTCTCTCTTCTCCAGCTCCAGGCAGCAACTGACGGACTCTGACCCTGTAGCCTCCCTCACTGGCTGCTTCCTCACAACCATCTAGGCGACTTGGAGGACTTCTCTTCTGCTGCTTTCCTGAGACGGGTGTGGTAAGACAGTGATCAGACCTGTAGCCAGGAACCTCCTGCTCTCAGGGGTGCTCCAGCCACAGCCACATTCCCTGCACCCAGGCAGCTGCCAGGCCCAACCTGCACCCCACCAGGAGGGGAGACGCCAAGGGCACTCGGTCTCCAGCTGTGTCTGGCGCTGGCCCCGATCCAGGCAAGCTCAGGCTGTTCTGGCAGGTGGCCGGACCGCTGTTCCCTGCCGGCCCAGCAGGGAATGTCATTGGAGCAGGCGTGGGGCACATTTGCAGATATTCTGCTTTCACCCCAGAGCATTGTCCTGAGAGAGCTCGTTTGCATGGGCAAGCGTTCCAGGTAGCCCAGCCCCCAGCAGCCATGCACCCCCTCCTCCCTGAACTGGCGGGGGAGCAGGACGGCAGGTGCAGAGGGCTGGGAGTTACAGAGCTCCAGCGTTTCGCCAGCTTTGTGGGGAACAAAGAGTCACATTTGCGGTGACAGACCGTTGCGGGGCGCAGCCTCACCCAGGACTTCACGGACCTGCCACGCTGGCCGGCACTGCCCGAGAGCCTTTCCCAGGCTTGCTGGCACCCGGCAGGAAAAGAGAAGGGGGGTCGTTTGCTCTCAGTGACAGCAAACAGCCTTCACCCTTTCTGATTCAGCCCCAGTGCTACCCCTCGGGGACACAGGCTGCCTGGGTGCCAGAGACTTTCCAGGGACGGCTCCCCAGCCTTTGACAACTTCCTTGCTGGATATTCATAGAAGGTGGGGGACCGATGCCATCAGCCTCCGCACCCCGCACAGCGAGATTTCTGGCCGCCTGCCAGGTGCTGGACTGGGGCACAGGGCAGAGCCGGGGACACCCCAGCACGCTCAGCATTTCCAGGCTGGCTGCAGCTTCTCCATTAAGCTCAGACAAGAGCGCAGGGTGGCTGGATGCAAGACAGACAGGACCCCACCCAGATGACACATGGCACCACCCCCTGGCCCAGCAGGCAGCTCTGTCCCCAGCCCAGGTACCCAGGCCCTTTCCCTGCTCAGGGATGCGCCACCTGGAAGAGTCCATGCTGGGTCCCCTCTCCTGTGCTCTCAGCCCCCCTGTGTTCTCTCTGGGTGCCTGTCGGAGCTGGGCTGGGCCACCAGCGGGCTGCACTCCCACAGCGCACGCTGCAGAATGTCATGCCAAGGAAAGGCTGAAGCGGGCATGCGCTCGTGCCAGCGAGCTGGTGTCATTCGGGGCTGCAGGCCCCAGGGCTGGCACCTCAGGAGCATGTTCTCTTTCCTGCACCACTGCACTGACACCATCACGCACGGGTACACAGAGGGCTTCACCAGCCCAGGGGTAGCTACAACCACTCGCTCGCTCCCTCAGCAGCTGGTCCTGCCATGGGCAGAGCGACTGCACCCCCGACCCTGTGCGCCTGGCAAAGGCACCTTCCCCTGCGATGGCAAAGCCCCACAGCCACCTCTCCTTGTCCGTGCTCCACGGGGGAGCGAATGTGTGCTGGTCGCTGCACCCATGAGATTGCAGGGGCCTATTCCCAGGGCTCTGCAACCCCAGGGCCAGGATCTGCCCCATGGCATCAGTGGCTGGTCCTGTGCATGACTCCACAGAACTGGCATGTGCTGTGGAGCCAGAGGAGTGACGCCAGGCCAACCCAGACACCCTGGCCTAGTGCACATGCCTGGACACACATCGCCCCACACGGTAGTGCCAGCCCCACCTGTTCAAAAATCAGACACCAGACCCCAAAACCCACAACGCTGGCCCCCAGACCAAGTTTTGTAAGGATGGAATGGTGCGTTTGGGTCCCCGCCTCCTGCCCCCCGCACGCTGGCAAACAGCTCTGCTCCCAGCTCATGCCCTTGGACCCTGCGCCAGCTGAAACTGGGGCCGCCTCGTGCTAGGCCCCATAGCCACATGGACAGGGCCGGCGCTCCCATTAGGCGACCTAGGCGGTCGCCTAGGGCGCTGCTATTTTGGGGGCGCCTGCGCCCCCGCCGCCCGTAGAAATTTGGGGGCGGGGCCTTCCGCCGCCGCTGTTGGGGGCGGGATTTCGGGGGCTGGCGCCGCTACTGCACATGGAGGGCAGGAGTCCCGCCCCCAGGAGCTTACAGTCCAATGGAAAGTGGTGGCGAGGTTGTAATGCGGAAACTAGGGCCACCAAACTCATCCCCTGTAGGGCCCACAGCACAGCTGTTAACCCCTGCTGGGCTGGCAGGAACCAGAGGGGGACCCCAGTGAAAGGTAACAGGTAACAGTCCCTGTAAGCCTCAAGGTGGTGCCTGGAAGACCCAGGCTGTGGAAGGCTGAATTCCTGGGACGGCCTGGTCACCTGCCTGGCCCTCACACTGGCTCTGGGCTGCCACACCTGCTTTGTAACCGGCAGCGCCCACTCACCAGAGCAACAGTGCACAAGTGTTGGCGCAACAGCCAAATCCACCTCTACGCACACCATGTCGCACAGCAGAGCATCCAACCGGCGCGCCAGGCCTGACACCAACTTTCCGACACAGACGATTTTCTCCCCTGCCCGGAGCAGTGTCACGGAGTGAGGGGGAGTCAGGGCCCTGCACCCCTCTTCCTGCGATTCACCATGACTCTCAGCCAGCCAGTAAAACAGAAGGTTTATTGAGACGACAGGAACACAGTCCAAAACAGGTCTTGCCGGTACAGACAACAGGACCCCCTTTAGTTAGGTCTGTCTGGGGGGCCCAGGGAGGCCCCAGGCCCCTGGGGAAGCCCAAGCCCCGTGGGGCCACCCCTCTCCATTTCCAGCCAGCTTCCCAAACTGAAAAACTCCTTCCAGGCGTCTCCTTTCTCCCTTCCCCCCGGCTCCTCCCCCAGCCTTTGTCCTTTGTCCAGATTCCCAGTCAGAGGTGTTACCTGGTCTCCAACCCCCCTCCTGGGTTCTCATGTTACATGCTCAGGTATCCTTCCTTCCCCCATGCAGGCAGTCCCAGCCCAGCTCCCCTGCAACCTTCCCCCTCAGTATTCAAAGAACACAACAAAACATTCTCACTTCGTCACGGGCAGCGTCTGCACGCAGCGTTCAGAGCCACAGCCCAGCCCCGTCCTGCTTCAGCTCCGGGAAGGACCGGGGCGGGGGGAGCAGGCTCTTACCCGGTACGTGGGCTGGCCCACACAGAGAGCCACAATACACATGCCGCCGGCGGCTTCCCACCAGCACTGGGCCCCGGGCAGCAGCGTCCTTGGCTTTGCCTGGCTCTGGGGGCAGAGCAGTGACAGCTACAGACCGCTGGTCTGGCACTAGAGTGACACAACCCTGTGCTAGTGTCGGTTACTCGCGTCACAAGCTCCTAATCTGACCTCGTCCTGCTGACAGACGGCGGCAAAGCGGAGGAGACCCGGTCTGGGTATGGTACCCCTCCGGGTCTCCTCCCGGCTCTGTTTGGCAAGTTCTCAGCTGTGGCCTCTGAAATCTGTCGCCCCAGATCACAGAGCGGCCTCAGCTTTCCGTGCCGTCGCAAGCCGTCCTGCAGCAGGGGCCACAAATGCCCTGCGTCTGGGAGAGCTGGCACCGCGGCCCAGGCCGGGCTGGCACACAGCGAGGAGGAGGAAGACTTAGGCTGAAGCTGAGGCAATGTCTCCCAGGGCAGAGCTACCCCAGGATCGTCTCCCCAGGCACGGGGTGGAGCTGCACAGCCACACAGAACCTCGGCTAGCGGCATGGGCCAGCGGGGACCCCCTGCGCCACTCCTCTGTGCGGTGAGCTCACAGCTGGCCCAGCCGCTCCATTCGGGCTCCTGCAGGCACAGTGGGGAACAGGAGTCCCCGGGCGGGCGCTGCAGCTCCACCGCGCTGTGTGGGATCCCCAGCGCTGCTGGCTTTAATGGGAGTGTAATCGGCTTTTAATTAGCGCCTTCTCCTCTCACCTCAGGGGGGAGGGATCGAGAGGATAAACACAGTGGGGTGTCAAATGACTGGCACACCACCAGCCTACTGTTCCTGCACCTGATAGCGCAGCTCTGTACCACGAGTGTGAGTGTGTAGCCCTGCGCCCCAGGGTGTGTGTGTGTGTGTGTGTGTGTGTGTGTCCCCAGGGTGTGGGGGGGAGTTGTAGCCCTGCACCCAAGGGTGTGTGTGTGTGGGGGGGGAGTTGTAGCCCTGCACCCCAGGGTGTGTGTGTGTGG
>QXTE01000205.1:2137070-2151877 GCA_003942145.1 Platysternon megacephalum | reverse complement strand
CGGGGGGCTGAGGGGGGGGGAGTTGTAGCCCTGCACCCCAGGGTGTGTGTGTGTGGCAGGGGGGGAGTTGTAGCCCTGCACCCCGGGGGCGGGGGGCTGAGAGGGGGGGAGTTGTAGCTCTGCACCCCAGGGTGTGTGTGAGGGGGGGGGAGTTGTAGCCCTGCCCCACGGGGGCGGGGGGCTGAGGGGGGGGTGCTCTACCACTGGTCAGGATGGGGCTGTGCTGAGCCGGACACTGGGCAGAGTCCCAGGGAGACTCAGTCCTGCCCGAAGGAGCTGCCAGTCTAGGAACAGCGGAGGCTCTAGAGCCGTTCAATCTCCATTCGCTTGAGCCCCGGAGCCGGCACAGAGTCCAGGCACTGTCACTGTCTCGCAGCCTCTTGGCACCCCCNGGGGGGGGGAGTCGTAGCCCTGCACCCCGGGGGCAGGGGGCTGAGTGGGGGGGGAGTCGTAGCCCTGCACCCCGGGGGCAGGGGGCTGAGAGGGGGGGGAGTCGTAGCCCTGCACCCCGGGGGCAGGGGGCTGAGTGGGGGGTGCTCTACCACTGGTCAGGATGGGGCTGTGCTGGGCCGGACACTGGGCAGAGTCCCAGGGAGACTCAGTCCTGCCCGAAGGAGCTGCCAGTCTAGGAACAGCGGAGGCTCTAGAGCCGTTCAATCCCCATTCGCTTGCGCCCCGGAGCCGGCACAGAGTCCAGGCTCTGTCACTGTCTCGCAGCCTCTTGGCACCCCTTGCCCGGCCCCTGGACTCAGTGCTGAGCCCCCAGGCTCCCCCAGGGCTCAAACACCCACCCAAGGGGGGCGCGTGGGAGGGGAAGGCTTAGCACAGCCACATACTTTGCACCAGGTTCTAAACCACTATCACTCTCGTTAATCACACGAGAAATACACAGATCTGCACAACCCCACGCGCACGTCCCTGCCTCAGTTTCCTCGCCACTCCCGAGCACTCTGAGCTGGGCACATGGTCACCCGGGGCCATCCAGGGTCCTGCTGCCATGCATGCTTCCCCCCCTCCCCAGCTGTCCCAGATGTCCCTGAGAGGCTCGCCCTGCTTGGGGGACCGGGACAGCTCAGGGGCCTCCGGCAGGGCAGCCAGAGGCAGCAGAGGCTGAACAGTTGCTTCCAGAAGGGAGCTCTCAGCAGGGCTAAGGAGGAGGCAGCAAGGGACCTGCAAGCCACCCCCACGTACGGGGACCTAGCACCAGAAGCAGGAGGGTGCTGTCCTGCAAAGCCAAGGACTGGCCCTGGGTGCCCCCATCAGCTCACCGGGGCCTACGAGCGAGCGGCTGTGACAGGGGCCCAGGCTCTGCAGTCGCAGCCCAGCCAGACACAATCAGCAGCGATCTCCCATATCCTGCAATCTGCTCCCTGCATCCCCGCTGGCAGCTCCCGCTGTTCCCATTTGCACTCAGCGCCTGAGCCCTGGGAGATAAAGCTCCCATGACGCAATCCAGCCATGAGCCGTGTATCTGATCGGCGAGACGATGCCGACATGGCACAGGGATAATTAGCCAAGAGAAAGGGAGGGTTCCCCTAAGATCCGTCTGTTCCTTTCCATGCCCACAGCCAAACCTCTTGTTCCTGCCCCATGGGTGTGTGTGTGTGGCTGTGCTAATCCCAGGGCCCTGCACCCCTCTTCCTGGGATTCACCGTGACTCTCAGCCAGCCAGTAAAACGGAAGGTTTATTAGATGACAGGAACACAGTCCCAAGCAGCGCTTGTAGGTACAACCAGAACCCCTCAATCAAGTCCTTCTGGGGGGTTTAGGGAACTTAGCCCCCAGCTTGGGGTTCCCTGCGTTTCACCACCCAGCCCAAAACTGAAACTAGCAACTCCTCCAGCAGGTCTCTCCCCCCTCCCCCTGCTCCTCCTCTCCTTTGTTCAGTCTCCCGGCGGAAGGTGTCACTTCTCCCACCCCCCTCCTGGCTCAGGTTACAGCTCAGGTAGCTTCCTTTCCATCCCCAGTGTCACTCCCCTGCCACATTCCCAGGTCAAATCTGCCCTGCTCCCTGCTCCGTCACACGGCTGAACCAGGCACTGCCCAGGGAGAGCATCCCCACGTGGCCAGGGCCTGGGGCCCGTGCCAATGTCCCAGCCACATCAGGGCACGGCTTGTGGATCTTCTGTCTGCTGCTGGGATCTGAGAGGCAGGGGCCAACCGGCAGGGTGGGCCAAGACGGGATCCAGCCAGGCCGAGCTGCCCCTTCTTGCCTCAATGACCCACGTGTGATCCAGCCTGCTCCTCGGCCCAGCTGCCTCTCCCCAGCACGCCCGCAAGGGTGGGGATCGCAGCGCACTAAGCCCATGCTCCTGAACAAGCTGCCTCTTCATGGCCCTGCTCTCTGCCCTGGGTCTCTGCGCCCGCCCCAGCATGCCAAGCCACTCAAAGCAGCTCTCAGGTACAGGAGCCCCATGGGGCACCGGGGCAGCCACACTCAGACCCCACCCACCCCCGGAGCTGTACAGACACTTCTGTCTCTGGGAAATGAGACCAGAACCTCCTGGTCCCCTGCAGGTGACTGCACTCAAAGCCCTGGGACCACAGGGACCGTCTACGGGGGAAAAGGGAAATAAGCAAAATCCAACCACAACTCAGTGGCCAGCCCCACAGCTCCACGTATTTACTGTGCAGCTTCCTGTGTCTGGAACGCGTTACACACCATCCCCACCCACTCCCGGGTCCAGTCAGACTCGGTGTAGTACAGGGCATCAGAGAGGGGCTCGGTGTGATCCAAGGATGTATCAGGCAAGGCACTGCCAGCAGAGCCATTGCACACGGCACTGGGAAGCTCCCATCTGGAGCACTGTGTACAGGTCTGGTCAGCCACGTTCAGGACAGGTGAATTCACTCTGGAAGAGGTGCAGAGAAGAACTAGTAATGGGATGAGCAGGGGAAGGGAGGGCCCATCTTATGAGAGGAGACTCGAAGAGCTTGGCCTGGTTAGCCTAGTAAAAAGAAGGCGGAGCAGGGATCTGAGTGCTCTATAAAAACCAGGGAGGGTGAAGAGCTATTTTAGCTAAAGAACAATATTGGCCAGGGTCTTCTGAGTGCCCGGGCCCTCTCCTGGAGCCTCCAGCATCACACACACATCCCCCAGCGCGGCCTGAGAGCCCCCCATCACAGTGCACCAGCTCAGCCTCTCCCCACTGGGCTCCCCGGGTGGGTGAAGGGGCCCCAGCTCCTGTGTTTGGGGGGTCAGTGGAGTGGGGGAGGGGCCCACTTCCCCAGTGTGTGGTGGGGCCTAGCTCCCCTGGGTGGCATCGGCGGGGGGGGTGTGTGTCTCCCAGTAACTTGGGGCGGAAGCAGCTTCAGAAGGAACTGTCCCTTCTGTTTCTATGGTGACTGTAGTTAACGGCTCTTCAGCCTGACAGGTTCATTACTCTGCAGCTGAACTCCTCAAGGAGGGAGATAGTGAACACCATGCCCGGGGGGGGGGGGGCAGTGGGGGCCATGGGCACCCTGAAGTGGGTGGTGAGGGTTGTGCCGTGACCAGTCTCCTTGGCCTCGCCCACTCTCACCCCATCAGCCAGTGCTCCAGGGAGTGGGCTGCACAGAGTCCCTGGCCGCCGTGCACACAGCGCTGGGACACCCAGGGCTGGAGGGGCTGGGGCTGGAGGCAGTTGCTGGACCCCAGCTCAGTGCTGTCCCAGCGAGCAGGGGCCAGGTGGCTGCCGCACGCCTCGCGTGGCGTCGCATCTCCCTGCGGTGACCGATTCTCCAGCCGAAATGCCCAGCGCCTGCTCCGATCCACAGGCTGCGGAGTGGAGGTGCTGGCCAGGAACCTCTGTCTGGGCACGGAGAGCCCAGGCCTGGCAGCATGGATGCGCTGAGGCAGAAGACGCATTAGCGGACGGCTGCAAGCAGAGCCAAGCAACCAGGCAGATAGGTCAGCCCCACAGGAGGAGACGTGTGGCATGTACAGGGTGAGGAGACCAGGGCAGCTGGTGCATGGAGGGGCTGCTTCCCAGCGAGCCAGAGCCCTGTATCTGCACCCCTCCCTTCCAGCCCAGCCCACCACCTCCCCACCCCTGGACGGCCCCACGGAGTTGAGCAGGGCTACCTGGGAAGGAGGGGTACCCCTTGGGGAGCAAACAGCACCCCAGGAATCCGCCTCCCGGGTCTTGCTCCTCCCACCCTCCATCACCCCATTCCACAGCGGGGTGCAGGGGCAGGAAGATCACTGAGGAGCCCTGACTCCTGCCTAAATGCTGTTACGAAGGCCTCACTGCTGCTGCGGGCCAGCCTGGCTGGGACACCGGCCGTGGCTGCCCTCGAGGGCTCAGCCGGGGCCAGGGCCAGCAGCCACGCTGGCCCGGCGGAGGCAGGATGGGTTGTGCCAGGCGTCCACGCTGGCATTGCTCTAAACCTGGTTGGGTAGCAACGTCCTCGGCGCACCTTGCCCACAATTCCAATCCTGGCTCCGCTCCAGAAGCAGTGCATTCTGGGGGGTTTCAGGGCCACCGCAGCTGGGCTCATTGAAACATGTCAGCCCGACATGCATCAGACTGACCCACTTAATGTTCAACTGGGTATTAAACCCGCTGAGAGGAGAGGCTGTCTGCTCCAGCCACTTCTTAGCCTGTGTGCGCTGGTCTGCAGCGGTTCCCTGCCTGAGCTGGACATGCAGCCCGGCACCATGTGCTCAGGACAGGCCAAAGGCTGCAGTCTCTGGGCTCAGTGCACATCTGCCAGCGCGCAGCAGTGACCTCCTGTCCCATCCAGCCTGCACAGCCCTGGAGGGGAACCCCCCCCCCACCCCCACCCACCCCTCCCGCCTCTCTCAGGAGGTTCTATACTTTGCAATACTTTCCAATCCACTGGTATCTCTGGAGGATGTTCAACCGAAGCGCCTACATGTTTAAATCAGCAGGCCAGATAGCTTGCACCCAAGGGTTTTAAAAGAGCTGGCTGAGGAGCTCGCTGGACCATTGGTGTTGATTTTCTGTAGGTCTTGGAGCCCCGGGGAAGTTCCAGAAACCTGGAAGAAAGTTCACGTTGTGCCAATTTTTAAAAACGGTAAACGGGCTGATGAGGTAATTATAAGCCTGTCAGTTTGACATCAGTCCCAGGCAAGACAATGAAGCAGCTGCTACAGGTCTCGGCTAACAAAGAACTGAACGAGGAAAATGTAATTAATGCAAATCAAAATGGGTTTATGGAAACTACCTCCTGTCACACTAACTTGATAGCTTCTTTGATGAGAGTACAAGTTTGATTGATAACAGCAATAGTGCTGAGGTAACATAGACAGACTCTCTAAGGTGTTTGACTCAGTGCTGCATGACATTGCGATTAAAAAACTAGAAGAATCTAAAATTATCCCGGCACACATTAAACGCATTATAAACTGGCTAACTGATAGGTCTCAACATGTAACTGTAAATAGGGAATCAGCACTGAGTGGGAGTGTTTCAGTGCGGGCCAGCAGGGATCGGTTCTTGGTCCTACATCTAAGTTCCTTGTAAGCTGCGTGGCGCCCCTTCCCCAGCCCAGTCCTGCCCCACCGGGACTGCCACGGCCAGGGAAAGGCGCCTCTCACCCGGCCCCGAGCTGCTGCAGCAAGAGAGAGAGCTGGGGGGAGTTCTCTCCCCCCGCCGCAGCCCCAGGGCAGCCTGCACCCCAACCCTCTGCCCTAGCCCTGAGCCCCCTTCCGCACCCCAATCCCCTCATCCCCAGGCCCACCCCTGAGCCCGCACCCCCAGCCAGAGCCCTCACTCCCCACGCTCCAACCCTCTGCCCCAGCCCTGAGCCCCCTCCCACACTCCAAACCCCTCAGCTCCACCCCCACCACACATCACCTCCATATTGGTGCACATAACAAAATTCATTCCGCACACGGACGTAAAAAATTAGAGGGAACACTTTCCTACACTATTTCATATTTTTATCAATGACTTGGAAGAAACACAAAATCAATGATAAAGTTTGCAGATGACACAAAAATTGGGCGAATGGACAATAATGAGGAGGACAGGTCACTGATTCAGAACAATATGGATCGCTTGGTAAACTGGGCGCAAGCAAACAATATGCATTTTAATACAGCTAAATGTGAATGTACACATCTAGGAACAAAGAACGTCAGCCATACTTACAGGATGGGGGACTCTATCCTGGGAAGCCGTGACTCTGAAAAATAAATAAGGTCACGGTGGATAATCAACAGTACATGAGCTCCCAGTGTGAGGCTGTGGCCAAAAGAGCTAATGGGATCCTTGGATGCATAAACAGGGGAATCTTGAGTAAGAGCAGAGAGGTTATTTTACCTCTGTCTTTGGCACTGGTGCAACTACTGCTGGAATCCTGTGTCCAGTGCTGGTGCCCATAATTCAAGAAGGATGCTGATAAATTGGAGAGGGTTCAGAGAAGAGCCACAAGAATGATTAAAAGATTAGAAAACCTGCCTTATAATGATTGACTCAAAGAGCTCAATCTATTTAACTTAACAAAGAGAAGGTTAAGGGATGACCTGATTACAGTCTATAAGTACCTACATTGGGAACACATATTTAATAATTGGTTCTTCAGTTGAGCACAGAAAGGTCTATAACATGATCCAATGGCTGGAAGTTGAAGCTAGACACATTCAGACTGGAAATAAGGTGTATATTTTTTACCAGTGAGAGTAATTAACCACTGGGACAATGTAACAAGGTCACGGTGGGTTCTCCATCACTGACAATTTTAAAATCAGGATTGCATGTTTGTCTAACATCTGTTCCGGGCATTATTTTGAGGCAGTTCTCTGGCCTGTGCTATACAGGAGGTCAGACTAGAGCAGGGGGGGCCAACCTGAGCCTGAGAAGGAGCCAGAATTTACCAATGTACATTGCCAAAGAGCCACAGTAATACGTCAGCAGCCCCCCCATCAGCTCCCCCCACCCCTGCTCCCAGCACCTCCCGCTCACCTGCAGCCCCACTGATCAGCACCTCCCCCTCCCTCCCCGCACCTCCCGCTCAGCTGTTCCGTGGCGTGCAGGAGGCTCGGGGGGCGGGGGGAAGCGAGGGCACGGCAGGCTCAGGGGAGGGGGCGGGAAGGGGTGGAGGGGGGGCAGGGCCTGTGGCAGAGCCAGGGGTTGAGCAGTGACCCCCCCCCCCCCCGGCACATTGGAAAGTTGGCGCCTGTAGCTCCAGCCCCGGAGTTGGTGCCTAGACAAGGAGCCGCATATTCACTTCTGAAGAGCCGCATGTGGCTCCGGAGCCAGAGGTTGGCCACCCCTGGACTAGACGATCACAATGGTCCCGCTGGCCTAGAAACCTGTGAATCTATGTCTTGTGCAGCCCAGCTACCCTGCACGAAGGGGGCTGCAGCAAGCCCCTGCAGTCACCAAGAGAAGCAGCCAGAACGCAGAGAAGGGGCAGGACTGGGTCTCCCCTCAGCATAGACTCTGAGCCCGCCTGGAAAGGATCTGGGGCCAGCTCCCAGGGGCGCAGAATGCAGACTGCTGCAGGCAGCAGGGCAGGAGCGCTGGCTGTGAGGGGAGCCCCTGGTTACTTCAGTCCTGGCCTCCCCGCAGGCCGGGGGTGCTGTAGGGTCAGGGCAGGAGCGGTGGCAGCTCCCAGCTACTCCAGTCCTGGCAGGGGCACTGTAAGGCACAGAGGCCGTGGTGCGTGAGCGCCGCATGGCTGCGCCGGCTCTGAGACAACAGGTGCAGGAGCAGCACGGGCGCCAGCCGAGTGTTCGTGGCAGTGCCCTGCTGATGGAGATAACACCCTCAGCTAATCGCTCTCCCTGCGAGGCCCCGTGTATTTTCTAATCTAATTACATTCAGAGAGATTTCTTCCTGGCAGCGGCAATCGATGAGCCCGTGTTCCGCGCCCCCTCCCCCTCGGCACAGACAATGGATACGGACGAGGGGAAAATTGAATTTGCAGCCATTTTTATTGGGATTTAATTGGCTAGTCTCACCCCGCTGCCTTAATCCCAGGCGCTGACACGCAGCAGCCCCCCTTATTTATCACTCTTCAGATATTCGCCTTTTGGCAGTTGTGGGAAATCGATGGCCTTGCCCGGGGCATGCTGGGAGTGGCCACGCGGCCGGCCGGGGATCCATCAGCCTCTGCCATTGCTATCGACAAGGTGATTGGGCTGTAAGAGGTGCTTTGATAACAGAACTGGCGCGCATTAAGTGCTCGTCATCAGGGATGATCATGACTGATTACAGCTAATTCTCCCCGAACAATGGCAGCGAACCGAGGCTTCGCCGCAGGCCTGCTCTTAGCAGACAGGTGCTTCGCTCCGCGATTGCACAGAGCGCGGATGGGACTGGGACACCAGAGGCCTCGGCCCCACTGGGGATCCTGCCTGCCCTGAGCCCCTATGGACAGAGGGGTCCAGCCCAGCGTGTTCTCAGCCCCGCTGGGGACAGGAGGCCCATACCCCACGGACAGCTTGATCCACTCAACCCATCTTGGAGGGGGAGGCCTCCAAGTCACCTCAGTCCATCCAGACAAGAGGAATAAGAAGTCACTGATCTGTCCCAGTCCATGGATGCCAGGTGAGCCCAGGGACCCAGCAGCCTGGGCACATGGATCCCAACTAAGGCCACGAGTCTGCGGGGCTCTCGGGATAACACCGGCCATTGAGCGCACAGAAGCTACACCGCCAAGCCGTCCTCAGCCCCCATCTCACCCCCCGAGCCGTGGGGCTCGGGGAGCTGTTCGGGAGTCCCCAGGCCAGGATGCAGTGGGGAGCTGAAGGGCTGCAGGACACTCCCTGCCTCTGCATGCTATCGGGAGCAGTTCTCCGTGCCTTGCATTTCCGTCTCTCCGAGCCCAGTAGAGTCCAAAGGCCAGACCTTCCCAAGAGCTCCGTCCCCATTATGCACCCGAATGCATGACAGGCTGCTGCGCTCAGCACATTTGGTGCCAAACACAGGGAAACCCAGCCCCGAGCATGGGGGGACCTGGCCGTAACGTGGGCCGCGAATGTGGGGGGAACCCGGCTCTGAGCGCAGGCCCAGTGACGGGAGAACCTGGCTGTAACGGGGACACTCACCTCTTGAGCACCTCCTAGCAGCCGGGTGTGGTACTGCAGCCCTTTTCTCGCCCGGTTCCCCCAGCACACCCCGGCTGTCCTTGGTGGGTCCTCCCTGGCCTGCCTTCACCAGGGGCATCAGCCCCAGCTTGGACTTTTAAATTCAGCCCTTCACTCGGGCTTCCGAGCGAGCCTCGTCCCCTTCTCGGGGTTTACAGCACTTTGCCGCTGCTCCGGGCTCCAGCCTGGGGACCCAGCTCCCCACGTACAGCTCCCTGCACCCACTGCTGCCCCCTCCCGGGGCCTCGCCCCACCTGGCCCCTTTGCAACACCTCAGCTCAGGGCTAAAGCGCCAGGGCCCCTCCCAGCCCAGCAAACGCAGCCAGAGCCCAACTCTGGTTCTCCCTGGGGCGGGGCGGGGGCTCTGCTGGGCTCCAATTGGCTGCTTCACATGGCCCCTCTAGGCAGGCCTGGAGGACTCACCTTCGCTGCTCTGTCCCTGCCACATTGCGGCTTGCTGGGCAGGGCCCCGGGGTCTCGTGTAGGGAGCCGCAAAGGCCAGGTGCAGCCCCACACACCAGCCCCAGGCCCCGAGCACAGGGGAACCCGGCCCCAAGGCCCTGCCTGCCCCATGCCTGCCCCTATTTGGCTCCTGTCTTCCCTCACCCTCCTCCAAATGTGGGTGGAGGCAGTTCGGAGCTGGGCCCCCCGTTCCGCGCAGGACATGCGAGCAGACCTGGCCCTGCTGGCAGTGCTCACACGTGCCTGAGCTGCGGGCTCCTGTTCCAGCACTGCCCTGCTCGCCCTGCCGTGGGGCTCGCAGCAGAACAGGTCCCAGCCTCGGCGAGGTCCTAGGAGCCAGGATGTTGCCTGTAAGAAGCAGGGACCTAGAGCCCCTGACTCCGACCTTCTCCAGCTCAGACAGGCTCTCGGTCACGCCAACCTCCTGCCATCCCGGCCACCGGAACCGCAGCAGCACGCTGGGTCCGTGCTGACAGCGGGGGGATGGGATGGGGGTGGCTTTGCTGGCCAGGACCAGTGCTGTGTGCTGGAAGCTGGTATCCAGCCTGCCTGGCTCATCTCCTCCACCCAGCCATCTGGCCCAAACGCAGGGGGCACCGGGGGGGGGGGGGGGGTTCTGCTCTGCCCTGGCACCCAGTGCTGCTGCCAGAGGGAGCCAGCCCCTCAGCCTGTCTCCAAGTGGGGAAGGGACGGTCACTCTCCTGCCCCACAGGTGGGGCGTAGGGACAGGCTGCAGGGATCCAGTGGGCTGGGGTAGCCGTAAGAGCTCAGATTCTGGGCAGGGCCTTCCTGTCATTGCTCGCTATTCTAACCAGTCACCCCAGCTGGGACTCCTGCCCTCCTGGCAGCCCCCCGCCCTGCCTCAGTGCCAGCAGCCTGTGCCCTCAGCCCAGCAGGGTCTGCTGCCCCCAGACTGTGCTGCTCTCAGGTGAACGCGGCAGGATTCGTTTTGCCCCAAGGGAGCTGGAGCAGGTCACCCCCGCGCTGCCCGGGCCCCTGGGGAGGGGACGGCGTAGCTGCAGCACCGTAGCTGTGCCCACGCACAGGCTGGCAGTTCCTCCTCCCCCCAGCCACCCTCTGGAGCGTACGGGCTCAAATCACATCCAGCCCAGCGTGGCAATCGCAGGTGCTGGCGTTAGCTGCCAGAGGGGCAGTTTCAGCCCAACAGCTGCTGCCACTCAAAGCTTCTCAGTCGGACAAGCTCAGGTCTCTGGCTTCAGAGCTGGCCTGGCTCTGCCTTGCCTCCTCCCCTCATGTTTCCCGGTGCAGCCCCAGGGAGCTGGGGCTGGAGGAGAAGCTGTGGCACATGCACACGCTGAGGCCGAGGGCAGGAGCTGCCAACGCACGCCCAGGGCACAGCGTGCTCTCTCCACGTCCGTGTGGACAGGCTGGGCTGGTGCAAGGGTGAGGGTCCCTCTAGCTACAAGGCTGTCGCTGCCAGTGCCCAGTCTGCCCACCCTGAGGAGAGCTTCCCCCGCGTGTCCTGAGCTGCTCCAACGGCCCGGAAGGGACACGCTGTCACAACGGGGCCCACACAGGTACCGAATTGTGAGCTCCACTGTGAACAGCGAGTGAAAGCTCATAAGGTGCCGAAATAACCTATAAACGGTGCCCAAGAGAGACAGAAAGGCTGAATTAGTCTAAACACAACGGCCTCCTGTTGTAACCCCAGGACTGGGCTTAGATCATGTCTTGTAAACAAGGAGAATTGGGGACCAAAACTTAATAAACCTAAATTGTTGTGTCAGATATTAGGTGTCTCTGGTGCACAAAGCAATGAGTGGATGGGCTGTTCCCCCATCCCTCCCTTTTGAGAAGTTCAGAAAGAGACTTTGGGGGAGAAAAACTGGCTTCACATTCATGGCTGCCGCCCCCCACCATCTCTGGGGACCCCACACATTCCTCCCGAGAGCTGTCCTGACCAGACTGGGCCAGAGAGAGGGACGCAGATGACCGTGCCACCTCCACTGGCCCCAGCTGAATCATGCAGATCACCTGGGATGTGGGTTGGGTGACCAGGTGACCGGAACACCCGGTTGAAAAGGGACCATGGCAGCTCCAGTCAGCACCGCCGACCAGGCCGTTACAAGCCCGGGCGGCGGTGCTGCAGGGCTAGGGCAGGCTAGTCCCTACCTGTCCTGGCTCCGTGCTGCGCTCTGGAAGCGGCCAGCTGGTCCGGCTCCTAGGCAGGGGGGCTACGAGGCTCGGCGCGCTGCCCCCGCCCTGAGCACTGGCTCCGCCCTCCCATTGGCCAAGCTGGGTGGGGGGGGGCAGTGCCTGTGGGCGAGAGCAGCACACGCTGTGGAGCCTGCTGCCCACCCCCACCCCCCGCCTAGGAGCCGGACCTGCTGGCTGCTTCCAGGGCGCAGCATGGAGCCAGGACAGGCAGGCAGCCTGCCTTAGCCCTGCTGTGCCGCTGACCGGGAGCTGCCCGAGGTAAGCCCGTGCCCCAGCCCCGAGCCCCAACCCCCTCCCCAGCCCTGAGCCCCCCCAAACCCACAGCCCCCTCCTGCACCCCAGAGCCCGCACCCCCAGCCCAGAGGCACTCCCACACCCTGAACCCCTCATCCCTGGCCCCACCCCAGAGCCCTCACCCCCCCTGCACCCCAACTCCCTGCCTCAACCCCCTACCCCCTCCCACATTCCGAATCCCTCAGCCCCACCCCAGCCTGGAGCCCCCTCCTGCATCCCAAATCCCTCATCCCCGCACCCCCCCCCCAGAGCCAGCACCCCCAGCCGGAGCCCTCACCCCCCCACACCCCAACTCCCTGCCCCAGCCCAGAGCCCCCTCCCACACTCTGAACCCCTCATTTCTGGCCCCAGCCCAGAGCCCACACCCCCATTTAGAGCCCTCACCCCCTCCCACACCCCAGCCCAGTGAAAGTGAGTGAGGGTGGGGGAGAATGAGCCACTGAGGGGGGGGAATGTAGTGAGCGGGGGGCGGGGCCTCAGGGCAGGGGCAGGACTAGGGTGTTCGGTTTTGTGCCAATAGAAAGTTGGCAACCCTCGATGTGGGACTTTGTCTGTGCCCCACTCGCACTGTCACAGAGCCTCAGAATTGGTGCCACCCCCCAGCTTTTCCACAGCCTCTTGGCAGAGCCCCCGCAGTGTGGGAGCCCCCAAGAGTCCCCCTAGGCCATGCAGCCTTACCCCGCTCCTGAACGGGACCTGGGCTCCACCCCCCATTTCACACCACGACTCCTGGCAGAGGCTTGTGCGCGCTTCGCTCGCTCGGGGACTCAGCGCTGGGCGGCCTTAGGGCAGCCCCGAGAAATAAAGGTTCAAGCAGGGCCCACGCTGGCCAAGCCAGCGCAAAGCCCCAGCACCTGGTGCAGATTCTGTCTCAGGCTCTGTCTCTCTGACTGCTTCAGGCAGTGCCAGGCGAGAGCAGCCAGCTTACCAGGAACCCAGACTTCATCCCCTGCTGGTCACCTCCCAGCCCCTTGATCTCCATGCGGAGTTCACAACCCCCAGTCCCTTGGCCACCTCCCAGCCCCTTGATCTCCATGCGGAGTTCACAACCCCCCAGTCCCTTGGCCACCTCCCAGCCCCTTGACCTCCATGCGGAGTTCACAACCCCCCAGTCCCTTGGTCACCTCCCAGCCCCTTGTTCTCCATGCGGAGTTCACAACCCCCAGTCCCTTGGTCACCTCCCAGCCCCTTGATCTCCATGCGGCGTTCACAACCCCCAGTCCCTTGGTCACCTCCCAGCCCCTTGTTCTCCATGCGGAGTTCACAACCCCCCTTGCCAGAGCTTTCCACAGCTGAGTGTTGAGGTGCTGGAGTTTGCATTGTCTCTATGGACCTGCTTTGATCTGGATTGGTGTCAACCAGTTCCTTAGCGACCCTATTCACCCTATCACCCCCCCAGGCAGCGAGGTGACACACACACACCAATGTCTCTTGTGCTCTTCCAGGAGCTGTGTCACCCCCCCCCCCCCAAACTGGGTAGCAATTATAGTGGGAAACTGAGGCACACATATGATCCATACAAATATTACAGAAAATTCCCACCCCCACCACGCAAACCCCAGCGCACTCCCCACAGGCACCACGGGGTGCACAGCACACGCTGCACACCACAGGGCAGCCGAATGCCCTGCCTGTGTGACCCACACAGCTGGGTGTGGTGTTCTGTCCCCTTCAGTGGCACCGAGACCACGTTGCGATTAATGAGTCTGCTGCAGCCTTAGCTACGGGCCATGTGGCTTTGAGCTCATGAAGTAGAGGCTCATGCATTAAGTTCCACAGGTCCCAGGTTCGATCCCACCCGCTGCCGACCGGGGTTACACCTGCACTCTGGGAGGGTCAGATGCCCTCTCCTGGTACAGTTATGGCCACCCCAGGGCTGGGCCCGGCATGCACCACACGCAGCGAGGCCCTGGTGCAGCCTGGCAGGGCTCAGGCACCTGGGGCGAGCCCCGCGTCCGTCTGCACGGTGGCCTAGGAGGGCAGCGAGGCAGGGGACCTGCTGTGGTCCGTGCAGGGGGAGGCTGCCTTTCCCCCCACCCTTCCCAGGCTGCAGCAGGCCCCGCAGCGCGGCTGCAGCTCTGCGGGAAGAGGGAGGGGGCCAGGAGAGCTCCCCAGCCCCACCCCGCACAACAAGCCCATTAGTGGGAAATCAATGGCAGCCGGAGCCAGGTCCACACCCAGCCCCTGGCAGGCTCCAGCCCAAACTGTGCACTTAGCGCAGGCTCCTTCACCCCCCCGGGGCACCACTGCCCGCAAAGCTAAAGCCCTCCCTCCCCAGCCCTGCTCTCCCCATGCTGAGCCGGCCAGAGCCTCAGCCCGGGCCACCCCTGAGACCCTGACTTCCCTGCGGGAGCAGCACAGCCCCCTCCTGACATGAGCCAGGCGCGAGCCGGCGGGGAGGCCGGGTGGGGCACAGTCTCCCCTCTGCCAACCTTGGGGGCGGGCACAGCTCCATCCTCCACCCTCTCACCTCTCCGGCAACGAGCCAGAGTCCAGCAGCCCAATTCCCCTTGCACTCAGGAGACGAGGAACTCCCCGCTGCACCGGGGGCTCCTGCCCACCCTGGCTCCTCACAGATTGTGCCTGGGACCGCTCCAGGGGGGTGCACCCAGCTAACCGCTCTGCCCAGCACTAGCCCCTGGCTACAGCCCCGGCGGGGCAATGATTTAAGGAGCCAGGCTGCCGGGTTAACATGCCAGCCGGGTAATTTGTAAGGACAGAGAGCGGCCAGGGCCTCAGCTTTATGGCTCGTTCCAAAGATGGCACCTGCTGCAGCACCGGCGAATCCCCCAGTGAGCCTGCTCCCGGAGGCATTCCCCCCCCCCCCCCCCCC
>QXTE01000205.1:2116733-2136800 GCA_003942145.1 Platysternon megacephalum | reverse complement strand
CCCCCGCCCCGCTCCCTGCCCTCCGGCACCCCCCGCCGGGTCCTCCGCCCCGCTCCCTGCAGCCCAGCTGGGGTCAGCCTCGTGTACACACCGTAGCATCATGCTACAGCACTGGGATGAGCAGCGCCTCGGAGGGACGCGCACCCCCACTGCAGAATCTGATGGGCTACCCCCATCTGAGGATTGGCCCAATGTCACTGATCTTAGCTTGCCACCAATGGGGAGACCCTGGGCAAAGCGGGGCTGGCTCCAGGTCCCTGCCGCTTGCCCCAGCTGCGTTGGCGCAGACACTGAGCCCTTCTCCAAAGCAAGCTCGCCCGTGTGTTCGGAAACCGGCCAGATGCCTTTCGTTGAGCCTTGTCGCTTGGACGACATCCAGTAACGAGCTGCCAGAGAGGAAGAGACACTAGCAGCGAGCAGGCTCTGCGGTGGCAGCAGAAATGACTCCAGCAGCTCTCGGACCAGCCAACTTGGCAGGCGCCGGGCGGCTCTGGTAGCGGTGGGCTCAGAAACGGGCCTGTGACGGAGCAGGGAGCAGGGCGGATTTGACCTGGGAATGTGGCAGGGGAATTACATTGGGGATGGGAAGGAAGCTACCTGAGCTGTAACCTGAGCCAGGAGGGGGGTGGAAGAAGTGACACCTTCAGCCGGGAGACTGAACAAAGGAGAGGAGGAGCAGGGGGAGGGGGGAGAGAGCTGCTGGAGGAGTTTCTAGTTTCAGTTTTGGGCTGGGTGGTGAAACGCAGGGAACCCCAAGCTGGGGGCTAAGTTCCCTAAACCCCCCAGAAGGACTTGATTGAGGGGTTCTGGTTGTACCTACAAGCTCTGCTTGGGACTGTGTTCCTGTCATCTAATAAACCTTCCGTTTTACTGGCTGGCTGAGAGTCACGGTGAATCCCAAGGATAGGGGTGCAGGGCCCTGACTCCCCCACTCTCCGTGACAGGGCCTTCGACGGTTGCTGGTGCAAACTGATCTTGCCTGATGCTCTCTGGCTGGGCACACCAGCTTGGCTCCCGCTGCTCGGCCTACCCTGGCGCAGGGGGGCAGTCACCAGATCCCCCCATCTTGGTGGGCACAGAAACCCCTCCCAGCAGGCCAGCCCACGGCCCGGATGTAACATGCCAGCCCACGGGAAATGCTCCCCCATGGCAGGCTGCGGGGGCCTGGGCTGGAGCAGGAGCCGCAGGCAGGGCAAGGGGGTGGCTGAGTTCCTGGCAACGTGCCGAGCTGGGACGGGCAGAGTCATGGGTGCGGGAAGACAAGGGCAGGGTCCAGGGCCTGGCGAGAGGCGGCAAGCACAGGAGGAGGCCCCCCCTACAGAGGAGTCCCCCCGTTTGGGTCCCGGGAGCTGTCGTCACACTGCACCTGCTGCCCCTCTGCTGGGCTCCCCCTGTGCACAGCCCAGCTGCCAGGGCCCTTTCCATGGTGTCCCGCCCCGCCGGGAGCAGCCTGGGACACGGGGCTGGACAGAGGCGAAATGGAGCCCCAAGGCCACTGGGCGGAGATGGGGGCAGGAGGCAGGGAACAGCGGGTGGGGCTGGGTGGGTATCACACAGGTTCAGGGCAGTCCCCGAGGGGGGGGGACAGATACCACGAGCCCTCAGTGCGGCCTGTCAGGGGGGGGGGGGGGGGCGCCCCCCCGGCCGCGGGGGGGGGGGGGGGGGGGGGGGGGGGGGGGGAGTCTCCATCCCCCCACAGGCAAGGGGGTGTCAGCAGTTCAGGGACTAACAGGGGCTGAATGCATCCCGTACCTGCCCTGGCCACGCAATTGGGAACCGGGGGGGTGACCCGGAGCCCAGCCAGGGCTGGGGCCCGAGCGCTCAGCTCAGCAGAGGGCCACGCTGAGGGGCCTCCGCACGCCCACAGGCTCACCCAGGGCACAGACCCCATCACCTGAGCAGGGTCAGCCCCCCAGGGGCCCTGTCCCTGCCCTGACACAGCAGGGCCTTCCCCCCTCCCCACCACGCCCAGCGCGGCTCTGCATTGCCCCGGCCGGAAAAGCAGGTGCATAGTCAGCCAGGCCCCACATGCCCCCCGGGGAGTCCCAAGCAGCCAGTATGTGGGCAGGGGGCTGCCCCGGGGGCTGGGAGTGAGGGCACTGCAGTGACACTGCAGGCATGTTACACCCATCTCTTGGGGGGGGGGGCCCAGCCCGCCCCTGGACCCTGCCATGGGCGGGGTGTTCACGCTGCCGCCCCGACTCCCCCGTGTGACCCCTTTCACCTCCCCACCCCCCGCCCGGCACCGTTGCCGTGGTTACAAGCACCCTGTGCCCTTTATCCTTTAGCGAGGGACCTAGTGAGAGAAACATTTCAAATGAGACGCGCCACCTCCCCCTCCCCCCACGGGCTGGGCCTGGCTCGCTGCCCAGGCGGACACCCCCCTGCTTCTGAGCCCCCCTCCAGGCCAGTGCCTGCCCCCGCCCCCTCTGTGCCCTGCTCTGTGCCCTCCCCCCACCCCCCACCCCCATGTGCCCTGCTCCGTGCCCTCCCCACGCCTGGGCCTGCCCCCACCCCCTGTGCCCTGCTCCATGCCCTCCCCCCACCCCCATGTGCCCTGTGCCAAGTACACCCCGCCTGCCCCCACCCCCCTGTGCCTTGCTCCGTGCCCTCCCCCCACCCCCTACCCCCATGTGCCCTGTGCCAGGTCCACCCCACCTGCCCCCGCCCCCATGTGCCCTGCTCCGTGCCCTCCCCACGCCTGTGCCTGGGCCCACCCCCCTGTGCCTGCCCCCAGCCCCCTGTGCCCTGCTCCATGCCCACCCCACCCATCCCTGCATTGCTGGCCCCCTGGTAGCACGGAGCCGGCTGTGGGGCAGAAGCACCAGAGCAGGCGTTGGTCTGTTTGGGCAGGATTCCTGCTGCCTTCCACACTCCCGTGCCGGGCTCATCTCGGCCGGGCCTGCTGCTGGGATCTGGGCGTCAGCCGCACCGCCCACACACTGCTGAGCGAGCAAGGCCTCTTCTGCCCGTATCCCACCATGGCAGGGCCTTTTTGTTCCCGGGGAGCCCGCTGAGCTGGCGTCCCGACCCCTGGTTCTGCCTAGGAGCCCCAGCAAGTTGCTTCGCCGCTCTGGGCCTGCGGATGCTCTGGGCGTCCCGATCCTGTGGGCAGAGCCGCGCCCGGCTGCTCCCTGCGGGCCGTGCAGCTCCAAGCGCGGAGATCCTGAGCAGGCGCTGCGGGGGGCAGAGCACCATGCCCGTGAGCTGCACCCACTTCCTGCCACGCCTCCACAGACATCTCCCGCCTGCCTCAGGTCCGGCCTGCCCCACACACCGCACGAGGAGTCTGACCCCACGGCCAGGGGCTCCGGAAGGTGCTGGTGGCACAAGGCCCACGGGGCAGAGGAGGAGCTCGCCCCATGACCGAAACTCTGATTGTGGGGCTGGGAGGGCCCGGGGGCAGCAGGAATCAGACACTGTGAAGAGGATCCCAAACCTGGATTCCCTCTGGGAACTGGCCTGGAGCAGGAGAGCGCGGGAGCCCCCAGCACTTCGCAGCAGCGAGCGGAGACAGCCGGGCCTGTGCCAGAGCCAGGGAGACCGGCTGGGGGGTAGCGATTTCCCTGCCGACAGGCGCTGCAGGGCGGGAGCAGCCAGGGGCTGCCCTCGGAGGGCTGTTGGCCCAAGCTCCCCTGTGCTGGCGGGGGGGCTGCTGTCTCCTCTCTCTGCCCTTCTCCCCAGCGCCCAGGGAGTCTGACAGCCCTGCTGGGGATGAGCGCAGGTGAACCCCAGCGGGGGGCCATGTCCCCTCCCACGTGCACCCCAATCCCCTTGCACTCAGCGTGACGGGGCCGGGACAGGCGCTAGACCAGGGCTCTGGACCTTCACCCTGCCCTGATCCATATGGCGGAGCCCCTCCCGTCTAGCCCTAACGGCCCCTGTTGCCTGCTTGTGTCCTGGTGGGGGTCTCCACCCCCGGGGCTGGCTGACGGGGATTTAACCCCAGTTTGCCCTGAGTCAAGCTCGGCCTCTGCTCTGGAGCTGGGTCCAATCCCCACCTAGCTGGCTGGGCTTCCCGCTCTCTGTAGGGAGGCTGCCCCACCCCACCCTGAGCTGGCTAAACCGGCTGGGTGACCCTCCCACAGGAAGGGCTGGGCCTCCTGCTTCTGCCCCAGGGGCCGGGGGAGGGAGGGGGAAGAAGTGCCAGGAGGAAGCGGTCCCTGAACCAGCCCAGGCTGCTGCGCAGGGGTGCAGCTTGGGCAGCCCACCCCCTCTCGCGCCTGGCTCCAGCCACGCTGGACAGCCCTACAACCCCTCCCCAACCAACGGGCCTGTGCCGGGGCAGAGCCAGGCCAAGCAAGCAGCCCATTCTGCCACGCCCTAGGCGGGGATTCACAGGGAGGCAGACGTGGGCTTGCTCTCAGGGCTCCCATCAGCACGGTCTCTGGGCTCTGGGACGGGCCCAGCTATGCAGCAGGAATGCAGCGTGTGGGCCCAGCGCAGAGATTACAAAGCACCCACCCGGAGTTCCTTATCAAAGCAGCTCACGTTCCTGCTCAGCACAGCGCTGTTTCCTGCGGTTGATGGTTAGAACAGGAGCAGTGACTTGTTAGGACAGCACATTCCTGTCCTTCAGCCCGCTCTGTGCAAGGCACCCAGGACTCAGCAGCCAGGCAAACTGAGGCCCAGAGCAGGGGAAGGCAGACAGTGTTTCAGCAGCAGAGCCAGGGATAGAACCCAGGGGTCTGGGATCCCAGGGCCGTGCTCTTCGGGGTTTCACTGTTCCCAAGTGCTTGTAGCCAATAGTGCTAATTAACTCTCCAGTCACTGTGACCCCTGCTCAACATCCTCGTTCCCTGGTGCTCTCGGGAGCCGCCCTTTGGCTCTTGCCTTAAATGCAGGCTTGGGGCTCTTCGAGGCCAGGCCTGGCTCTGTGCTGTGTCCTGCACCTGGCACCATGGGGCTGGGACCCCCAGGCGGGACTGCGACAATGTGCCTGGCTCCTAGCAGCCCCCACTGCAGGCCCAGTGAGCAGGAGCAGAATAGCCTGGCTCCAGAGGCTGTGCCCACCCCTTCCCCCGCCTCGCAGAAGGGCTGCCGGGGAGCAGCCGGGGTTTGTGCCCGGATGCAGGATTCTGCCTGCAGCTAAAGCCCAGCTCATTGGATTTCTGCAGCACGCTCTGTGCCACGGGGAGCCAGGACCTAGTGAGCTCCGGCTCAGCACAGAGACGCAGCCACGTGGAGAACCTGGAAGGGAGAGCGCAGGGCTAAAGCCAGAGCTCCCAGGGCCCGGCCAAGGTGGGCGTTGGGCCCAGTCCCCTCAGGGTCGTTGCTGGGTACTGGCGTGGGCCCCATGGTGCTGCATCCCCCCCCGCCGCACGCCCTGGGGCACAAGGAGCCAGGCAAGTGAGAGCTGCTCCTAGCACTAGGCAGTACTGTCCCAGGTCACACTCACAGGGCCTCGCGGCCCCTGGGTGAGGGTTACTCTGAACCCAGGGCCGCAGCCCAGCACCGCACAGCAAGCCAGGCCAGGGAGCACCTGCTCCTCAGAGCAGAAGGGAGGAGCCTCATGGCTTTGCTACCACAGCCTATTCCCCAGGACACTGGATACAGGGATTCACGTGGCCATCCTGAGCTGCACCCGCACGGCTGTGCCACACACACACACACCCCGGCACCATTCACGCCCGGGGGCCTGCCCGTTCACACCCACCTCAGAGCCGCAGGGTTTTACACCTCTATTCCGACGTAAGCCACCCCCGAGCAGCTCCTGTATTTCTCACCCTGGCCTGGCAAACCGGCAGCGCAGAAGATGGGAAATCCAGTTAAGAGGCTAGAGACACAGATCCCAGAGCTGCCCCTGCCTTACGGGAATCAATTCACAGAGACGAAAGCTGGGTCCAGGGCTTCGCACGAGGAGAATTCGTTTCCTTGTTAAGTGAGGTTTTTCTGCGGCCTGGTTATGGGAATAGAACCGCCCCGGGTGTGAATTATTCATGAGGCCCTGCAATCACGCACTCAAAATATCAATTTCTCCCAGTCGAGCCAAGCAGCACTTAGGCCTAAAAGCCTCGTTAAATGGAGCCGTGCCCTGGTGACGGGGGGAGGGAAGCCGAGGGTCTCGGCCCCTAAAGCCCACAGCGTCAGTCCTAGGACACGCTGCCAGCTCAGCAGGTGTCTTGCAGGGAGACACCGGCGCAGCGGAGCCCAGGACAGCAGTGCAGTCAAAGGTGCCATCCAGGGAGACTGTGCCAGCTTCCCCCAGCCCACAGGCCCCTTCTGTAGGGCCCTGCCCGCTCTGTGCCCTGTGGAGCAGGCTGGCCCTGGTGCCAGGCCCAGAAGGCGAGCTCCTGCCCACTCCACTCTCCCAGCAGGGGCCAGGCCAGGTAGGAGGCAGTCCCAGAGCCCCTGGGTGAGGAATCAGGGGGGCTCCCCAAGGGCACGCCTGCCCCACAGTGTGGCAATTGCAGGATGTTTACCTGGGGGTTCTGGCATGAGGCCTGGAGCCCTGAGGGCTGGCACAGAGGTGCCGAGGGTGTGGCAGAGGGTGGAGGCAGCGCTAGGTGCACACGGGGACTAGCTAACTGCAGCTCCCTTGGCCGGCACGGCAGGGCTCCTGGCTGACTGCAGGCCCGTGCCCGGCCCACCCGGACTCGCAGGCCCAGGCAGGGCTGGGAAGCAGCCCCTGCGCTGCTCTCTTGGCAGCCGTCACTCAGGGCACAGAGACCTCACCCCCACAACTAGCTCCCAGGGCCTCTCAGGCTACCCCCTGCAGCTCCCCTCCCCCCGGCGTTTGCATTCCCGCAGCCTGCACTTTGCATCTCATGCCCCTCCACCCGGCACCTCTGTCCACCTAAGGGATCCTGTGAGCGCCGCCCCCTCCCCTCCCCTCCCCTCCCCGCTGGCGAGGGTCTAGCCCGAGGCTCCGCTGGGCTTGGGCTGCAGGTCCGGGCAGTTGGGAGAGCCAAGCGCCCCCTGCCACGCTGCTCGGCTGGGCTCCCCGGGCAGTGGACAGACTGGGGAGCCGCTCAGCACCCAGCCTCCCCTGACCCCAAACACAGGCCCGAGAGCCGGCACTGAGCATGCCCCAGCCTGTGGGGACACACCCAGGCAGGCACCGGCAGCAACGTGCCCTGCACGGCTGTGCAGCCCACCCCCACTCCTGCTACCCAGCGCTGCCTTCCCCAGGCGCAGGCTGCAGGAGACGCTCACACATCAGTTTCGGGCTCTTTGGCATCTCAGCCAACTGGGCCTCAGCCGCGGCGCCACATTCCTCTTCCATTGACTGTGTCTGCGCTCGCTAACCAGGGGGGCTTCCACAGCTGGGGCTTCCCCTCCTCGCCGGGGACTGGGCGAGAGCTTGGCAGTGGCTGCAGCAAGGCCCACGAGGACTGAGCCGAGCAGGTCTCCCACCGGCCCCGTGGGCAGGGCCTCTGGCTGGCGCAGAGCGGAGGACGCAGGGAGGCTGAGGAGAAAGACGCTAGAACAGAGAGAGACAAAGAATTCACACTAAATGCCCCTTGGCCTGGGAGCAGAGTGAAGGAGAGCAGAGGGAGCCCTGCGCCGCGCTCAGGGGCAATAGCAGCACCTGNTAAAAATTTGGGGGCGGGACCTTCCGCCGCCGCTGTTGGGGGCGGGATTTCGGGGGCGGGACCTTCCGCTGCCTAGGGCGCCAGCAAAGCTGGCGCCGCTACTGGAGCAGAGGTAGCCCTGCGCCGCGCTCAGGGGCAATAGCAGCACCTGCAGAGAAAGAGGCAGGAGCGCTGGCTGTGGGGCAGATCCCGGCTACTCCAGCCCCAGCCACTGCCAGGAGGGGGCACTGTGGGGAGCGGGGCAGGAGCACTGGCTGTGGGGCAGATCCCGGCTACTCCAGCCCCAGCCGCTCCCAGGAGGAGGCGCTGTGGGGAGCGGGGCAGGAGCGCTGGCTGTGGGGTAGATCCCAGCTACTCCAGCCCCAGCCGCTCCCAGCAGGGGGCACTGTGGGGAGCGGGGCAGGAGCGCTGGCTGTGGGGCAGATCCCGGCTACTCCAGCCCCAGACGCTCCCAGGAGCTGCTCTGCTCTCCAGGTTTCTGTGCGGCTGGAGTGCCGCGTGGAAGTCGCTCTCGTGAGTCGGCCTTTTCCAGGCAGCCTGGGGCAGGAGCTCTGGATCAGGACAGCAGCTCTAGGCCCCATGCAGACCCTCCCCCCCCCCCCGAGCCTGCTGGCTCAGGAGGCAAAGATGCATTGAGGGCAGGACTCCACTCGGCGAGCGCCACCCGACGGCTCCCAGCACCTGCGTCCCCGCTGTGACGAAGTGGGAATGTTGTTAATGTTTCCTCTGAATACTGTGTGGGTGCCTCAGTTTCCCCTATGCAGTTCTTAAGTATCTAGGTGGTGGGATAAGGGTGTATGGTTGTTGCAGAGCAACGGGCCAGTGCACATAAATGCCTGACACTTTGTCTCCTGGCAACTGATGGCCTGGGCCCCTCCTCTGCAAAGGTGCCAACTGAAGGTGTTGGAGACAGAGATCAGGTGACCTCCTAGCCCGGGAAAGGGACAAAGCCCAGAGGAGGAGGGGCTGGAGGGAGTTTTCAGTTTCGAGCTGGCTGGGGAAACGGAGGGGTGCCCAGACGGGGCTCTAGCCCCCCTGGGGCCTCAAGATGGACCTAACTGAGGGGGTCCTGTTGTCTGTACCTGCAAGACCTGTTTTAGACCGTGTTCCTGTCATCTAATAAACCTCTGTTTTACTGGCTGGCTGAGAGTCACGTCTGACTGCGAAGTGGGGGGTGCTTGCAGGACCTCTGGCTTCCCCAGGACCCCGCCTGGGCGGACTCGCTGTGGGAAGCACACGGAGGGGCATATGCTGAATACTCCAAGGAGAGACCCAGGAGGTGAAGACCTGTGAGCTTCTTGCCCTGAAAACAGTCTGCTCCGAGGGAGAGGAGGCTCCCCAAAGTCCTGACTGGCTTTGTGGGGAGCAGTTCCAGAGCATCGCCCAGGGACTCCGTGACACCCGCGCCGCAGGACGGACCAGCCGTAGCAGGAGCACAGGGGCCGCCTGCAGGGCTGCGGTTGGATCAGAGCATCCCAGGTGTAGCCCCAGGAGGGCGGTCAGGGCTGCTGGGATGCCCTCCCGCTGCAGAGGGGCTCATCAGCTTCCTGGCCCCCACAGCGACGCGGCAGCAGCCTCCGTTTGGAGAGAAGGGGGCCTGTGCGAGGCTGGCTCCTCTTGCCACGGCACCCTCGGGCGGGTGCTGGTTTCCTGGGGCTCGTGCAGCAGCCACTGGGGACCCACCCGGAGCCTGCGGAGGTGGAGCGCCCCCAGCTGGCAGTGGAGAGGCAGGATGAGCGTTTCCAGGGCCGACTCTGCCGTGGGAAGCAGATGCAGTTATGACCCAGAGCCCTGACTCCCGCCCAGCCACGGGCACGGGGGGCGGGAGGTCTCCGAACATCCCTCCAGCAGGTCTCAGCACCTCACCGTCTGCTGCAAAGGAGCGAAGAGCCCGTGGCAGCTTCCTGCAGTGGCTCCATGCAGCCTGCAGGCCACAGAACACCCAGCCCTGCGACTGTAACCACCCGCCAGCTACACCGGCTGGAGATACTGACCCTCACCAGATAGCCATTAGCCTGTACGCAGCCATCATACCAGCCCCCGTTACCAGCCCGGGCGGCGGTGCTGCGGGGCTAAGGCAGGCTAGTCCCTACCTGTCCTGGGGCACCGCGCTGCGCCCCGGAAGTGGCCAGCTGGGTGCGGGAGAGCGAGGCACCGAGGGGCCGCGGTGGATGTAGTGAGTACGGGGTGGGGCCTCGGGGAAGAGGGGAAAGTGACATGGCTCCTCCCACAGACCCTGGTGGGCGGGGAGGGAGGTGACATGGCTCCTCCCACAGACCCTGGTGGGCGGGGGGGAGGTGACATGGCTCCTCCCACAGACCCTGGTGGGCGGGGGGAGGTGACATGGCTCCTCCCACAGACCCTGGTGGGCGGGGGGGGGAGCAGCGGCGGCTCCAGGCACCAGCGCTCCAAGCGTGTGCCTGGGGCGGCAAGCCGCGGGGGGCGCCCCGCCGGTCCTGCGAGGGCGGCAGTCAGGCAGCCTTTGGCGGCTTGCCTGGGGGAGGTCCACCGGTCCCGTGGCTTCGGCGGCAATTTGGCGGCGGGTACCCCGAATCCGCGGGACGGGGACCTCCCGCAGTCATGCCGCTGAAGGCTGCCTGCCTGCCGTGCTTGGGGCGGCAGAAAAGCTAGAGCCGCCCCTGGGGGGGAGGTGACTGGCTCCTCCCACAAACACTGGTGGGCGGGGGGGAGGTGACATGGCTCCTCCCACAGACCCTGGTGGGTGGAGAGAGGTGACATGGCTCCTCCCACACACCCTGGTGGGCGGGGAGGGGAGGTGACATGGCTCCTCCCACAGACCCTGGTGGGCGGGGAGGGGAGGTGACATGGCTCCTCCCACAGACCCTGGTGGGTATGTGGGGGTGGGAGGTGACATGGTTCCTGCCACAGATCCATCTGAACGCTGTATTCTGGGGGGTCGAATACAGAACAGTCTCTGCCTCACCCCCGAATCTCTCTGCCTCCCTGCACCCCAGGAGCCTGGGAAGCTCCCCCACAGGCCCGGGCTCTGCCCTCCCTGCAGCAGCAGTCAGTTTGGTGGTGGGGAAGGGGGGGCTACCGAATAGCCTGTGTGTCCCCAGGGCCTGGCACGCCAGGAGCTGGGCTGCCCGGCCACCCTGGGGAGAGGAGCAGCGTGGCTGTGGGGGCGTGTGCTGGGATGGAGCACCTCCGCGGTGTGCTCAGGGCACGGGCAGGGCTGCCTGCACCGAGGGCCGGACCCAAAGCCCCGCTCTCACCCCGCTGGGGTGGCCCCAGAGCACGCGGCAGCAGCAGACGGGGAGGAAGGAGGCAGCAGCTGGGCAGGAGCCGGCGCTGCTGCCTCTGTAATTACTAATTAAAATGCAGATGCTCCCGAAACTGTAACTTCTAATTTACGGCACAGGCGCTAAATCAAAAGCAACAAGACAGTAAAACCCTGGCTGTGTAAGGGGAGCTGTAACGTTGGCAGGGGGAGGCGGTGCCGCCGAGCCGCACGCAGGGCTGCTTCCCACGCCAGCCACAGCAGCCGCTGTGCTGCGACACGGACACCAGCCCCGCGGCCAGCTCGGGCCTGCCCAGCCGACAGCAGGGGCGGGTGGCATGGAGCGGGCACAGCCTGGGCATGGAGCCCTGCGGCAGGGGCAGGGGCGTGCAGGGCAGTCGCTCCCACCGGGGCATGGAGCCCTGCAGGAGGCAGCACTGGGCACTTTTCTCCCAAGTACAAGCTAGTCGCTGGGGCAGCCGCAGAGGGCGCCCAGCCAACATGCGGCCTGCAGTGCCCCGCTGCACAGGAGCTGCAATGGGGGACGTATGCACTGCTGGTGCCCGCTGCTGCCCGCAGAGGGGAGACGACACAGCCGCTCTCTCTGGGACGTATCCCCGGTCCCCCGCGAGCTGGGCAGGGCGGTTGTCCCTCATTACACACAGACCAGAGACCCACAGGTTATGTCTACACTGCAGCTGCCCACGAGCCTCCGAGCCTGGGCCCACAGGCTGGCCTGGCAGGGCACACGCTAGGTGCTCAGAGGAGCCCTGTGGATGCTGCGGCTCCGGCTGGAGCTCCACCGTCTCCTGCCTCTCCCACTCCCCCGGGGCTCGAGAGCCTGAGCTGCGGCGTCCGCACGGCTCGGCTGCGCACCTGGCGCACAAGCCAGTGGGCCTGGGCTGGGCGGCGCGTGACTCCCCGGGTCACACGGGGCGCCTGCGGCACAGAAGGGAATTCCCACAGCTAGACTAGCGCCCCGCGGAGCCAGCTTCCTCCCTAAGGTGCCTGAGCCCGTGGGCTCTAGTGCGGAGCTGCAGCAGAGGAATGACAGGTCCTGAAACCAACCCGGGGCTTCCCACGGGGCTCCACCAAACCCCTCAGCATGCAGCAGCTCCTGGCCTGGGGCCCAGGCGGGGGCAGGTTAGTGCCAGTGGCAGTGTATGGCATGGGGGGCCCCAGATGGGGCAGGAGGGGATGAGTTACTGCCAACGGCAGTATATGGCCTGGCCAGGGGGCCCAGGCGGGGGGAGGAGTTAGTGCTGGTGGCAGTGTATGGCCCGGGCAGCCCAGAGAGGTGGATGGTGCCGGTGGCAGAGTACGGCCCGGGGGCTCAGATGGGGCCGGGGTGGGGTGTGTGGATAGGCAGCATATAGCCCGGGGCACAGCGGGAGCGGGCCAGGGAGGGATAGGTGGTGACGTGGGGCCAGGAATACGCAGCCGGCAGAAGAGCCGGATGGGATGTTACCAGCAGCCCGGGCACCTCTAGCGACAGGAATGAGCCATGCTGCTCGCCAGAGGCGGAGACCCTGCCCCTATGTGTGGAGGGGGAGGGAGGGCATAGGCCTGGCCGGGCGAAGGGGGCACTGATCTAGCCAGCTCAGCACTAACTGGACCAGGCCTGGCAGCCGGCCCAGCATGACCCCCCTGGCACTGACAACCTGCCCGTGATGCCCAGCGCTCAGGAGCAAGCCCACAGTCGCGGCTCGTCTGGGGAGCATATGCTGGTGCAGAAACAGGCTGGCTGCAGGCTCCTGAGAGCCCCTGCCAAACCCCGTGAGAGGCACGGCCGTTCCCGATGCTGGAGATTCCCGCCTGTGCGGCAGGACTGAATGCAGAGGGCAGGGCACTGCAGCCAGCCCTTAGCCTGTACCACGCTCCTCCTGGGCTGCTATTTACACGCTCGCTGCGAGAGCAGCTGTCGGGAGCCCATGCAGGAATCACTCGCTGCTTGTGTTCACTCAGCGTCACCTGGCCGAGCCCAGGGAAGAGCAGCCACCGGCTCTGGGTAGCCAAGAGGCCTGATTCAAGCTGTCAGGCAAGGAGCATGCTGCCTGGGTCACGCTCTGAGCAGCTCCGGGAGGGGCTCTGCTGGGGTGTGCCCAAGGGCCACGTTTCAGGCTCTGGGGGCCCAGACACAGCACTAACGAGGATGCCCGATAGCCAAGCACTCCCAACGGCCCCCAGCTGGACCAGTGTCCAGAAACCTCCAGAAGAGCCCCCCAATGCAAAGTGCCCCCCCCCCCCGACTCTCCAGCAAAGGCCTGGGAAGGCAGCTGAGCCCTGCAGGTGAGATGCAGATAACCCAGCGCAGGCGCTGGCGAACACAGACATAAAGCAATGGTGGGACACCGTGTGCAGAACCAGCCGCCCATCACGGACCGGGTGCTGCAGACCCAGAGGGGTCTGGGAAGAGCAGCGCGAATCACCGAGGGCCTGGAAAAGCTGTGAGATGGAAGAGACGCGAAGGCTGCCCCACGGGGGCACCAAGAAACAGGCTGCAACTCCATCTCCCTGTCCCCCAGCAGATCCCCGTCCGTCTCCTCCTCCCTCCCCTCTCCAATGTGTCTCTGCCCCCCAGGCCCACCCCTCTGCACGCCAGCCAGGCTGCCTCATCCTTCTCTTGCTGCCTGGGCCCCAGCAGAGGAGAGACCTGCCCGCTCCCACTTCGGTCCCTGGTGCCCAGTGGCTGGGAGGAGCCCTTGTAGGGAAGGTCCTGCTCAGGCCCTGGGATGCAGCTCACGGTCACTCTGTGGGGAGGGGGCATGTGCAGTCCACTTGGCACACAGGAGTTGAGGGGCTGGAGCATGCTCATTGCAGGTGGAATCTTCAAAGAATTTAGCTGCCAATTCTACTGAATGTCAACTGAGCATGTGCAAACCGATTTTCAGAGGCTCAGAGGTTGGTCAAATTTAGGCAGATTTTCACAGGGACAGCAAAAGGCACCTCCCTGACTATAAGGTGACCCCCCTGCCTGAATTCAAGTCTCTGCTCCAAAGCATGGAGGCGCTGGGGCCTCTCAATGCAAGGGCTGTAAGATTTATTTTTGACATGGGCTAAACAATGTATTTTTCCCTAATCTCCTTCTTGGAAATGGCTGAACCATTTTAGTTGGAACTTTCCAGAAATATTCAGCTTGAGCCTGACACCTGGCATGGCAAAGCAGTAAGCCACGGAAAACAGGGCCTTATAATGGAAACGTCTTGTCAACCTTAACTACAGGCATCACTGCCAGAGCTGCCTCTAATAATGAATGACCATTATCAGGAGGCGGCTGAATGGGAGCTCCTGTTCTCCTGGCTCATAACACAAGAGCAAGGGGACATTCACTTAAATTGAAAGGTGGCAAATTCAAAACTGATCAAAGGAATACTTTCCCATACAAATGTGAAATTAGACTGTGGAACTCATTGCAACAAGATGTCAGTGAAGCCAAGAACTTATCAAAATTCGACGAGGCACTGGACATCTATACGGATGACAAGAATATCCAGAGTTATCACAGCTAATGCAAACAAAGTTTTGGAAGGAGTAAAACCCTCCTGGCTCCCAGTTGGCCTGCCAGATGATGGAGGGCTGTGTGGGGAGAACCCCCAGGCAGGCACAGAGTGCCAGCATGCTGTGCTTCCTCAGTCCAGCAGCCGTCGCAGTCTGCCCTGGCTGCTGTTTCTGGAGGGTGCAAGAGTGCTGCCCCACGGGGGCGCGTTGGACTGACCCAGCCGCCAGATGACACCTAGGGAACGGCCTCAAGGACAGGGCCGGATGCAGCCCTCATTCCAAGCCCAGCTGGTGAGACCCTCACTTGGCAGCCGTCGCTGCCAGCACAAGCGTCAGCCGAGGCCCACAGGAGCCCTGGTCCCGAACCACTAGGTGCGGCCGGCATCGCCACCCCACCGCCGCTGGGGAATGGAGGAGTCGGGCCTGGGGAATCGCTGCCTCAAGGGGCTCTTTCCTGAGCGGGGGTTACTGAGCCCTCGTGCCACGAGGCTTTGACAATCAGCTCCGGTACGCCCCGGCCCTGCCTGCTGGCGTCACCAGAGCTAGCGCTCCCGTCCCCGAGCAGCACCCGCAACGCGGGAGGGGCACGGGCTCCCCAGAGTTGCTGCTTGGCTTGTACTGAGCATGCTCAGTAACATCTGCTGAAGCCGCTGCCCTCACTTCCCCCCCCGGTGGCAGGTTTGGGACGTCTCTGCTGAGCAGCAGCCCGGACGCCAAGCGGAGCAGCTGCATTTGTCCCCTCCCAGCCCCGCTGGCTCCAGACTGGCAGCAGCGTATCTGCAGAAAAGCCAGCTCCCAGCAAGGACCGTCCAGCTCCAGGCTGCCTTGGAAACGCCAGCCCCGGCTGCTCTCCCCCAGAAGCAGTGCCACGGATCAGGGGTTCCCCCACTAGCACCGGCCCCCAGATCAGCCAGCGTGAGGATGAGGCCACGGTGCCTGGGACCTGCTCTGTCTGAGAGGCCCCGGGTCAGGGACCCCATCACGGGCCCTTCTCCCCAGCAGAACGGGGGCGTGTAAGGCTGCGGACTGACCCCGGCGGCGCCTCCTGCTGGTTGTCCTCAGGAATTAGCTCTCCCAGCCTCGGAGCGCCCTCTGCAGGCCGGTGATCCGCCTTGCCACTGGCCCCCCATGTCCCTCCCAGGACACCGGTGCCCCTTTCTCTGGGTGATGCCCCCTGGCAGTACCCCCACCGTTCTGGGTCTCCCCCTCCCAGGGGAACCCCCACCCACTATCCCCACTTCACCTCGGTCTTGGCTACTGCCCAGTCTCCATCTAGCCCCGTGCACTGGGGCAGACTGCGGTATCCGCCACTCCTCACAGGCAAAGGGGTTCAGACCTGCTGCCCCCTGCAACCCAGTACCCCATAGGCCTTCCACTAGGCCGCAGCCTGGGGCTTTCCTAGGCCAGAGCTCCCCGGCTCCCTTGGCCTTTCCCCAGCCCTGCTCCACGCTAGGCACTTAGTTAAGCTCCCTGCAGCCAGGCCCTTCTCTCTACCGCTAGAGAGACTCCCTGTCTGCCCCTGGCTTCCCTGCCTTTATAGGGCCAGCTGAGTCTGTTTGGGGCATGGCCACAGCTGAGGCTGCCTCTCAATCAGCCCAGCCTAGGGCTCCCAGCCCTCTCCAAGGGCTGGCTTTTAACCCCTTTCCGGCCAGGAGCGGGTAACCACCCCGCTACAGGGGGCATGGCTGGTCCATGACAGGCGTCACCTCCGCCCGCTCCCAGCGCAGGCACTAGCCCGTGGGCCGAGCTAGGCCAGAAACAGCCTTGGCTGCAGGGTGGCCACGGAGCAGGAGGGGCCGGCGTCAGCTCGGGCAGGGTCATTACTGCAACGCAAGGCCCAGGTGAGCCCCGCCACACCCGCTCCGGCAGACCCACTCTGGACCAGGAGACTGGGGGGCAGCTGCCAACTGGGCACCCCCAGCCCTGCTGTGGTACGGGCCGGGCTGAGCACTAGGCTGGGGTCACCCACCCAGGCCCCCACCCCACACATGCACCTGAGGCCACCCAGCAAGCAGCTCGCTGTGGGTGCAGGGGTGCTGAGCTGCTCCCCTTGCCCTGAGCAGCATGAATGCAGAGCCGGGTCCCTGCAGGCCGAGACGCTGCGCGCCCAGATGGCCTGACATTCCCTCCCGCTCTGCCTGCCCCTCAATTCTCCCTGGGTCCATGGGCGGCGGGTACCGTACGCTGGGGGAGGCTCTGCCTCTCCAAACAGCCAGGCCTGGCCCTGCCCATGCTGCACCCCAAAGCCCCCGGCTTCCGCTCTGCAGCCCAGCTCCAGGGGCCAGCAGCCGCGGTGCAGGGACTCTGGGCTCTGAGGGGGGGGTGTGTGTGGAAGGAGCGGGGCTGGTGCTAGCCTCCCCCTGCGGGCAGTTCACACCCCGCCCATGCCGGGTCCCCAGCTCAGGACATCCTCAGAGCGATGCTGCTGCCACAGCACAATGCCAGCACCAAGGCAGGCCACAGATCCCCCAGAACCCTATCCAAGCCCCAGCCTCCCACGCCCACAAAGCTGGGTAGGAATCAGCTCCTCTTCCCCCTCCAGCCCCCTGGTCCTGGGCTGGCCAGCATTGCTAAGGCCCAAGGAGGTGGGTTATGCATGGGCCAAGCCCAGCAAAGAGACCCCCTCCCGTTCCCCCTCAGGGCACCCCCTGCTCTGCACACCACACAGAACTACCCGTTGCTTCCTCCGCCCCCCACCCTGCCCTGTCCTGCCCGCACCAGGGTGACCCTGACGGGGGAGGGTTCTGTCCTGGGGTGTCCAGGTAGAAAAGGGTCCCAGAACCCCAGGACAGCCTGGGGGGCCACAGGGTGCGTCCCCGTCCTGGCACTAAGCTGTCCAATGCAATGCACTCAGTGGGCACAGATGGCACCATGGGCACAGTCAGAGGCCAGGTAAGGGCGGGCTGGAGAGAGGGCCTCCAGCTGTGCCTGGCACCCCCAAAGCACCCCCCAAATCATTAACGCACAGCCCTGCCCCCAGAGCCCACAGACACATAACACTGCTCCGTGAGGCAGGGCCCTGTGCCCGGAGCCAGCGTCTGGGCATGCGGCAAGCTCCAGCCCCTCACCTGCTCTGGGGGAGGGTCCCTCACGTCCCAGCCCCTCCCCTCTCCAGGATGCTGTGTGTGTGACATCACAGTCATTGCCATGGCAACAGAGTGCGACAGGTAGTGCAGGGCAGGAGAAGCCAGGCGAAGGCTCCCCTCCGCCACCCACCCCTGTGGCCAGGCCGGGCTAGACTAGCTCTGCACAGGTGTGCATGCATTCCCGCCAGGTGCTGAGCCGCATGCTGAGTTACAACAGGAGCAAAGCCCCACGGCTGGGCGGCACCTGCGTGTAAAGGCCCCGCGGTTAGCACAGGGCACGGCCGACCCCTTGGGCTCCTCTGAAAGTGTCTGGCCTAGGGTGGGTTTGGGATGTCGGACACGCTCGGTTGCTGTTTTCCCCAGGGTGGGCGGCCGAGGGCTGTGTCCCTTCTGCAGCCTGCCCGCTCCCTTCGCACAGGGCCGCTGCTCCGGCCAGGAAGTGGGGCAGGATTTGCTGGCAACTCCAGCCAGCCGGGGCTCTCTGCGCGGTGGGGAGTCCCCAGCCAGGCCCCCTCGCAGGGCTGCCCTGATCAGTGGCGAGGGGGCTCGGCATGTACCCAGAACAACCTGCCCCGGGACCGGGAATGGGCATCAATGTCAAACGGACACGGGGCCAACCCGAAACACAGAGCGTAACCCTTCCTGGGACAGAGCCCAGCCTACCATGCCAGCCCTGTCCCATGGAATCGAGTTTGGAGTGGGTGTGCGAGAGAGAGAGAGACTGTGTGTGTGTGTGTGTGTGTGTGTGTGTGTGTGTGTGTGTGTGTGTGAGAGAGAGAGCACGCGTTTGTAGGGTGTGAGCGAGACAGAGAGAGTTGTGTGATGGGGTGTTTCTGATGTGTGGGGTGTGGAGGGCTGTGTTTGTGGGTATGGGTGAGTTTATTGGGGGCATTTGTGGGGTGTGGGTGAGCATAAAGGGGTATTTGTGGATGTGGGTGTGTTTGTGGGTGAGCTTAAGGGGGTGTTTACGGGTATGGGTGTGTTTGTGGGGTGTTTGTGGGTGTGGGTGAGCATAAGGGGTGTCTGTGGGTGAGTTTATTGGGGGTGTGTTTGTGGGGTGTGGTGAGTTTATTGGGGTGTTTGTGGGGTTTGGGTGAGCGTAAGGGGGTGTCTGTGGGTGTGGGGTTGAGTTTATTGGGGGCTGTTTGTGGGGTGTGGTGGGTGTTTCTGGGTGTGGGTGAGCTTAGTGGGGTGTTTGTGGGGTGTGGGTGAGCGTAAAGGGGTGTTTGTGGGTGTGGGTGAGATTATTGGGGGTGTTTTGGGGTGTGGTGGGTTCATTGGGGTGTTTGTGGGGCGTGGGTGAGTGTAAGGGGGTGTCTGTGGGTGTGGATGAGTTTATTGGGGGGTGTTTGTGGGGTGTGGGTGAGCGTAAAGGGGTGTTTGTTGATGTGGGTGAGATTATTGGGGGTGTTTTGGGGTGTGGTGAGTTTATTGGTGTGTTTGTGGGGTGTGGGTGAGTGTAAAGGGGTGTTTGTGGGTGTGGGTGAGATTATTGGGGGTGTTTTGGGGTGTGGGTGAGTTTAGTGGGGTGTGTTTGTGGGGTGTGGGTGAGCGTAAGGGGGTGTCTGTGGGTGAGATTATTGGGGGTGTTTTGGGGTGTGGTGAGTTTATTGGGGTGTTTGTGGGGTGTGGGTGAGTGTAAGGGGGTGTCTGTGGGTGTGGGTGAGATTATTGGGGGTGTTTTGGGGTGTGGTGAGTTTATTGGGATGTTTGTGGGGTGTGGGTGAGTGTAAGGGGGTGTCTGTGGGTGTGGGTGAGTTTATTGGGGGGTGTTTGTGGGGTGTGAGGGAGCTGTGGGGTGTCTAAGTGCACATGTGGGGGTGTCGCAGTAAGAGACTGCTCTCTGCCCAACAGGCCCTCACTGCGGTACCCAGCGTGTCTGTTGGCCAGCGAGAGCTGCCAGGGAGGATGGAGTGGGCACTTAATCTCTCCCTATACGTTTAATTAATGGGCTGCAGTGCTCACTCGGTGCGGCTGCCTTAATTGGTACAAGCTGCACACACTGTGGAGCTGGAAAAACACATTTGGAAATGAAAAATATATTAAGCAGCAAACAAATCAGTGACTCTTAATGAGGCTGGTTCAGGGCCGTCAGTCCCGTGGGGCCCCAGCTCAGGGCACCACCAGCTCACACAGACGCTGCCGTGGGCCGACCGTGCCCTGCTGGCTTTGAATGCTCCCAGCGTACCCCGGCCTCGGTCGCTCCAACGTGCGTGTGGCTGGGAGCCGCCGGTACCTGTGCCGTCACTCCAGGTCCCCTTGGTAACGGTGCCGCCAGCACCTTGTCCCCGGGCAGGTCTCCCGGGGGGCCTGTCCCCCTGGTTTGCTGGGCGGTGTCAGCACAGGGCATCTCCGTCAGCCCTTGGGAAGAGCTGGGCCCTGTGGCAGGCTCAGGGGAGCAGCTGCTATCCCAGGCCGGGGAGCCGTGCGGGCAGATGCAGGGCCGCAGGCAGCCCCAGGCTTGGTTTACACTGTTGGTTTAGCAGGTTTCTCTTTACTCTCTGTGTGTGTGTGTGTGTGTGTGTGTGTGTGTGTGTGTGTGTGTGTGTGTGTGTGTGTGCAGGGCCGGCGCAACCCATTGGGCGGTTGCCTAGGGCGCTAACATTTGGGGGGTGCCGGCGCCCCGGTTGTCGTCGACATTTCGGGGGCTTGACCTTCCGCCGCCTAGGGCGGCGAACAAGCTGGCGGCGCTCCTGTGTGTGTGTGT
>QXTE01000205.1:2069542-2116585 GCA_003942145.1 Platysternon megacephalum | reverse complement strand
GTTTATTGGGGTGTTTGTGGGGTGTGGGTGAGTGTAAGGGGGTGTTTGTGGGTGTGAGTGAGATTATTTGGGGTGTGGGTGAGTTTAGTGGGGTGTGTTTGTGGGGTGTGGGTGAGCGTAAGGGGGTGTCTGTGGGTGAGATTATTGGGGGTGTTTTGGGGTGTGGTGAGTTTATTGGGATGTTTGTGGGGTGTGGGTGAGTGTAAGGGGGTGTCTGTGGGTGTGGGTGAGTTTATTGGGGGGTGTTTGTGGGGTGTGAGGGAGCTGTGGGGTGTCTAAGTGCACATGTGGGGGTGTCGCAGTAAGAGACTGCTCTCTGCCCAACAGGCCCTCACTGCGGTACCCAGCGTGTCTGTTGGCCAGCGAGAGCTGCCAGGGAGGATGGAGTGGGCACTTAATCTCTCCCTATACGTTTAATTAATGGGCTGCAGTGCTCACTCGGTGCGGCTGCCTTAATTGGTACAAGCTGCACACACTGTGGAGCTGGAAAAACACATTTGGAAATGAAAAATATATTAAGCAGCAAACAAATCAGTGACTCTTAATGAGGCTGGTTCAGGGCCGTCTGTCCCGTGGGGCCCCAGCTCAGGGCACCACCAGCTCACACAGACGCTGCCGTGGGCCGACCGTGCCCTGCTGGCTTTGAATGCTCCCAGCGTACCCCGGCCTCGGTCGCTCCAACGTGCGTGTGGCTGGGAGCCGCTGGTGCCTGTGCCGTCACTCCAGGTCCCCTTGGTAACGGTGCCGCCAGCACCTTGTCCCCGGGCAGGTCTCCCGGGGGGCCTGTCCCCCTGGTTTGCTGGGCGGTGTCAGCACAGGGCATCTCCGTCAGCCCTTGGGAAGAGCTGGGCCCTGTGGCAGGCTCAGGGGAGCAGCTGCTATCCCAGGCCGGGGAGCCGTGCGGGCAGATGCAGGGCCGCAGGCAGCCCCAGGCTTGGTTTACACTGTTGGTTTAGCAGGTTTCTCTTTACACTCTGTGTGTGTGTGTGTGTGTGTGTGTGTGTGTGTGTGTGTGTGTGTGTGTGTGTGTGTGCAGGGCCGGCGCAACCCATTGGGCGGTTGCCTAGGGCGCTAACATTTGGGGGGTGCCGGCGCCCCGGTTGTCGTCGACATTTCGGGGGCTTGACCTTCCGCCGCCTAGGGCGGCGAACAAGCTGGCGGCGCTCCTGTGTGTGTGTGTACGTGTACACTGTGGGTGGGGACGGGCCCAGGCCCCATTTGCATGAGGGGGCTGGGGGCCAGCGCTGCTTTGCTAAGGACTGTAATGGCCTCGGCTGCGCACAGAACATTAGCCGTGCTGCCCGGCAATTTACACCGGGGAAAACAAAGTCGTAACTCACCCAAGAAACAGTCTCCCAGGCTCTGCACAAGGAGCAAGGTGGCCCAACCCTGCTGCATCAGGCTGACAGACGCTGTCCCAGCTACCCACACACACAGCCCAGACCTCCCTGCATCCGGCACCCAGCAGCAGGTGAGCCGGAGTGCTGAGCAGTGGGCACAGCAGTGTGGGGCGGCGTGGGGCAGGGAAGGAGCACGAGGGCGTGGCCAGGCGGCGTGGGGCAGGGAAGGAGCACGAGGGCGTGGGGCAGGGAAGGGGCAGGATGGTGTGGGGCAGCGAAGGGGCACGGGGGCATGGGGCAGTGAAGGCGCACGAGGCCGTGGCAGGGTTGTGTGGGGCAGCGAAGGGGCAGGATGGCGAGGGGCAGCAAGGGAGCAGGAGGGCGTGGCAGGGCAGCATAGGGCAGTGAAGGGGCATGAGGGCATGGGGCAGCGAGGGAGCAGGATGGCGTGGGGCAGGGAAGGAGCATGAGGGCGTGGGGCAGGACGGTGTGGGGCAGTGAAGGGGCACGAGGGCATGGCAGGGCAGCATGGGGCAGTGAAGGGGCATGAGGGCGTGGCAGAGTGGTGTGGGGCAGCGAGGGAGCAGGAGGGCGTGGGGCAGGGAAGGCGCACGCAAGAACCCCCTGAGCTCGCTGCAGTGAGCTGGGAGGGGCCCATCACCACACCCCCCTTCTCTCTCCTGGCACCTTGTGGCCCTGGCGGTGGGGAGTCCCGGGGATTTACTCACCCATATCACTGCCAGGCACAGCGTAGCCCCCTCCCTGTTACCCGGTGGGGTCTGTTTTAACATATCCCCCCAGTCAGACGACCAGGCGCTGGGAGGCGAGACGCTCCCTCTCCCATCCCTGACCATCCACTCGGCTCAGCTCTGCGGGGAGCACTTTGGGTTCCTGGCCCCACTAATCCAATTGCTGACAGTGCAGCCTCTAATGGGCACGGCCCACTGTCCCCTGCCTGTCTGCGACAAAGGGCTGCACAGCGCGTGGGGCGTGTGCAGATCGTAACATGGCAATAGCTCCCCTCCCACATCACGTTACACCCCGAGAAAGGGTGTAAACGGCTGGACTCTGCCAGTCGCTGGCCTGGGGCACGAGAACGAACGCTGCTCTCACCAACGGCGCTTTGCTGCCCGGCCCTTAACTGATTGTCCCATTACTGAGGCCCTGGGACTGCAGGGCTGAACCCTTCGTCACCCACCCAGGACGAGCATCCCCCAACACGGGGGCCTGGGTCGGGCGACCAGACAGCAGCTGTGAAAAATCGGGACGGGGGTGGGGGGTAATAGGAGCCTATATAAGAAAAAGACCCAAAAATCGGGACTGTCCCTATAAAATTGGGACATCTGGTCACCCTAGGCCTGGGGGACACACACTCCATGTCCTTCCTGGCAGCCAGCAGCATCTCAGCATTCCTCTTGGAGCAATCCAGCCCCACACGCAGCGCCTGCTCTGCCCCCCACCCCGCCCCACTAAAGGGGGGGCCTGACACTACCAAATGGCAGGGTGCACTAACCAGGGCAAAGGCTTGGGGCCGGCAGGGCTAGGCTGAAAGGCAGCCTGCCCAGTGCAACGACGGGCCAGGAGTCACCCCACCCCACCCCCGCAGGTTCCCCTCTGGTACGGGGATAACGATCCTGACCCATCTCCCGGGGCCAGCGGGGGTGATGACGACGCTCGTTTCGAGTGTGAGCTCTCTGGGGCCGGGACCAGGTCTGTGTCTGTGCAGCACCCAGCCCCCAGCCCCCCCGGGCACCCTGCCACATCAGCGTTGGCAGGAGCCAGCCTGGGGCCCGGCGTGCGGGTGCCGTGCAGACGCCGACAAGCGTGCTGGAGGGGCGGGAGCAGGTCCCACAGCAGAGGGAGGAGAGGGGAGTTTATCATGCACCAGCCAATGAGGTTCCTGTGATTCACGCTGCTCTGGACGGAGCCTCCTTTGGGGTCTTCCCAGCAAATGCAGGGGCTGGGAGTGCGGCAGGAGATGCCAGACCTGGGGCAGCTGTTGGCTGAAGCTCTGGGGCTGCAGCCCCTTCACTGCCAGGCAGCTGGGGGGGCACGTTTAGCGCCGCTGCTTGTCTGTGTCCCTGCCGGGGCCGATGGGTGCCCGGAATGACCCACGGGCCAGGCCGGCTGTGCGTGCTCCTGGGGGGCTGGGCAGCGGGGAGTCGCTCTGGTGCAGGCATGGCCGGGACCAGGCCTGCAGCGTGTCTGCCCGGGCCGTGGGCACCGTTACGGCTGCGTAAGGGGATCTCCCCTTGCGGGCACCGGTGTATCACAGCCATTCAGGGGAATTACGGCCCTCCAGGGAGTCCAGCCACACCAGGCCCCCGGTGAAACTCTCCTGGGGGGGAGAGATACTGCGCCAGCCTCAGCTCTCCCCATCCCCGCGGAGGAGCAGTGAGGCTACCAGTGCTTGGCTTTCTGTCTCGGGGGAGACGGTGGCCAGTAGGGGGGCTCGAGTGCACCCCACCTCCAGGCCCTGCCCAGCCTCCCCGGTGCCTGGTGTACAATCCCCCATGCGTCTCTCGTCTCTGTCACCTGGCTGCCTGGAGCACTGGCCTGGCCCTGGCTGCAGGGTCACTTTGCAGGCCACCCAGACTGGGGCGGAGCAGCAGCAGCTCCAGCCAGCGCAGCGTCTGCAGGAGAAGGCACAGGAAAGACACTGCCCTGGACTGCACACGGGGTGGCTTGTGCTGGTTTCTCTCGGTCCTGGAGGGCCCATCGCCATGGCAGCAGCAGCGAGGGCCCCATCCCAGCCCTTGCTCGGGAGGGGCAGTGCCTGGCTCCAAGGGACAGCTCGCAAGTCAGGCATGGCCCCCGGGAGCCAGGGGGCAGAATCGAGCCTGGGGTCACGCAGGTGTGTCTCGCATGTCAGGCCTGACTGCACCAGCCTTGCCACAGTACACGGTCAGGGGCATCTCTCGCAGGGAACCCCCACGCTGGGATCCCAGCCCGGGCACCAAGGCGAACGCCAGATTCCCCAGAACAGTGCCAGGAGCGCGCAGCGACAGCACGGAGCAGGGCCTTGGCGTAACACTGCATCCCTAAGACAACAACTCCAGCAGCACAGCGCCCCCCCAGTGCTGCCCAGGGTCAGCAACAACTCTGGGAGGAGAGCGCCCCCTCCTGAGCCCGCCACCCCACTCCCTGCAGGGCCGTGCCCCCTCGCGCTGCACCCCTCGTCACTCACCAATGCTTATTCCTGTCCTCTCTTCCAAGAGGAAGCCCAGCCGCCCTCTGGGTCTGCAGCAGTTTCGAGAGCTGAAATTTCGTGCTAAACCCGCTGTCACCCCCTTAACACTTACCGCCCGTCACTCCTGGCCTCGCAACTCAGCTTCTGCCGGGCCAGCCACACCGCCAGGTCTGGGTGTATCTGGGTTGTTCCTGGCCAGACGGGTGAGACTATTTCAAATGGATTCTATTTATCAAAATGGAGAAATCACTGAAAATAACAAGTCCTTTGCCCGTGTTTAGTGCTTCATGGGCTCAAAGCCCTGCATGCACGTTCATAGAGTCATAGACTATCAGGGTTGGAAGGGACCTCAGGAGGTATCTAGTCCAACCCCCTGCTCAAAGCAGGACCTAATCCCAACTAAATCATCCCAGCCAGGGCTTTGTCAAGCCTGACCTTAAAAACCTCTAAGTAAGGAGATTCCACCACCTCCCTAGGTAACCCATTCCAGCGCTTCACCACCCTCCTGGTGAAATAGTGTTTCCTAATATCCAACCTAGACCTCCCCCACTAATGAACCANCTGGGGCCCCAAATAGACCTACTTAAAGGGGATCCTGTTGTCTGTACCTGCAAGACCTGTTTTGGACTGTGTTCCTGTCGTCTCAATAAACCTTCTGTTTTACTGGCTGGCTGAGAGTTATGGTGAATCGCAGGAACCCCAGGGGTGCAGGGCCCGGACTCCCCCACACTCCGTGACAAATACTCCCCACTCAGTATTCAAAGAACACATTAAGAACAGTCCCACTTCGTCATACCAAGCTTCCTGCCCTTTCCCAGGTCTGGGCACCGTGTGGGAGCGGCTCCTGGCCAGACTGTGTCTAATCATTTCCCGCCCAGCAAGCTTATAAACCACTCTTCTCTCTGCTCCGCGGCTGCATCGTCCCCTGGATTGCGTTTGGCCTAAGTTCCCTCTAAGCTGCCTATTAAGCCCCAGCACCGAACCTGCCGCAGCCAGGGGACAGGCACCCCTCCCCCGGCCCCAACCCAGCCCAGCCCCAGACCCATGGCAGCGGGGAGAGGCACCTCTTCCCCCCAGCCCAGGTGCTGCGGTGGGGAGAGAGAGCTGGGGGGAGTCCTCTCTCCCCGCCATAGCCCTGGGGCAGCCTGCACCCCAAACCCCTCATCCCCAGCCCCACCCCATAGCCCGCACCCCCAGCCAGAGCCCTCACTCCCCCACATACCCCAACCCTCTGCCCCAGCCCTGAGCCCCCTCCCACACTCCGAACCCCTCGGCCCCACCCCCACCACATGAATTTTGTTGTGTGTCACACATCACCTCCATAGTGGTGCACGTAACCAAATTCATTCCGCACGTGGGTGGGAAATAGGGTGACCAGACAGCAAATGTGAAAAAGCGGGACGGGGGTGGGGGGTAATAGGCGCCTATATAAGTAAAAGACCCAAATATCGAGACTGTCCCTATAAAATCGGGACATCTGGTCACCCTAGTGGGAAAAATGAGAGGGACACTGTTTGGCACCCCACCTTTTGTGTTAATGGAGATGGGCGCTGGGGGCCACAGGGTTTAACTGAAGCCAATCACTGTAACATTCAATAGTGTCAGGCCAGGCTGAGGGTTTGGGCTGCAGAGACCTCAGCCACGCAAAACACACCAGGAAACAGCCTCTTCTCCTTTTCCTACCGGTACAGAAAGGGGGGAGTTAAAGCATTTGAAAGGTGGAGTATTGAGTAACAACCTCCCTGGGGCCCATTCCCTGTAGCTGGAGACAGTTTTTAGAAGGAAAAACCCCCTTGTTGGACAGTCTGTTAGCGGGTACTAAAGATGGGAGCGCCGGTCTTTTGGGCCAAGAGAAGAGGTTAGTGGAGCTGCTGCTGCTGCTGAAGGTGGCTCCCGTTTCCTAGCCGACAAAACCAGACGAACACACACGACGGGGGAGAGAAAAGAGCAGCAGAGAGCGAGGCTGCAGCTTCTGTCCCTGGGGTGTCCCTCACCTGCCACCTCCCTGCTGGAGAAACACATGGGATCAGCCACTCCGAGACCTGGCAAACTCGTCCCAGCACCGGGCTGTTCAGGGCACTGCTTTTCGCTGCCTCGGGCTGGCTGCAGGCTCACAGCCGTGCTGCACAATACGCAGCCTTGGCCGGCTAAGCCAGGCTCTTGTTAGACAGAAGGCAAAGGAGAGGGGGCAGAAAAGAAAAGAACAAAGAGGGGAAGGAAACGGATACACCAGGTTGCGGGGCGGGGCAGTGTGACAGTCTCACGTCCCAGGTGGTGGCTGGGATTCAGCTGGAGCCAGGGAGGTGGCGCTGTGATCTGGGTCCTTCTCTCCCGCTCAGTCTGGCCAGGTCAGGCCAGCTCTAAGTATCAGGGGGACGAAGGTCCAGGGTACCAGGAGATGGGGGTGGCATCCAGGACGGCGCAGCTTGCTTCAGTAGCCAATTTTTCTCCCCAAAGTCTCTTTAAGGACCCAAAAGGCAGTGATGGGAGGAACAGGCCGTGGCCTCATTATTTTGTCCACCTATTAGGCCTAGTTTCTGAGAAACCAATTTTGGTCCATTGATTTCTGATCCCACCCTGTTCTTGTTCACCAGGCGTGATCTTAACGCAGTCGTCGAGTTCTATCCGGAGGCCTTTTTGTTGGGACTAATTCAGCGCGTCTCCCTTTTTGCACCTTTTCCCACCAACACTGGTTGTTATCAGTTATTGTGACATCTTAGCAATTTACATTTACATTTGACAGTTGAGCTCACAATTAGGGGAAATTTGTACGCCCAATTATTACAACACACCTTCCTGCGCCCCGTGGGATCTGCATGCATTTCAGTGACATCTCTCTCTTGCCATTCACTGTGTGTGAATCAATCAGTCCCTTCGCCGCCGTCGTTATCTGAACACATTTAATGGCGGTGACTCATCTCGCCAAACACAGAATGCTTAGCCGTGGGCTTTGGTTCCTTTCTATTTTGATTGTTGGTTGAATTACTAGTGAATATTTTATCTCCGGGATTGTGAAACTGTCACATTTCGGTTATCATTATATATTCATTTCTGGGAATCTTTTGCAAGCTTCAGAGCACACTACAGAACTATAAACCACGTAAGTATAGGGATCACTTCACTTCACCCACCACTGAAATCCAGCTGCTTCTGGAGTAGGACGCATTAGCTGTTTAACAATGCTACGCAGCACTGTGGGGACAGGCGGACAGGAATCCTGCTAAAGGATGAGTAAATTGCAGTTACTCAGGTGACAAATTCTGCCGCCCCTCATCTTGCAAAACAAGGGAAACAGGAAGGCAAGGGGTAAACGTCAGGTTCCCAGGGCTAAGCCCAACAGAAATCCTTCAAAGTGGAGATCTAACCGTCGCAAAGCCAAGACACAGGAGCAGAACTCACAACAGGTGATAAGGAAGAGGAAAATCAGAATGGCCAAAATGGAGTTCAAAGAACCAATATCTAACAGTGTAAAAAAAAAAGTTTCTTTAAGTCTATCAGAATCAGGAAGCCTGGGAAAGAACTGGTGGGTCCACTGGATCACCATGGGTTAAAGGAGAAGTAAAGGAAGCGCTGGACATTGCTGAGAAGCTAAATAATTTATTTGCTTCAATCTTCAACACCAAGGATGTTGGAGAGATCTGACCCCACACTTGCTGTATTCTGCGACCAAAGCTGAGGTTCTCTCAGAGACTGAGATGCAAGAAGTAGGAGTTCTGGAGCAAACTGATCATTTAAAAACCAGTCCCCAGGCCCAGATGGTCTAAATCAAGGAGTTCGTGAAGGAGTTTAAGTTTGAAGTAGCTGATCTGCTAACAAAACTCTGCAATCTCTCATTAAAACCAGACACTGTTCCAGAGGACTGGAGGGCTGCAAATGTTGTAGCTATATTTTAAAAAAGGGTCTCAGGGTGATCTGGAGAATTATAGACCGGTACACCTTACATCCGGATCTGACAAATTGGTAGAACCAATAATTGAAAACAGAATAGCAACACCTGGAAGATCATGATCTGGCAAGGTCTAACCAGCATGGATCCTGCAAAGGAAACTTGTGTCTCTCGCATCACTTGGAATTCTTTAAACGTGTCAGTAACATAGTGGAGAGAGGAAAACTGGCTGACGCTTTATCTAAGTTCCAAAAGGCTTTTCACCGGGCCCCGCACAAGAGGCTACTAAGGAAGCCAAGTCGTCACTGGGTGAGATGCAAAGTACTGTCATGGATCAAAAATTGGCTAAAGAGACAGGAAACAGCATAGGAGCAAATGGTCAATTGTCCTCCCAGCAGAAGGTGAACAGCAGGGCCTCAAGGCTCTATACCAGGTCCCGTGCTGTTTGATATGTTTATTAATGATCTGGAAAGGGGAGCAAAATCTGCAGCTGACACAGAGTTATTTAGATTAATCAGGACCAGAGAGGACTGGGAGAACTTCAGAGAGAGCTGAACAAGCCGGGTGAATGGGCAACCTGATAGCAAATGGAATCCAACAGCAAATCAAAGTAATGCACGAATAAGAGGGGCCATGATAAAGCCTATAAAAAATGCATGTTCTAGAGACAAGCGATCAGGAACCTTTTTCTTCCGGTCTCACAACACACAAACAGGGGGACATTCAATGAGATTAAAGGGGGAAACTGAAAACCAACAAAAGGAAATGGTTTTCCACACAATGAGTACTTAGCTGGTGGAACTCATGGCCACAGGAAATTGTCGAAGTCAAGTCCTTAGTAAGATTCAAAAGGGGATTGGATATTTCTATGGCAAGACTATCTCCAGAGGTATCAATATTAATGGTAACAGATTTTGTGGCAGGGATAGTGTGACGAAGTGAGAATGTTTTGTTGTGTTCCAGGGGGAAGGCTGCAGGGGAGCTTGGCTGGGACTGCCTGCATTGGGGACGGAAGGATACCTGAGCATGTAACATGAGAACCCAGGAGGGGAGTTGGAGACCAGGTAACACCTCTGACCGGGAATCTGGACAAAGGACAAAGGCTGGGGGAGGAGCCGGGGGGAAGGGAGAAAGGAGACACCTGGAAGGGGTTTTTCAGTTTTGGAAGCGGGCTGGAAATGAAGAGGGGAGCCCCGACGGGGCTTGGGCTTCCCAGTGGGGCCGTGGCCTCCCTGGGGCCCCCAGATGGACCTAACTAAAGGGGATCCTGTTGTCTGTACTGGCAAGACCTGTTTTGGACTGTGTTCCTGTCATCTCAATAAACCTTCTGTGTTACTGGCTGGCTGAGAGTCATGGTGAATCGCAGGAAGCCGTGGGTACAGGGCCCGGACTCCCCCACACTCCGTGACAGATAGTAAAGCTGCTGCTGTGGGGCTTAACCCATCTCTGGCTATTAGGGACCAGGAGGAGAACGAATGTGGGGGGCAGATTATTCCACTGCTATTGCAGGGCTTTTGTGCCTTCCACTGAAGCAGCTGGTGCTGGCCTCTGCCTGAGGCAGGTTGCTGGGCTCGGGGGGCCTCAGGTGGGATAATGCCGTGGTTTGTATGTAGATGCAGCCCGGGGTCTTTTCTGCCTTCCAGCCAGGTAACCCTGTGCTGGGGTGTTTGGGTCAACACTGACTCAGGGAGTGAGCGCCCCCTGCCCCACACCTGCAGCACAGCAAGACACTGAGTGCTCCTTAGCGAGTCCCATCCAAGGACTGATTAGGCACGACCAGGTCTGGCCCTGCCTAGCTTATAAGAACAACTCACCTCCCATCCTCAGGCAGCAGTTGATGCTTTCCTGCCTGCAGCTCACCTGCCACCTCCCCTTGGTTTCAGCAGTCGGCAGCCGCCAGCCAGGCCCACACCCGGGTAGAGGAACGCCAGGTGCGCTGGATTCTGGAGGAAGGGTGCAATGAGCCCACGGTTGTGTCAGGAAAGCCACCCACGTCCTCAGCTGAAAATTGTCCCGTTGTTTCTGTTAACGAATGCCTCCTGCCTCTACCACGCTCGCTGCCCGCACTCCAGCCAGGCCGTGAGATCCTGGGGCCTCACTGGTGCCTTGCAAGAAACACCTGCTTGTTCTGCTGGCTCCCAGCTGTGGGGTCCTCACGTCGCTGGCGTCCCACCAGGCGCTCAGAGGAAGCCACGTGGCCATGAACACCACAGCCCAGGCCCACGCTGCGGCAGCACCAAACCTGCCAGGCATGTTCCAAACCCTCCACAGGGGGAGAGACGGACAGCGGGTGCAGGAAACAGACGCCACGGCCAAGCCATGGGATGGGGGGAGCAGCTTGTTGGTCACAGGTGTCAAAGAGTCCCCGGGCGATGCTCTGGAGCTGCTCCCCACAAAGCCAGGCAGGACTTTAGGGAGCCTCCTCTCCCTCGGAGCAGACTGCAGGGCAAGAAGCTCACACGGCTTCACCTCCTGGGTCTCTCCTGGGAGCATTCAGCATATGCCCCTCCGTGCGCTTCCCACAGCGAGTCCGCCCAGGCGGGGTCCTGGGGGGGCCACAGGGTCCTGCCTGCACCCCCACTTCGCAGTCAGACGTGACTCTCAGTCAGCCAGTAAAACAGAGGTTTATTAGATGACAGGAACACAGTCTAAAACAGGTCTTGCAGGTACAGACAAGAGGACCCCCTCAGTTAGGTCCATCTTGGGGCCCCAGGGGGGCCAGAGCCCCGTCCGGGCACCCCTCTGTTTCCCCAGCCAGCTCCAAACTGAAACCCGCTCCAGCCCCTCCTCCTCTGGGCTTTGTCCCTTTCCCGGGCTAGGAGGTCACCTGATCTCTTTGTCTCCAACACCTTCAGTTGGCACCTTTGCAGAGGAGGGGCCCAGGCCATCAGTTGCCAGGAGACAAAGTGTCAGGCATTTATGTACACTGGCCCTCCGCTCTGCAACAACCATACACCCTTATCCCACCACCTAGATACTTAAGAACGGCATAGGGGAAACTGAGGCACCCACACAGTATTCAGAGGAAACATTAAGAACATTCCCACTTCGTCACAAAAAGGTTTGTTTGGCTGTCGTCAACACACTCAATTCTCCCCACTCCCTACCACCCTCCTTCTTGTCTCCCACTCCAGTCCCAGAGGCCTGGCATACCCCCCCAGCCCCCTCCTCCAGGCAGGGGAGCAGTTCACTCTGGAGCTGAAAGAGATAAGCGGAGGGCTTGATCAGTTGGATCCTTGAGGGCACCATGTGTCAGGGACTGGGCTGTAGCCGGTGCAGTCAGAGCAGGAGTCAGGCCTAGTGGTCAGAGCAGAATGTCCGAGGCAGAGTCCCAATGCCGGAGCCAAGAGTCAAGACAGAGTCAGAACCAGGAACCTTGGCCGAGCGAGGCTGGGACAGGACCAGACCAAGGGCAGGGTCCAGGCTGGGGCAGGGCAGAAGCTCATGTCCAGCTCTTTAGGCCAGGAGGGAGTGGAGAGCCGCTAGCCCTGGGGAAGTCAGAGCCCCAGCTGCTCCTCACTGGCACCCCAGCACCAACCCGGGGCCTGGCTGGAGAAGGGCTTTCCTCTTCCAGGTCAGCTCCACCCGTATCCCGCAGTGACATCACAACCCTGGGCTCAGGGCATCTGCTGGTGACTACGGCAACGACTATGACGTCACAAGTGCAGCGTTGGGAAGCCGGGGAAGGAGCCGCCCGGAGAGTTGGGTGGTAACCATCTCAGAGCAGCCGTGGGTCGGGGCTGGGCTTGGCCTCTCTGGAGGTGAAATGTCTGCCCCATTTGATGCCATGGAATGAATTCCAGGGCCAACAGGTCCCAGCAGGAGTCACCCAGCTCCCCGGGGACTGACAGGAAACGTTGGGTTTATTCCCAGCAAAGAGGGGCTTGGAGGGACTCAAATTAATAACACAAACCTTAATTTAAAATTCTATTAGGCCATCAATTACTGCCCACGTGTCTGGGCGCTCTGCCGGCAGCATGCAAGGGCCAGTTGTGATAAATGGTTTTATCGGGATTTCATAAGGGCTGAATTATTTGCAGATAGGACATTTTCTGATATTAATTACAATTTTGTAACAAGCTAACAGTTACCAGCATTTCCTCTCTCAGCTGGACTGAGATCCAGTCCCGCTCCCTTCTCCAAAGGAACCCTGCGTGCAGGCAGTAGCGGCGCCAGCTTTGCCGGCGCCCTAGGCGGCGGAAGGTCCCGCCCCCGAAATCCCGCCCCCAACAGCGGCGGCGGAAGGTCCCGCCCCCAAATTTCTAGGGGCGGCGGGGGCGCAGGCGCCCCCAAAATAGTAGCACCCTAGGCGACCGCCTAGGTCGCCTAATGGGAGCGCCGGCCCTCGTGCAGGAGCGGGCGACGCTGCTAGAATCTGCCTGCCTACGGCAAAACCACGGGGTCTAATGGATAGGACAATGGCCTGGGACTGGGACTCAGGAAACGCGGGCTTTACTCCTGTCTCCATTGCTGACCTGCTATCCGACCTTGAACAGTCACTTTCCCTGCTCTGTGCCTCAGTTTCCCCCCCCACCACCACCTTTGGTCTGTCTCCGTTGTAAGCTTCTGGGGCAGGGACTGTCTCTCACTGGGTGTCGGTGCAGTGCCTGGTACGGTTATTATGAGTTGTACTGTGGTAGCACCCAGGAGCATCAGTCCTGGACCAGGACTCCAGTGTGCTAGGCACTGTCTAAACAGAACAAAAAGGCACTCGTGCCGCAGAACGTTTACAGTCCTGGGAACCGCTGATCTGACACCGAACAGCCATAACTCGGTCTGACTGTGTCTATCTGCGCCCATGGCTCCCTCGCGCTGGGAATTTCACCAGCGCAGATGGCGGGGGGCGAACAGTGCCACCCTGCAACATGCACTGACGCCCATCCCCCAGTGTAAAGCGGGCTGTGAGCACCAATGACCTGCACGAGGGGCGTGCATCATACCGCGGGCTGCCATCCATGCACAAGAGCTGGGTGGAAGGGGTGAAATTGACCCCTGGGAATGACAGGGTGCCTAGGCCTTGCCATGGCTCTCGGCAGAGGGATGAATTTCACACTGACAGAACAAGCAACGTGGGCTGTCCCAGTCTGTGCCGCGCTTTGAGGCAGGGTTTGAGCACATACCTCAGCAGCAGCGAGTCGATGTCGCTTGGCTGCGTGGCCAGGCACAGAGCAGGCTTCTGTGCTGTGCAGAGGGAAAAGCAACACGCCTGCTGGGCTGTGGCTTCTGGCAGCTCCAGCTAGAAACCCTCGAGCTCCGAGCATCAGCTCCGTGCGTGGCCACCGCCTCTTCCCCGGGCTGCCAGGCTTAGCAAAGGACAGGTCTCCCCTTCCCCTGCGTGGCAAGGGCTGGGCGACGTAGCAGGGGGACTCTGCTGAGCAGAGGCATGTGCCTCGTACCTCTGGCAACAGCAGTGACTGACTCTGTGCTTGGAGGTTAATTCTCAGCTGTCGGGTTTCTGGGGAATGTCAAATGGAAGGGGGAAGCTGCCATGGACAGCTCCTGTTCCCCCACGAGAGCGAAACGGGAAGCTTTAGAGGCAGCTTCTCCATTCAGGGCAGTGTGAGCAGATACCAGGGTGTAAATTCAGCCGGAGCTGGCCAGAGCAGAGCTCCAGTAAATATTTTCACACCTGCGGGAGCCCCAGCATGCCCCGCAGGGCTGAAGCCCCGACCCCTAGGGCTCTGGGAAGAACCATGTGTGAATTTAAGCCCTGGCAGATACCCTCACTGGAGCAAATCCTGGGCTCAAACACAGGGCCAGGCACCCCGCGCAGTGACAGGACCATCGTGTGAAGATCGGACCTAGGGTAATGCCCTGTCACCGCTCACGGTGCGATCTCTGAGGCCCGAAAGGCAGGCACAGGGGAGGCAGTCAGGGAGGGAGGGACTAGGCCCAGAGCTGGGGAACAGCAGAACAGTGGGAAGCTCCTGGGATGGGTGTTGGGTGACTTGTGCCCCCCCAGTTCAAACAGAGGAGGCTGCGGCAGAGACAGCCTGGCTGTGAGACATGCGCAGGCGGCAATCTCTGGGCCTCGGGCTGCTCTGAGCAGGCACAGGAGTGTGTCCTCGCCGGTCTGTCACGACAGCCGTGCATTGCTCTGCAGCACGCAGGTCAGGCAGGCTCCTGCAGACCCTGCTCAAGACTCACGAGGGTCCGTCAGTCCTTTGGCCCAGTTTTTGTCGGCTGCTAGGTTTTGCAGTTCTCTCCTGGCTGTATTTCATGGTCCTGGTGCTGTCAGGCAGCAGCTCCCGGCCGGGAGAGGTTTCCCCAGGCAGGACAGGTCGGGCTGCAGCAGACTTGACTGAAGCATTCGCTCGCTGGCACGACCTGCGAAAGATCTGGAAGATGCTTTTGAGTCTTTAATCTCCTGTGAAGAGCAGGAAGAGGAGCAGTGTGGGCAGGAAGCGCTAATCACCTGGCGCCTGCTGGCCAGCACAGATAAATCAATGATGCAGGAAAGCCCAGTGCTGGGTTAGTGCTGCTGCCTGCTCTGCACACTGGGGCTGTCGGGCACTCTCCTGCACTCAGTGAAGTGGGGTTTCCTGGCCCGGCTCCAGTCAACTTCATTTTTGCAGAGGTGTGGTGTCCTCTCCCCTACCCTCGGATGGCTCGGCTGAGCAGCCCCAGGCCCAGCAAAGAGAGGCTCATGCTCGTCCAGCTGGGGAATGTGAGAGAGACTCAGCGCAAATCCAAATGGCAGCAGGACTCCAGCCAGGACTGACTCAGCTGCACACCTGCTCTTTGATCAGCCAGCGAAGCAGAGGGGTGGGGAGCAGCTGGCAGGCCGCCCTGTCCACAGTAATCAGTCCGAGACTCGCCGGGGGGGGAAGGGGGCTGGAGTTTATCCCTGGGGTTGCAATGAAGCAAGTCCTGAGATGTCGATTCAGATCTGGAGGGCCCGGAGCTCCGGCGCTGACAAGCATTGACCCTGCTCCTTGCCGCCAGGGGCCGGCGTGGCTAGCAGTCAGGCTGTGGGAGCGGAGCGTGGCCCGGCAGGCTGAGCTGTCAGCGAGCAAGGCAAGGCGCTGGGGCCCGGCTAGAGGTTGCGTGGGGTGGCTGAGAGTTAAATGGGCCTGGGCCTGTGTGCACTGGAACCAGGAACTCTGCGCTACAGCCCCAGGTTAGTCAGAGCCAGGACTGAGCACACTCAGGAAGGAAGCTCCCAGCACCAGGCCTGAAACTTTGACGGGAGGGTTTCTGCAGACGGCCGGCAGGGCCGGCGCTCCCATTAGGCGACCTAGGCGGTTGCCTAGGGCGCTGCTATTTTGGGGGCGCCTGCGCCCCCGCCGCCCGTAGAAATTTGGGGGCGGGACCTTCCGCCGCCGCTGTTGGGGGCGGGATTTCGGGGGTGTGACCTTCCGCCGCCTAGGGCGCCGGCATAGCTGGCGCCGCTACTGACGGCCGGGAACGGGTGTCAGCGCCAGCACGCGGTCAGCCCCATGAATTCATTTCGCACTCCAGCCCAGCGCGGGAGGAGTCTGTTGTCGTCCCTAATCCCCGGGCATTCTGCCCATGTCTCCCCAGAGAGCAGCATCTCTACCTCGAGCACAAAACGGAGCCTGATCCAAACCCAGCCAGTGTCCTGCCCACCACGGGCTGCAGCTGCCAGAGGCTTTTCCCGTGGCCTCTCAGTGCTGGAAGGAGACACCCCCTTCCTTTCCCTTCCATCCCCTGCTGCAGGAGCCGCTTTCCCCGCTGCAGCTCCTCCCAACTGAGCCACCTGCTGCTTGACTCCTTCCCAGCTGGGTCTGAGGGCTGGACAGACCCCGGCCTCCCGGCCCTGAAAGGAGCAGCCCAGCCTGTTACAGGGCCTGCCCATGCTGGTGGCATGCTCTGAAAGCCCCGTGCCCAGCTGCTAGCCGCAGAGCTGGGGTATTCCTGACCCCTCCTTCCATTCTGCAGGGAGGCCAAGGTCAGAAGGATCCCACCCGTCTAGGGTTGCCAACTTTCTAATGGCACAAAACCGAACACCATTGCCCCGCCCCCTGCCCGCCCCTTTCCCAAGGCCCCGCCTCTTCTCTGAGGCCCCGCCCCAACTCACTCCATCCCTCTGTTGCTCGCTTTCCTCCACCCTCACTCACTTTCACTGGGCTGGGGTAGGTGGGTTCGGGTGTGGGACAGGGTAAGGGCTCTGGGGTGGGGCCAAAAATGAGAGATTCAGGGTGTGGGAGGGGTCTCCTGGCTGGGGCAGGAGTGCGTGAGGGGGTCAGGGCTTCGGCTGGGGATGTGGGCTCTGGGTGGGGCCAGGGATGGTATGTTTGGGGTGCAGGGGGGGCTCTGAGCCAAGGGATTCGGAGTGCGGGAGCAGGCTCAGGGCTGGGGCAGGGGGATGGGGTGTGGGCTCCAGCTGGGGGCTCTGGGGTGGGGCTGGGGATGAGGAGTTTAGGGTGCACGAGGGGGTTCAGGGCTGGGGTTGGGGTGCGGGAGGGGTTGCGGGGTGCAGGCTCTGGGAGGGGGATCAGGGGTGGGGTTGGGGTGCAGGAGGGGTTGCGGGGTGCAGGCTCTGGGAGGGGGATCAGGGGTGGGGGTGGGGGTTGGGCTGTGGGAGGGAGTTAGGGTGTGCTCATACCCGGGCCCAAGAAACAACCTCCCTCACCCTGTAATCGACTCCCATCTCGGGTTTCCATCCCGCAGAACAGGGCCCACCCTCATCCTTGGGGTAACTCCTGCAAATCACTCCCCCGCTCCAGAGTTACACCAGGGATGATCTCAGCCCTTCGTGTAGCAGGGCGGGGAGACTGGCTACCTTGGCCCCTGCCCCAAGGGGAAGGTGGAGTTTCAGAAGGGAATCCCCTCCCCTCTATGCTGGCATCACCCCATCTAGCTGGGCAAGAAGCTCAACTAAGCAGTGCAGCTGGAGTGGGATTCCCAGGTGTCAGGGGTACATCCTCCCTGCCTTGTGAGAATGAGCACCTGTGGCTTGGAGGAGGTGGAGAAAAAAAAAGGGTAACTGCACCCTGGGCAAATCAGCAATGAGGCGACTACAGAAAATCCAGGCTTCCACTTCAGAAGCCGGTTGGCTTCATCCTTGAGAGTGGCAGGGTCTCCTGCAGGCATCACCGAGCGGATTTTCCTTTTACAAAGTCAGGAAACGTCTGTGGTCGGCCTGATGAATCGGCCCCACAGCCACATGCCTGGGAGGGACTGACGCACACACAATATTCAGTGCAAATAAAATAAAGAGCAATTTCTGGAGGCCCACAGCAAAGTCTCCCAACCAGCACCTGGGCAGTTAGACAGATTTCTGGGCCCCCTGCATAGGCGCTGACTCCGGGGCTGGTTCCGTGAGGCACTCCAGCATATGGAGGAGGAGTCAGCTAAGATTGGTCTCCATGTTTCATGGTCAAAGACAAAACTGCAAAATCTGGGACCAGGTCCTCCCGCGACTCCAATCTCGCTGAACAACGAAACTGTCAAATAGTTTCCAGCTTTTGCGATCTGGGTTCTGTACTTACCAGCTCCTCCAATTCTCACACGGAGGTTCGCTATCGGATTGGCATCGCAGCATCTGCCACGGGCCGTTTACAATGGATATGGAATCAACATCATCTTAGTATGACAACCAAGTTCAGGATTTATTCGAGCTGTATCCTTCCCGTACTGTTGTACGGCTGTGAAACACAGACACCACGCCGCTCAGACTGAATAAAGCTGGGGGCTTTCCACACAAAATGTCAACGTCGTATATTGGGCCTAAAGTGGAATGACTTCATCTGTAATGCAGATGTTTATGGTCACTCGGGTCTACAGACTACTGGGGCCATTGTCCGCAGGCGGCACCTTACGCTTTTCGGACATGTCGCAAGGATGCCACAAGACGTTCCAGTGAACACCGTTCTCCGGGTGGCTTGTAACATCCGGGATAAAATCCCACCAACCGAGGGGTGGAGGCGGCGCAGAGCAGACCCCCCTACTACATGGGTTCATCACGTCTGTTCCGATGTTGGACTCTCAGGCCAACAAGCCTTTGTGGTTGCACAGGAACGGACCAAATGGCAAACGATCACTACGGCCGACTGTCCGGCTAAGCGCTGAAGAAGAAAAAGAAGTTCCCACCGGCAGCCCCGCAGATCAGCTCCTCCCCCCCCGTGCGTCCCACCCACCAGCAGCCCCGCAGATCAGCTCCTCCCCCTCCCTCCCAGCACCTCCCGCCCACCGTGTTCAGCTGTTCAGCAGCATGCAGGAGGCGCTGGGGGGGAGGCGCAAGACAGGAAGAGGCGGGGTGGGGGCTTGGAGGAAGGGGTGGAGTGGGGGCAGGGTCTGGGGTGGAACAGAGGTCGAGCGCCCCCCAGGATCTGAGTAAGTCAGCGCCTATGGCCCCCTGTATGTATCCTCACCCGAGAGTCTGACCTTGGATGCACCTTTACAATTAGCATTCTTAACAGCAAGAGAAGCTTTGTTTTAGGCCAACAAGTTCCTATATCTACAGTCAACCACCACCTCTCTGTGCAAGAGATGAACCCGAGGAACCCATCCGCCCATCCTCCTCCCACTCTGGCTTCGCCAGCTCCGATAAGATCTCGATTCCTTGCCCTCCTCAACCTCTGCCATAACATCTGATGGGAAGGTCTTTCAGTGCACAGGGCTGGAGGAACTCAAGTATCGGGGGAGCATTAGCACTGCTGGATCTACCAGCCCTGGATGGTACATGCACCAGTTCTGAAAGAACTCAAGTATGAAGTGGCAGAGCAGGTAGCAAAAAAATATGCAAACTCTCATTAAAAAACTCTTGCATCCGAAGAAGTGGGTATTCACCCACGAAAGCTCATGCTGCAAAACGTCTGTTAGTCTATACGGTGCCACAGGATTCTTTGCTGCTTTTACAGATCCAGACTAACACGGCTACCCCTCTGATACTTCATTAAAAAGAGCTACTCTACCTGAGATGGAGGGTAGCAAATGTTGTACCTGTATTTTAAAGCGGCTTTGGGATAATCTGGGGAAATGGAGACCAGTCAGCCTTACATCTGTGCCTGGGAAACTGGAGGTTGAAACAATAATTAAAAATAGAATAATAAACATCTGGAAGATCAGAATAATGCCAGGCTATAACTAACATGGATTCTGCCCAAAAGAAATCATGTCTCACTGATCTATTAGAATTCTTCACACATGTCCATAAATGGGTGGATAAAGAAAAACCAGCTGACATAGTTTATTTAGCTTTTCAAAGGCCTTTTGACAAGTTCCTGCTCGACAGGTTACTAAGGAGCTACGTCTCCAAGGGGATGAGAGGCAAAGTATTATCATGACTCAGAAACTGCCCCAAAGGGCAGAAAACAAAGAGTTAGAGTCAATGGTCGATTCTCCTCCCGGATGAAGGTGAACAGCTGGGTCCTCAAGGGTCCTACTAGGTCACACACTTCATATATTTATTAATTCTTTGAAAAGGCAAGCAGTGAGGGGCAACATTTTCAGGTGACCCAGTTATTTAGGTTAGTTGGGACCAGGACCAGAGAGGGTTGTGAGGAACTCCAGAGAACAAGGCAGGGAATGGGCATCATGACAAATGAAATCCAGGGCTGACAAAGTAAAGTCATGCACATTGGATGGAAAAACAAACGCCTTGGACACCGGACAGGGCTCTAAATGAACTACTACCGCTCGGGGGGGGGGGGGGGGGGCGGGGTGTCACTGCAGACAGCGCAAGGGAGACCTCTGCTCAATGTGCACGTGCTGGCAAAAAGGCAAACGTGATGTTAGGCGGCATCAGGAACGGGACGGGGAAGAACAGAGAATATTTACACAGCTCGTTGGACGTTGGGGCAGCACTGCTCTTCGCATCTCACAGAGGATAGCACAGAACTAGGGGGCTCAGCACAGAGCACCAAGAACGATCCCAGGGCTGGAAAATTCCCTTAGGAAGAGATATTGAAATGACTGGGATTGTTACCTGGGAAAGGAGATGACTAAGAGGGGACAAGATAAACATCTGTCAAATCATGACTGGTCTAGAGAAGGGAGACCAGGCGCACCAGTGCACTGTGTCCCACCGTACAAGGACAAACAGTCAGTTAAATGAAAAGATGGCAAATTCAGAATTGATCAATAGAAATACTTCCACACCAAACGTGTACTTGGACTGTGGAACTCATTGCCATAGGGTGCTGTAGAAGCCAAAAAGCTTAGCAAGATTCCAAAAGGAACCGGACACGTGTCTGGCTAACAGAATATCCAGCGTTATCACTATTAACAAATATTGGACAAATATTTAACCTCATGATTTAAGCCAATCACGGACTAAAGGGCTCAGAGTGGGACTTAACAAGAGGACAGATTATCCCACATCTGCTTCTGGGAGGGTCTTACCACCTTCCTCTGCAGCATCTGGTGCTGGCCACTGGGCTAGCTGGACACTGGGTCTGATCCAGTCAGTGATGCCTACGTTCCTAGGACCCCTTTGTAATGCTGCCTGCAGGGGCTCTAGAGTGCGGGTACCAACCTCAGGGCACAACCCCCAAACTGGCTGTGAGCTCTGTACTTGGATTTCACCAACTAATTATGGCGTGTGAACTGCCCAGGCACTGTAACAGCCTCGCCATGGAGTCACTGACAGGCCCCTGGCACAGCCCCTGGCAGATGTTTGCTGGATGCCTAGGTAGATTAGGTGTGAATGTAAATACAGTCTGGTCCTGAAGCCTTTCCCCCCAGCTCATCGCTAGCTGTCAGGGAGAGCTCAATTAGGCTTTGCTTACAAATCATAATTTGAAATTATTAGGTTGGCCAACATCACCGAAATGAATGCACTGACATTGTCATAAAGAACAACAGCTGTATCAGGAAGCTAGTCTATGTTCAGACTTTTCAAATCTGTTATACTTTTTCAGATACTCATATTTTATCATACACTTTATATGCTTTTAAAGTGTGTATTAATGTTTCAATTTCAGTTCAAATTTCCAAACAATCATTAAATTGGCAACACTGCACGTAACTAGTTCACAAAACTGGGGCGGGGGGTGTTACGGAAATTCAGGGGGGGTGTAGGGAAATCCCTGCAGGGCACAAACCCCAAACCGGCTGTGAGCTCTGTACTTGGATTTCACCAACCAATTATGGAGTGTGAACTGCCCAGGCACTGCCCAGGTGTAACAGCCTCGCCATGGAGTCACTGACAGGCCCCTGGCAGATGTAAACAGGAGGGACGGAGGAGCCGCGTATCACCCCCACTCCCACAGCAAACGGAAGAGCCCAGGATCACAGGCCCTAGAGAGAGCCCGAGAGGCTGCGCTAGACCAGGCAGTGCTGGCAGGTCTGTGGGGTGGGGTGCAGGGCGGAGGGTGCTTTGAGTCTTGCTCTGCTATAATAACCTGGCAGAAATGGGATGTTTCTCGATCTGCCCAGCTCCACACCCCTCTGCCCCTCTACTCACGCCTCTGTCCTGCTCCGAAACATTACTGGGAATCCAACAGGAGACCCCCTTTCTCCCAGCCCAAACCTGGGCCCCATCTGTCCCCTCCAGACTATCGGTCACATCGACTCATGGATGGAAGGGATCGTAAGGCAGCCCCTCCTGGGGTGCCCTCCTCTGACAGGCTGCAGCACCACAGGTGTGCCTGCCTCAGTTTCCCTTCCAATGGTTCCCAGAAATACGTAGTCCACAAAGGTTTTCCAAGTATGTAGAGCCCACGTGGGGTTAATATGGAAAACCCCATCTACATACAGCACAACCATCGTCCAGACTTCCCCTGCACACTACAAACCGTACAGTCTGTCTTCACGTCCCAACAGCCTGTCCACGCACCAAGCATTTCTCACCACGCTCATCTCCCAGGTATGGCTCCAGCACCTGGCACTACACCTCGCCCCTGCCTCCTGCCCCCTCTGCCCGCTGGCTTTAGCTCTCCTGCTCAGAGAACCAGCAGGCATCTCTGTCTGCTGCTCGCCGTCTTCAGCCCTCTCCCATCTTCTCTGCCTTCCTGACAGTTCCTTTCTCTTTCCAGGGAGGGCCGGCAGTGTCCGGCGGAGAGCCCAGCGCTCAGTAAATCACAGGATAAAGGGAGGCAGCACTGTGAGCAGCCCAGTCCAGGGCCGGGAAGGTTTAATGAGCCCGCCTGGCCCCATGGAGAATGAGAGGAACAGCATCACTAGTAAGAGATTCCTGGCCTGTCCCACTGCACCAGGGGCTCGACTCCACGGGACTCAGCGATGGGCCTGCCCCTGCATTAGCCGTCTGAGCACAGTCACCTACTGCTGTTTGCACTGCACATCCCTGCCGGTGCCAGCACCACAGCTGCTTCAGTTAAACCCCCTTCACGCACGACCTCCAAGCCGGGGCTTATGGATGGCTCTCCTGCATGCCTCTGCCAGCCTTAAACAAACAGGGCTGGGCCTCGGCGGAGCCCCGAAGCATCACAGTCACACTGCCCCGGCAGCACACGGCGCGGCTGGCAGAGAACCACGCATGGAGCAGGGCTGGCTGACCGCACTCAGTGCCCCAGCCTGGGGACGGAGACAGCCTCCCTCGTGGAGTTACAGGCATTTCTATAGTGCCCCCCTGGGCTGTCTGAGCATGGACAGGACTTCGTGCCTTGACCCGGGGCAGGCAGCCGTTCCTATCCCGCCTCACCCACACCCGGGCAGAGCTGGTGTAAATTGCTGCCCCGCCCCCGGTCTTGCCCTCACGCTGCACGGCTGTAAATGACGCCATGAGGTGTAGGGCAGGAGAAGGTGGGGAGAGCTGAGCGCTGGGAACCACCTCGCTGTGCACGGGGTGGTCGGGGTAATCACAGGTCCCTGTCATGGCTGCCTTGCTGCTCCCTCCTGGTGCATTCACCAGCGTGTTGTATGTTGCCGGTGTTTCGATTGTGAGTTCCCTCGGGCAGAGCCTGCCCCGCCCCGTGAGCCTGCCCGGCACCAGCACAACAGGGCCAGGCACTGACGAGAATGAGTCTTACTGTCCAATTTCACGCACTCTCCTGATTCCCAGTCCTGTACCTTCCGGCCTCTTGTCTCACACCCCGTCCCGGATGGCACAAGCCAAGGGGCACAGCAGCCATGTGGGGCATGAGGCTGTCACAGAGTCCCCGGGCGATGCTCTGGAACTGCTCCCCACAAAGCCAGTCAGGACTTTGGGGAGCCTCCTCTCCCTCGGAGCAGACTGTCTTCAGGGCAAGAAGCTCACAGGTCTTCACCTCCTGGGTCTCTCCTTGGAGCATTCAGCATACGCCCTCCGTGCGCTTCCCACAGCGAGTCCGCCCAGTCACCTGACCTCTTTGTCTCCAACACCTTCAGTTGGCACCTCTGCAGAGGAGGGGCCCAGGCCATCAGTTGCCAGGAGACAAAGTGTCAGGCATTTATGTACACTGGCCCGTCGCTCTGCAACACCCATACACCCTTATCCCACCACCTAGATACTTAAGAACTGCATAGGGGAAACTGAGGCACCCACACAGTATTCAGAGGAAACATTAAGAACATTCCCACTTCGTCACAGACCCGTAGGGGGCAGTCTGGCTGCGGGGCGCCCCGGGCGGGGCTGTTAGCGGAACGGGACCCGTAGGGGGCAGTTTGGGTGCGTGGCGCCCCGGGCGGGGCCGAGAGCGGAACGGGACCCGTAGGGGGCAGTCTGGCTGCATGGCACCCCAGGCAGGGCTGTTCGCTGTCTGATATCAGGTTGCAGCAGCACAGGTGCCTTGACTGTACTGAACAGCTGATTTGAATGATGACTGATCAGCTACAGCAGCATGTGCACGCTGCCCTGGGCATGCAGCGGGTGAGTCACAGAGCTGCGGGTGCAGGTGGGGGCTGGTGTCCTGGCCCTGCTTTCCAAGGGTCTGCACAGGGCAGGTGTGCTGGGCCAAGCGTCCCTGGACCACAGCAGGAGTCTTGTACCAACGCTTGGTTGCGCAGCGCAGATGCCTCCTGTCCAGGCTTCTCTGAACACGATCGGTGCCTTCTTTGAGCATCACACAGCGCACGTGTTAACGGTGCTCTGACCCGGCTGCGCTGTACACAACAGGGCCACTGCAGCGACGCGCTGTCGCCCTGTGAATCACAGAGCCCGGCTCACTCCTGTGCTGTGCAGGGCAGCTGGGTCCGTGGGGCTGCCAGGACACTGCTGAGCCCAGCGTGGAACACGCTCAAAGAGCCAACGTGCGTCGCACGCCCCGGCTCAGGTGAGGCCGGCGGCAGAGGTGCTGAAGAGGGGCGTGTGCACAGCTGCAGCAGGCCGGGATTTCTCAGTTCCCAGGGTTACGCAGGCCTCAGCAGAGCAAGCTGCCTTCCCCCAGGGAGCTCAGAGGAGCCTTTGTGCTCCCCGGTGCTGGGAGCTGCCATCGCTCGCACAACTGCCTCGGACTGGGCTTCGATGGAGAAAGGGCCCCTCCCTTTTCCGGCAGCAGCTCGGCATCCAGGTTCTACTTGTTATGGTGATGAGCCCCGGCAAGGGCTCCCCGGGGGCAGCCCGGCAGCTCCCCGGCCCCCCGGCCCTCACTCTGCAGGAAGACACACAGCCCTGATTGTCACACAAGCCTTGCTGCCGTCAGCGCCACCCCACTGCAGATCCCGGGGCCAGTCAGCTCCGGCTCCCCCGCTCTTGCCATTTGCAGCACGCAGGCCTCCCCCTACTGCTCCGGGCTCTCCCGGGGGGACGTCCCGCTGAACCGAGCTGGCACCTGCAATCTGTGTCGTCAGCCCCCCCCCGGGCTCCTAACTGCACCAGGACAATGACAGCCCATGGCTGGGGGCTGTGGTCCCCCACCAGACAGTGCCCAGCAAGGAGGAATCCTGCAGAGGCCCCGGGGAGCCTGGCTGGAGCTTCCCCAGGATCTGACACACACAGTCCTGCTAACCCACCTGTCTGAGCGCGGGCAGCGTCTGTGCCGAAGGGGCTGCGCGGGCACCAGGGGGCATTTCCCAGAGAGGCAAACGGCACAGACTCAGCCTAGCACAAAGGGAGTGTTGTGATGCCGTAACTCCTGCACCTGCCCGGAGCTCAGTCACACCCATGGGATTGCTCCCCAGCCTCCGGCAGCGGGGACTCAGCAAGGCGGGGCGCTAGGAGCAGCACGAGCTCCCGCGTGCCCCCACAGCCAGCGAGGGCAGGGGGCTCAGCCTCTCAGCCCAGGCCGGTACAGCCACTCCCACCCTCGCTGCCAGCTGCTCTCTGGGGCAAGGGCCCCCGCAGCGCCTCCTTCCACCTGGCCGCTGCACCTCCCAGGAGCCTCCAGGGTGTGAAAAGCAGCTGGGGCCCTCGGGCTGCCTAGTGCCAGTCGCAAACGGGACAACTGCCAGTTCCAGGGCCTCCCAGCACCACCCCCTTGGACTCTCCTGCACCGTAACCCTCTTCCCAGGCCCTGGACCAGTGCAAGAAAGTGGCACTGTCAGTGGGAGGAGCAGTTTGTGAAAGAAAAACTCTGGGGGCTTTGGGGGAGCCCCGGGCATTGCCCTGTGCAGGGACCAGGCCCTCCCAAGCAGAGGCAGAGACACCCAAACCGTGGCCGGCTGCTTCTCCTTTGTGCTACTCCCCTGCCTCGTCAGGCTGGCCCGTCAGGCTGGCACGGGCTGTGGGGTGAAGCCCCTGGGTCACACAGCCACAGGCAGGGGTGAGACAAGAAGCACAGGGGCCAAGCTGCAGGCACATGCCCAGGCCCCGCCAGGTGTGTCCATGGCTTGCAGGGGCAGGGCACTGATAAGCGATGAGAAATGTAAACAGCCTCTGCACTGAGGCATCCGAAGCATCTGAAGCAGCGAGCGAGGCCTCTGGAGCGAATTCCTGCCATTGTGCCTGCGCTGACGGGAGAGCCCCAGGCCCCTAAGGGCAGGGGAACCTCTCCTGGCTGCCGTGGGATGCTGGGCGTGCCCGGTGCTGAGTGGGGCGGGGGCCTGGCAGCAGGCGACGACGGGGCAGGCATAGTGGGCACTCAGGTGCAGCACGGGCTGGAGGGATGTTCCCACGCAAGGGGCAGTGAAATGGGCACATAGCTTCTCTGCTGCTCTTCGGTTTTCATTCACCCTCAAATGCTTAATTATCTCTCACCCCGTCCGAGCCTGCACCAAGCTGCCCAGCCTTTTCCCCCTCTCCCTCTGCCAGCGTCTCTCCCGCTCCCTCCAGCACCCGGGGAGGTTCCCACAGCACATGGTGTGGTGCTGAGTGCCAACAGGCACTGGTTCGAGGCGATGGGTGAACGTGCTGTTGGAGGAGGCTAGCCAGCCCCCGGTCCCTCCTCCTCTGCCCGAGGCCGCGCCTCTGTGACGAAGTGGGAATGTTCTTAATGTTTCCTCCAAATACTGTGGGGGTGTCTCAGTTTCCCCTATGCAGTTCTTAAGTATCTAGGTGGTGGGATAAGGGTGGATGGTTGTTGCAGAGCGACGGGCCAGTGCACAGAAATGCCTGACACTTTGTCTCCTGGCAACTGATGGCCTGGGCCCTCCTCTGCAGAGGTGCCAACTGAGGGTGTTGGAGACAGAGGTCAGGTGACCTAGCCCGGGAAAGAGACAAAGCCCATAGGAGGAGGGGCTGGAGGGTTTTTCAGTTTTTGGAAGCTGGCTGGAAATGAAGAGGGGAGCCCTGACGGGGCTGGGGCTTCCCAGCGGGGCCGTGGCCTCCCTGGGGCCCCCAGATGGACCTAACTGAGGGGGTCCTGTTCTCTGTACCGGCAAGACCTGTTTTGGACTGTGTTCCTGTCGTCTCAATAAACCTTCTGTTTTACTGGCTGGCTGAGAGTCCTGGTGAATCACAGGAAGCCGGGGGTGCCGGGCCCTGACTCCCCCACGCTCCGTGACAGCCTCCCTCCCCTGCCGGAGCCCGGAGCACACCCCCGCCCACTCCCAGCCCCAGTGCCAGACAAACAGACGGGGGGCTCGGCGTGGCCCCAGCCCCCCTCGCCCTGGGCCTTGTGCGCACCGGCCCCAGACGCCTGCCCCAGCCTCTCGGCCACAGAAGAGCGGGAAGGGAACTGGAAGCAGGAAGAAGGGCCTGGGGGTGGAGTGTGGGCAGGGCCATGCCAGGCTGGTTGGGGAGGCACGGCCTTGCCCTGCCTAGGCTACCCCCTGCCCACGGTTGATCCTCCTCCTACTCAGGCCGTTCTTGTCAGACAAAGAACGTCTGTTACGGAATTGCCGGAGAGCAGTCAGGGGTTGTTCCGCGCTGATTTCAGGAACAAGGGGCCGGGAACGTCAGCACTGAAGGACCCTTTGAAGAGGCAGCCAGAGCGTGCAGCATGCGGCGTAGCACGAAGCAGACAGGCCTGTGGGCACGGCACACAGAGGGTGGGTCCCCCCCACCCCCGGGCTTTTCATTGGTTTTGGAGGGTTTGGTTTCCCCTCCAGCTCGTTGCTAGCCAGAACTCACAGCTGTTCATGCGATTGATTGGCTCTGCCATGATGGCGCTACACAGAGGCAGCTGCTCCAGCCCCCCAGTCTGTGCAGTGCTCTGGGAGCGGGGCCTGCGCTCAGACACAGCCGGCTCCCCTGGGGCCTGGGTTTAATAACACAGAAAAGAACAATACAGGAAAATAAACTCCACCCCCGTGTGACAGTTTCCCCCTGGGGTGCCACCTGGAACTGGGGTACCACTGAGGCCTCTGACCTACCAGCCTGGACTCCCCCTCACACTGTGCTGCTGTGGTACGCTGCAAAGCCCCCCCAGCCTGCACTTTCACCAGCATTCACACCGGTCGGGACACACCCAGCTGCAGTTCCACTCGGACTCTCTAACCACCGGCTTCCCAGCCTCGGCCCCAGAGCAGTACCGTCCTGCCCCGATCAAATCTGGCCGGTCTATGGGTTTAATACCCGGTCCGCCTCTCCCTCAATGTGAAGTGGACAATGCACACTTGTGGTAACCAAACTGAGATTTTCCTCCGACACCTTCGTCAAACGCACACTGGTTTGGTTTAAAACATAAAATAAGTTTATTAACTACAAAAAGATAGATTTGAAGTGATTATAAGTGATAACAAACAGATCAAAGCAGATTACCTAGTAAACAAACAAAAATGCAAACTGAGCTTAACATACTAGATAGGTAGGAGATGAATTAGCAAATTCTCACCCTGAGTGATAAACAGGCTGGCAGATTCTTAAGCCACAAGCTGCCTTGGCTTCGCAGCTTGGGTTTCCCCAGGTTTTCATACACAGGCTAGAAATCCCTTTACCCTTTAGAAATTCCCCCAGTTCAGTCATTGCCCCTCAGGTGTTTCCAGGTGTGTTGTTGTAGGGAGAGTTAGGTACCATCATGATGTAATTTTCGCTCTTTTATATCTTCTTCCCACTTGCTGGAAAGCTCTTTTGCTGTGGCCTGGGTCAAACAGTTCCCATTGTGCAGTGTTCTCTCTGAGAGGTTTCTATTGTACACAGTATCTGGGGTAATCCTTGTGCTTGTGCAAGTTCCTCAATACGCCATTAACGTGTTTTGGTCTTTTTACTGTTGTACCTGAAAGGCTGCTTGTGGGTGTTTTCAACCTCACAACCTGTTTCAGTAACACATACATAGCCAAACTTCATAACTTCACATAGGACAATAGCACATACAATCCAATGAGATATTAATGTCTAGCAGATCAAGACTTTTAGAATGATACCTCACAAGGCACACTTTGTGCAAAACATATCTTAATGACATGTTAGTGGTGAATAAGGGTGTCACACTCAGACCTTCCCCCAGGCTGGGCTGCTCCCAGGGCTCCTCCCTCAGGCTTGCTCAGCCCACACCCTAGGTCCTCTCTCCCCTCCCACATGTCCAGGTGGGGTAAGGAGCCACCTGCCTCAATGAGTCAGTAGCACTGACTTAACCCTTTCCCAGCTGACTGGGAGGGGTGTTTCAGGCAGGCTCCGAAAGGGCTGTAGTAGCCAGCAGAGCTTTGTGGCAGAGCACAGCAGCCTCCCTCTATGAGGCTCTGAGGGGCGCTTGCCAAGGCAAATGGCAGCCGTCCTGCACACCGGGCTTCCCAACCCTGCGCTTGTCTGAGGCCACCTGCACTGTTGGCCCTGCCCTGGGTCGGGGCATTAACCCTTCACCTCCCTGACCAACATCACATGTGGGGCCAGGAAATAGAGCTCAGCCTCTGGCCAGCACTCCTGTGCTGCTCACCTCCTCATCGCTCCAACCGTCTGCTCGGCCTGGCCTAGCCACGTTCACGGCTGCCCAGCGGGGCAGGAGCTGCCGCCTTGGCAGAGCCCCGGAGGCTCAGAGGTCTAGGCATCAGAAGCCACCCGCAGGTCAGGGGCATGCCAGGGCCCAGCCATCGTGCTAATCATTCCCCATTTCAACTGGCCAGACTCAGGAGCGCTGGTTGCTAGGTTACAGCCTGGGGACAGGCGCTCAAAGCCTGGACCTGGTCAAACCGGAACAAGAGCGTGGTGGTTTCAGCCTTGTCCCTATTGGGCTCGATCACAACCCCCTGCCCTACAGTTCACCCCAGAAGAGCCCCAGAGAACTGGGAGGGGGCTGAGGGTTGGGCCTGGGGCCGGCTGGAGCCTGGCCGGGGCGGTCTGGGGGCTCCGTGGAACTATAAAACACGCAGTCTGCCTGCAGCGCATGCACAAAGATAACCCAGAACGCGGCTCTCTGCTGAAGGAGCCGGTTGATATGGCAACCCTGTGCAGGAGCCCAAGCTCTCAGCTCTCGTTCACTTCCCCAGTTGTGCCCCAGCCGCGTCACAGATGACTGGGCCGGGTGGGGAGCTCCCCCGATAGTTCTTGGGGAGTGCCATAAAGCGGGACCCTGCAGAAACAGCTCTCTGGAGCAGAGGGGGTGTTTTCCATCTGCTAATCAGGCCAGGCCCCTGCGCAGAGCAGTCAGAAGGAGGTGGGAAACTCGCAGGCGGTGTCTGTCCCTTGCAATACTGGCTGGCCTCTCTTTTGCTAGGTTCAGAGGAAAGTCAGAGTGAAGTAAAACCCCCTCACAGCTCCTGTGAATCTGAAATCCTAGAGCTGCGGGGCTGGCAGCGCTGCCCATACCCCGAAGCTTTACACACGTCTGCAGCACAGACGCTGCGGGGGTTTGGAGGGACGGCCTGACTTCTCCATTCTGCACGAGCTGCCAGCAGTTTATAGATGGCTCTGGGAGCCAGCGTGAGGGACCCAGCACAATGGTTTTGGAACATCCACAACTTGTTAAAGAAACAACCGGCGAACATCCGGCGACGTAGTGCTGGGGCGCAGCCCGTGAAATCCAGGCACACGCTGCTGGGAAGGGAAGATTTGCTGTTTCAGCCGGAGGACACGCAGCTGTAGAGGGGAACACTGGTGTTGGGATTGCCAGGAAGCACCAGCTCGCATTGGCCTGCAAAGAACGGGCCTTTTGCATGTAACCAGATGTCCCACGTGGCTGGGCTGAGCTGCTCTACCCGGTGCCGGCAGCTTGAGCTCCATGGCCTTGGGGTGTCACGTACGCTACCTCCTCAGGAATCAGCAACAGGGATTGTTCCTGCAGGTGTGACCTTGTGCCTGTGAAAAGCGCGCAGCTTAGCTCCAGGCCAGTTCAGCCAGCCCCGGCAGCACCCGCCCCAGCAGTCTGTAGCCTGGAAGGAAGCAGGGAGGGGGGAGAGGGGAGAGCCGGGGAAGGCAGCTTCATAACAGACTCTTAACTCTCAATCATTTGCTTTTTAAAAGCTGCATTTGCACTCAATTCGGAGTCTCTGGTGGCTGCAGACTCCAGCTCTTTAAAATCAAATGGTGCTTAAAATTAATTCTCTTCGCTGATGAAAGAATTTTGATTGATGAATTACATTTCTCTGCATTTCTAAATGAACGGGGGCCCCTCCACAGCCTCACACCCATCCCCCAACCCCTACACTGTGACCTCATGGCTGTCCCCATGGAAACACACTATGACATCAGAGTGATTGGGGGGGGAGGTCCCAGGGGCGGGGGAGGGGGTACAGGAACTTGTTTCAGAGAAGGAGGAACCGTTCTCGTTAGTGGCCTGCCTGAGAGGAGTGGGGAGTCCTTCCTGCACAGGGCTTCAAGGGCTGGGACTCGCCTCCCTCCTCCGCCTCCCTTCGCTGCCTAGGGAGCCCCTCAGCCGGGGCTCTGGTTCTTCAGTGCCCGCCTGCAGGTGGCAGCTGCTCCGGCCCCATCACTGCCGGGTGACGAGTGAGGAAACTGCTCGTGGACATTTGGGGGCATCAGAAAAGGGATTTGGGGTGTTCTTCCCCCCCCCCCCCCAACACTCCCCCAGGCCTGGACCGAATGCACTGAACCCTGGCTGGAGCCGCAGCACCTTAGCGGTGACACGAGCGGGACAGGGTGCTGGCTGCCCCTGGCCACCCGTCATTCAGCGCCTGACTCTGGCCACCACTGTCCAATCGCCCATTTCCCCCGCAGTCAGGCCACTCTGGAAGGGCCCAGGAAGGTCTCAAGGAGGCTGCTGTGATGCCACAAGCCACTCCCAGCCTGCCCCTGAGGGAGTTATGGGCCCAGAGATGGGGTGCCACCCTGCCACTCTCTGTCTCCATTGCACATTCCCAATCCCAGCACAGGTGCCGCCATGTGACTCAGGAGCCGGGAGAACTGTAGCTGTAACAAGCGTCGGTTCGCGCAGGGAACCGCGTGTGCTCGGTGTGATCGACCCCCAGGAGTGCTGGGGAGAGCACGTTTCCTAGGCCCCTGCCTCAGACGTTGATCCGGGAGGGGGTTAAGGCCCCAGTCCCACAGCAGGGCTCCATAGGCTGTGGTCCAGAGAGCTCTCTCCAGCACGCAGCATTCGCCAGAGAAGAGCAAATAATGAAACGCCCTCCAGCTGCACCTCAGGCTCTGGGCTGGATGCAGGAATTGCTGGGGAAGGTCCCCGGCTGGGGCCACACAGGAGGTCACACGGGGGGGGGGGGCAGGATGGCCCCTCTCTCCTAAGTCCCGTGACGTTTCCCATCTCCCTTGTTCCCGGCAGGTAGCTTCCCTGGGGGCTCTCCTGCATGCATGTCCACTGAGTAAGAGGGGAGGTGGGGTAGGGTGACCAGACAGCAAGTGTGAAAAATCGGGACGGGGGGTGGGGGGTAATAGGAGCCAATATAAGAAAAAGACCCAAAAATCAGGACTGTCCCTATAAAATCGGGACATCTGGTCACCCAAGGTGGGGACCGAGGGGCCGCAGTCTCCTCAGTAAACGGGGGGTGGGGGGTAATAGGAGCCAATCATGACAGGGAAGGGGGGTCCCTGGGCTCCTGGCACTGCCAGCTACGCCCTGCTCTCTGCTGGAGGAGTGGTGCTACGCCCTTCTCCGCTGACAGCTCTTTCCGAGGGCCTCCATCGCGTCACACGCCGCTCCATGCTGAAAACTTTCCTCTGCTCATCCAACTGCTCTGTCTGAAGCTCGGGGGGCTGCACACGCCCTGCCCCGGACGGATGGGGGAGGTTGCTGCGTGTGATGGTTCTCACCCCGCTGGGACCCGGCACTCCTGGTTTGCTCCTTCCCCCCTGCTTGGCGACAGAGAGCTCGTGGCAGCAGGCTGAGAGGAACATACTCCCCAAGGACCTTATGCAGACACCGGGCCTGCGATTGATCCAGAGGCTGCTGAGCAAGGCACACACAGCAAACACCCCCCTCCGCAGTTCACACGCTGGTCAGCGCACTCAGACCAGGGGCACCAAAACGGGGGGGGGGCGGGGGAGGGGGCCATGACCCCCCACTTTTTACCAGCCATAAGAGTGAGCGACGGGGGGAGTGGGCAGAGAGGAGTGAGCGGGGGCAGGGCCTTGGGGGGGAAGAGGCAGCGTGGGAGGCTGGCTGGTGCTTTGCCCCTGTTCGCGCTCTCCTGAGCCCGGTGGGAGGTTACACAAGAGGTGGAGGCGCAGCCAGATCCAGATAGCGAGCAGGCGTTAGTAACAGGACCACAGCAATTACCCATGTAAGCCATGCCAAGCACATGTAAGCCATGCCAAGCACATGTAAGCCATGCCAAGCACAGCCTCCGTCAGCTGACCACCGTGCTTGGGGAGGAGACTGAGGAAGGGAGCCAGGATGCTATTACAAGCGCCGTTCTGTGCCAAGTTAATTGTTAATGGGTTATTGTTCCAAGCCTGCTCCACACTACGATTATTGAGAGCAGTGAGCTTTCTCCTGGGACAAAGCCATTCCCAGAACAGCCCGCTGGCCTGGAACAGTCGCCCACACTCCACATCAGGCGGACTCAGGCAATGCACAAGGAAACACCCTGCAGATGGGGAAAGGGCAGGGCAGGAGGGAGAACATAAGAACGGCCATATCGGGTCAGAACAATGGTCCATCTAGCCCAGTCTCCTGTCTGCCGACAGTGGCCAGTGCCAGGTGCCCCGAGGGAATGGACAGAACAGGGAATCATCAAGTGATCCAGCCCCCGTCGCCCATTCCCAGCTTCTGGCAAACAGAGGCTAGGGACACCATCCCTGCCCATCCGGGCTAATAGCCACTGATGGACCTATCCTCCATGAATTTATCTAGTTATTTTTTGAACCCTGTTAGAGTCCTGGCCTTCACAGCATCCTCTGGCAAGGAATTCCACAGGTTGACTGTGCATTGTGTGAAGAAATACACCTCTACCCCAGTATAACGCAACCCGATATAACACAAATTCGAATATAACGCGGTAAAGCAGCGCTCCGGGGGGGGTGGGGGGGCGGGACTGCGCACTCCGGCAGATCAAAGCAAGTTTGATATAACGCGGTTTCACCTATAACGCGGTAAGATTTTTTGGCTCCCGAGGACAGCGTTATATTGGGGTAGAGGTGTACTTCATTTTGTTTGTTTTAAACCTGTTGCCTATTAATTTCATTTGGTGACCCCTAGTACTTGTGTTATGAGAAGGAGTAAATAACACTTCCTTATTTCCTTTCTCCACATGATTTTATAGACCTCTATCATATCCCCCCTTAGCCATCTTTTTTCCAACCTGAAAAGTCCCAGTCTTATTAATCTCTTCTCATACGAAAGCTGTTCCATACCCCTAATCATTTCTGTCGCCCTTTTCTGTACCTTTTACAATTCCAATATATCTTTTTGGAGATGGGGCGACCACATCTGCACTCAGTATTCAAGATGTGGATGTACCATGGATTTATATAGAGGCAATAGGATATTTTCTGTCTTATGATCTATCCATGTCCTAATGGATCCCAGCATTCTGTTCACTTTTTTGACTACCGCTGCACATAGAGAACTATCCACAATGACTCCAAGATCTCTCTTGAGTGGTAACAGCTAATTTAGACCCCATCATTGTACATCTTTGTTTTTTTCGGTGAGTTTAGTAAGAATGTAACAAGTTTTAATGATGGCTGTTTATACTGGATGTAAGCCAGCAATAACTTGACATGAATAAAATAAGGGTTTAACTAATGTCTTACATGTTGTTGGTCCCAAGACACCTTTATCAACTGACAACTTTTTTAAATTCATTTTTAGAGGTTTGAGGCAATAAAGAAATTTGGTTTTCACAATGTGTGAATGTTTGACTCGTGTCCCTTGTAGTATTATACAGCCAAAGGAAAACCGGCAGAGCAGCCCCAGCCCGATGCTGACAATAACTCCTCCCTCCCCACAGGGTCTGTCCGTTCCTCCCTTGCATTCCCCTCCTTTGCGCCAGTGAAACACTAAAAGTTTGTTGTTTTAGAAAAGGTCAGCAGCAGGGCAGGGACGCGCCTCCCAAGAGCCCCAGGGTGCGGCCGCTCCCTTGGAGAACCAGCCTTGCCCAATTCCAGTTCCTGCGGCTGTGCAGTCCTGCCAGCGCTGGTCCCTGGTGCAGCCGAGAGAGATTCTGCAGCACCAGGGAAGGCGCCAAGGAGCTGAGCCTGATGTGAAATCAGGGAGATGCCTTTGAAACTGAGGGGGGAGATAAAAGGGAAGGGACTCGGACACAACGCAGAGACCGGGCTTCCACCCAGCGAGCACACTCAAGGCCCCGGCTCCTGTCTCCCCAAAGACTCTCACACAAAACACTTTCATTTGGTTTTCGAACATCGGAGGATTTTCTCTCTAAATTTAAAGAGCCGCCCCTACTCTCCGCCTCCCCAGAGAGCTGCTCCCAGCCTGCCAGCCAGGCCCAGCGCTGTTTAGATGGTAATGGCTCTCCGCTGTCCAGCCCGTGACGATGTCACCGCCCTGGGGTTAAATGACTATTTGCATTATTCCTGGCACCTCCACCTTGGCCTCAGAGCGCGGTCAGGGCTCAGAGCGGGTCAGCTGCGTGTCTTTGACTCACCACGGCGGGAGCAGGCAGCTCCTCCCTCTCCCCTTCCCAGCCAAAAGGGCAGTGGGACCCACCCCGATGCCACGTCCCAGCACTACACCAGGCTATGGGCTGCAGCCCTCCCGACCCCAACTCCCAAAAGAGCCTAGAACCTGCACCTCCATTGCCCCCCACTCCTCTCTACTCTGGAGCCAGGTATCAGCAGCCTTCCCTCTGCCCATGGCTCTGCCACAGTGCGATGCCCAGCGAGGTCAAGCACACAGCCCAGATCTGATCTAGAGCAGCCACCGCAGCTCAGCACCCAACACGTCTCCCCAATCCACGCCCTGCCTGCAAGAAACACCCACAGCACATGCAAAGTAGCACCCAGAGCACAGCAGCCAATCAAATGCAACAATGCAACAGCTGCTTCACACCAGTTTACAACCAGCAAAAACACACACCAGAGTCTGGGGCTCCAGCTGATCAGTGCCAGGGCTCTGCTCAGGAAGTCCTTTATCATCCATGATCTCATCATGTCCTGTAATATTTTCATTAATGACTTGGATAACAGAGTGGAAAGTATGCTTATTACATTTGCAGAGGACACCAAGCTGGGCGGGGTTGCAAACATTTTGGAGGTCATGGTTAGAATTCAAAACAACCATGTAAATTAGAGAATTGGTCTGAAATCAACAAGATGAAATTCAATAAAGGCAAGTGAAAAGAACTTCACGTAGGAAGGAAAAAAATCAAATGTACAACTACCAAATGGGAAGAAGTGGCTAGGCGGCAGTGCTGCTGCAAAGGAACTGGGGTTACAGTGGGTCACAAATTGCATATGAGTCAACAATGGGATGCAGTTGCGAAAAAGGCTAAATATCCTGGGGTGTATTAACAGGAGCATTGTATGGAAGACGTGGGAGGTAATTCTACTCGACACTGGTGAGGCCTCAGCTGAAGCACTGTGTACAATTCTGGGGGGAGCAATGAAAAGGATCAAAGGTTGAGAACGCCTGACCTATGAGGAAAGGTTAAAAATACTGGGCGTGTTTAGTCTTCAGAAAAGACATGGAGGGGGGACCTGATAGCAGTTTTCACATAGGTTAAGGGTTGTTCTAAAGAGGGTTGTGATCAATTGTTCTCCATGTCCACTGAAAGGAGGACTAGTAATGTGTTTAATCTGCAGCAAGGGAGATTTAGGTGAGATATTAGGAAACTCTAAGGCTAGTTAAGCACTGGAACAGGTTACCAAGGGAGGTTGTGGAATCCCCACCATTGGAGTTATTTTAAGATCAGGTTAGATGAAAGGAGATATCTAGCGGTGTTTTCTCCTGACCTTTTCCATTTTTTCTTTTGCCACCTTGGAACTTATCCAAGCTTCCTCAACTTTGGAGAAGGGACAAAGTGGCAAAATGAAAAACAAAACTATCACTCTGGACCTCCACCAAAGCTGGGGAAGTCCTGGAAAGCAACAGTAGCAAAAAGAGAAAATGAGACGTGAAGGGAGAACTCCTGGATAATCATCCACTTTATAGCACTCAGTGACAAGAGGAAAACAGGGAGGGAGAGGATGAAAATTGAAATTTAAAAAAATAAAAAATCCTGAATAGATTATTCTGTTTTGAACCCTGCAAAATGGAAACGTGTTTGAATTTTTATCATTAAATTGTTTTTCTATTTTTTGTAGTCTGGAGTCTAGAAGTGAAGAAAATCAGCTGTCTGTAAGAGCATTCTGGGTAATGACAGCATGCAAATGAGCATCTCACTTTGCTGAAGAAATCCTATCCGCAGCTCCAGCACAAAGCAGAGTTTAACCAGGCCAGATGTGCAGCTCTAGGGACGTGTTTCTCCATGTTAGGACTCAGCAGTCTGGGGTCTGCACAGGGCAAAAAATGCATCTATGTGACTAGTAGAGGAAATGCTAAGAGAGAATTAAGGAGGGAATAGGCAAAATATGTCAGAGCCGTCTCTGCACTAACTCTGGGAATCAGGGGAATAAGCAGGAGGAATGAGAGGTTCTCATGCATGAACACAATTGTGATTTCGCTGGCATTACAGAGACCTGGTGGCGTGACACGTGACTGGAATGCCAACAGGGAACTACGCAGGGAAGTGCATCATTAGGGGGAAATAAAGGATGTAGCACCATATATCAAAATGTACATAAAAGCCTGGGAGTGCAGACACGCATGGGAGGGAGGGGGAGATAGTGAAAGCCTATGGATGACGATAAAGGAAGCCGAGAGCATTGTGAAGGCTAAGCACCAAGTCATTAGTACGTGAGCCACCATGCAAATGAGATGATGTAATGTTAATGTGGATGCAACTGTGCTCAGCCCCTGAGCATGCCCAGTACTAGTCGAGAGGTTTCCAGATGCCAGAGCAGAGTCACACGGAGCCTCATGCAGCCAATGAGAAGTGTGGGGCATTCTCTCCTGGCAAGCCTGGCTCCTGCATGCTCACTAGTAGCATATGGAATCAGAAGTGGTTTCAAACAGCCACCCCCACCAAACCCACTCGACTCGCAAGGCGAGCTTCCAAAGAGAGGGAATTAGTTTAAGCAACAGTTTGAAACATTTCTCATCACTCCCGAGTCTGCTGAGGAAGCAGCTATGGAGCCAGCAGGATATCTGCCCACATAGTGAACTGTCTAGAGCAGAACCAGCCGGCTTCATGGCTCAGTTCTGGAGCCTGTGGCGTGGGGCCAAAGACTGTGGGCTGAAGTCCAGCTGGCGTAATAAGTAGTATTGTAGGTTCATGATACTTCCCCAGGAGAACAAGGCTTTGCCACAGATTATGGAGACTTCTGAGCGGATCTCTAACTCCCAAAGAAAGTGTTATTTGGAAGAGGGACTCATTTTTATTCGTAATTAAGAGCACTGCAAATTAATTGATGCACATGTGACGGACTTCAACCTTAAAGTTCAAACATAGGATCTTGGGAAGCGGAGTGACTCATTAAGAACAGATGGGCTCATGTGTAGAATATAATTAAGCAAGTGAAGCACAGAGTGCTGTGAGAAACTGACTGAACCCGACCCTGAGCCAGAGACATCTGGGGTGAAGTTCATCCTGCGCAAAGGAGGGCCAGCAGCAGGGCTATGCACCACTCCGTCTCTCGTGGAGCAGGGGGTGAATAGGCCTTGCCGAGGTAAATGCAAATTAGGGCTCCAAATGAACAGCTAGCATATCATTCAAAGGCAGGAAGCTAGAAATGAAGGAAAGCAAAGAGGAATCAGGAGTGAACTGACAGGTAATAATCCCTGCATGCAAGGACTCGCTGAGAACGCAGGCCAAGGACTTGCTTCAAATTGGCTATCAATGCAATAGAAAGCCATTTTCAATAGTACGTTGCGCAGTTGTCCCAGGCAGTGTGGAGAACAGAGAGACAGACAGGGGCAGAGAGCGACTGCAGAGCCACTGCTTCAGCACGGAAAGCGCTGCAAGGCTAAGTGCTAGCAGGCAGGGCCGGCTCCAGGCACCAGCAAAACAAGCAGGTGCCTGGGGCGGCACATTTCTAGGGGCGGCACATTTCTAGGGGCGGCATTCTGGAGCCGGCCATCATAGGCACCGACTCCGTGGCATGGAGGAAAAGTGCCCCCGCCGCCCCAGCTCGCCTCCGCTCCACCTCCGCCTGCCAGGGCCGCCCAGAGGATTCAGGGGGCCTGGGGCAAAGCGGCAGCATTTCGGCGGCAGGTTCTTCAGTGCTGCCGAAGACGCGGAGCGACTGAAGGGCCCCCCGCCGTCAAAATGCCACCGAAGACCTGGACCGCCGCTGGGCCAGGGCTCGCGGGGCCCCTGCGGGGCCCGGGGCAAATTGCCCCACTTGCCCCCCCCCCCGGGCAGCCCTGCCGCCTGCTCCCCTGAGCGCGCCGCCACCACTCCGCTTCTCCCTCCTCCCTCCCAGGCTTGCCGGGCGGAAAACAGCTGTTTCGCGCAGCAAGGCTGGGAGGGAGGAGAAGCCGAGCGGCGGGCGCTCGGGGGAGGCAGCGGTGGTGGAGCGGAGGTGAGCTGGAGCAGGGAGCGGTTCCTCTACCCCCCCCATTACCTCCTGCGCCCCACCCACCCTAGTTCACCTCCGCTCCGCCTGCTCCCCAAACGTGCCGCTGCTCCGCTTCTCCCCCGTCCCTCACCTGAGAGAGAGGGGGGAGAAGCGTAGCGGCAGCGCGCCTGGGGGAGCAGGCGGAGCAGAGGTGAGCTAGGGCGGGAGGTCGTGGGGGGGGCCACAGGAAGCAATGGGGGGGAATGTGGCATCCCCGGGGGAGGAGGCGGGGCCGGGGATTTGGGGAAGGGGTTTGGAAGGGGTGGAGTTGGGGTGGGGCCGGGGGCAGGGGGGGCATGAAAAAAAAGGGGGGGCTGCCAAAAATTTGTTTTGCTTGGGGCGGCAAAAATCCTACAGCCGGCCCTGGTAGCAGGGAGATATCCAAAGGCACAATGTCAGGTGGGCTCCCACTGAAAGTCAACAGTAGCACCAAGCCTGAGCATTTGACAATGATGAGTCAGCCTCCAGCACCTTTGAGATGTTTGAAACCAACACATTTTGCGTTATCTCATTTGTCTTCTGGACTTTGAGCCTTTAGGGAGCCCTAGGGCCAGGTTTTCAAGCAATTCTCTGCAACCATGAGGGCTAGAAACACTCTTTAAAAAAAAAAAAAAGCTGAGATTCTTTTATCACATGACTCCAGGAGATGGGGCTTTAAGGAACAAACACACCAAATACTGAGACACTCACGAGTTAGCAACACAGAGCTGGGTGCCAAACTCCCACATTGTTCCTTTGAAAACCTCCCTCTGAAGCCAAGATTTTTCAAAAGGAACCAGTGACATTGGGTGTCTAACTTGAGAGACCCAAACGGGCAGAATGTGCTGAACAAGCACTCTCAACATCAGGCCTCATTAGGGCCCAAACTTGAGTGGCCCTAAAGTCACTCACTAGCTATTTTTGAACACCTTGGCTTAAATTTTCAAGTGTCTGCCTGGTGAGTACCCAACCTGAGACAGCTGGAGCCGGATTTCCAGAGGTGCTGAACACCCAGGACTCCAGCTGAAGTCAGCAGACGATGCAGGTGCTCAGTGCCTCGGAAAATCAAAGTTAGGTGGCACAGGTAACACTGGGGCAATCAAAAACAGTGGATGCTTTTGAAAATGTAGGTTTAAATGATAGCCTCTAAATTGGAAACCAGTGCACAATGCAATATTAACTTAAGGACAACATAGAATAGTGCAGCTAAGGAAACTAGTCAGAAGCCTAAAGCAATGCTTGTGTCATAGTTAATTCATACAATATACCAGCACAACACCTGGTACTTGTTTTAAAAATTAGTATCATGTAATAACTTCCCAAATAATAAATCCCAGTGCATCACCTTAGTTAGAACTAAGAGCCTCTCCCAGCTGTGAAATTAATTAGAGATGTTTGCTGTAAATGCCACAGAACTGCATATAGGATATTCACCTGTGCAGTGGGCCAGCCCAAGTTCTATGCAACAGTTAAGCCCAGACATTCGCATACAAAGCTTCACCTACACGAGCAAACTTAGTGCCGGCTTTTCAGCTGCACTGGTTCTCAAAAACAGGCTCAACATTTGCTATCATAGGCCCTGCCTAGAAGAATTCCCAGATGTCTGGTAAGGCTCAGGTTGTTAGGAAAGGGAATACCATGCTAAGATAGATTAGTGCTCCAGTGACCCATCACAAAGAAAAAATCCATTAGCCTGAATAGATAAAGCAAAAATGTAACATAATATGGAAAATCTGGGAGTTAGTGCCACGTGCAGCAGAGAGATGCTTTAATGAATAATAATGCCCTTCACAATCTTTTAATGTATTTATCCTCACAACAGCCCTAGGAAGCAGGGCAGGACTCAGATGGGGAACTAGGCACAGAGAGGCTATGGGACTTGCCCAAGGTCACACAGGAAGTCCATGGTGGAACAAGCAATTGAACCTGGGTCTCCCACATCCTGGGCCAAGGCCCTAGCCACTGGACCATCCTTCCTCCCAGTAATTTACCTCCTTTAAACAACACTATCAAACTAACATTATCCTAGGACAACAACTAGCATGGCAGCTAAGCTCTCAAAAGAAAAAAAAACACATTTTCAGTATTAAATGAGGGACATCTATTTTGGCAAGTAAACGTCAATGAGACAAGCTCATAGCTAGCTCCTACACCATCTGTAATGTATCCTTTGGATGTTATAAATGTAAGTGAATGCCCTTTAGCATTAGTCCTGCTCCTGATGTATTTCAAACAGTAATTGCACAGATCTTTGAGGGTTGAGGTGTTGAAGTTTTGATGGCTGCTATTTTAAATTGGGCTGGGACTCTTAAAAAGCACAGCTGAAGACTTAACGTAAATTTTACAGAGAGCAAAAAAGACACTTCAGAACCAACTTGAAAAGTCAATATTCCCTTACCAGAATAGCTGGCAACTGACATTGCCTGGCATTGAGCAGACAGATGAACAGGCATTGGAAAAACTCTGGTCATTAGAAATCCTGTATCCAGAATCACTGCAGTCACTAGCCTCCCAAAGGCTGCCAAAACCCAGGGGGACCAGGCTGAAAGCACGGAACAACAAGCCTGGCGTGAGCTGTTAGTGGCCCTGTCCCGAGAAAACCAGCCAGCCACTTAGCGCACAAATAGATTACAGCTGACTAGTTACCCAAGAGACTTTGAAAATTATTTTAAAAAAAAATCTATTGGCCAGCTTCAGTACACATCACATTCTCTCAAAGGTAAAAGCTTCCCATTTCTGGTGGCTCATTCTGAGCTCCACAATGAAAACCTGGCCCCACTGAAGTCAATGTCAAAACTCACAGTGACTCCAATGGGGCCAGGATTCCCCCCGGGTGGTTTAACTAAGAGTTACGAGGTGATGCTAAAAACAGAATGTGAGGTCTGAATATCAAGGGAAACGTGACCTGACAGGGAGAGTTGTCAGGCACATTACTAAGACTATAAGCTCTTCTGGCAGGGACCCTGTCTGACAGGTGTTTGTACAGTACCTAGCACCGTGCAGCCCTGGCTCTAGGCACTTCCACAATACAAATAAAGAGCAGGCTGTGGATTCCTCTCCCAAGAGAATCCCTTAAATTGTTTAAGCCTAAAATGGTCCAACCACTGGAGGATGTCCCCCGGAGAACAGTCCTGCTCTAACCCTAGTGAAAGTAGGAGTTAAACTGCCTGGTCTCTTCTCCTGTGTGGAGCACTCTGAGCTCTAGGGCTGAAAAGCACAAATTAATACTACTACTACTACCACCAATACCAAATTCTTATATTTTCCATTTCTTAAAAAAACAAACCAATCCCACACACACAGTCTTTATTCTGGAAATTTTAACCAGTTTACAAATCCTATCCACATGCATATTAGAGACTAAACTATAATCATTACAATAGTGAGCCTTATTCAGGAATATAATTACTGATCTCTATTTTACAGGGCGTGACCGTGCGACAGAGTGAGCACCTTTGCACTACTCGTGACATGGTGCTTGTAGTGATTTTATAAAATTGAGTAAATTCTCTGATTACTCATATTTAACAAATAAGGCACGTCTATCAAATGTTCACATTTAAAAAATAAATGAACAGGTGTACTAGGTGGGGTTTTTTTGCAGGTGAATGTATTTTATCTGAGTATTGAATAAATGGTAACCAAACATCTAAGTATCTATTTGTCTTCTGTCTGTTTTGCTGGGTAAGTAATTGGTGAGTTAATTTTTCCATAAACAGCCACCTCTTCTATTTTTTGAACCATTCCTCAAGAGTTGATCTATTTTTCTTTTTCCAAAGAAGGCTATCAGTAGCCTAGCAGAGGAGAGATTAATTCTTCATTTCCTTTTGTGGGACCATTTCTGCTAGGAAGCCCCAAGAAGATTACTAAAAGATCATTTGGTAATACATATCAAACATTTTATGATATTTGGTTCTGAATTGCATCCCGATACTCTTTAATGACTGCACACGTCTACCATATATGCATAAAATCTCCTCTTTCACCACAATTGCTCCAACATTTATCCTCATTCTATATCGTGAAGTACCATTGAAACAGTATCTTAAAGACATTGTCTTTTACTGTGCTGCAGACGGAGGTTGCTGGTCCTCCTTTCCAGATCAAACCTCATTCCTCTGAGGTAATTTGTCTGCCCAGGTCCTTTTCCCAGTGTGTCGTATATGGCCTTTTTTAGTTAGGAAAGCTTGTCTGCAAAGTTTGATATAAATTAGTTATAGTTTTATTAGTTTGTTTCCTAATTGACCAGATGCCATTGTTTCTAGACAAATTCAGATTTGAAACAAGGCGTACATTTTTTAACAGAGCGTAATTAATCATTGGAGCAATTTGTAGGGTGACCAGATGTCCCGATTTTATAGGGACAGTCCCGATATTTGGGGCTTTTTTTTATATGGGCTCCTATTACCCCCCACCCCCGTCCCAATTTTTCACACTTGCTATCTGGTCACCCTAGCAATTTGCCAACGGTCGTGGTGGATTCTACATCACTGACAATTTTTCAATGAAGACTGGATGTTTTTCTAAAACATCTGAGAATTATGTTGGGGCAGGTCTCTGGCCTGTGTGAAAACAACGAGGAGTCCGGTGGCACCTTAAAGACTAACAGATTTATTTGGGCATAAGCTTTCATGGGTAAAAAACCCACTTCTTCAGATGCATGGGGAAGTGGGTTTTTTACTCACGAAAGCTTATGCACAAATAAATCTGTTAGTCTTTAAGGTGCCACCGGACTCTTCGTTGTTTTTGTGGATACAGACTAACACGGCTACCCCCTGATACTTGGCCTGTGCTGTACAGGAGGTCAGACTAGATCAGGGGTAGGCAACCTATGGCACGCGTGCCGAAGCCGGCACACGAGCTGATTTTCAGCGGCACTCACACTGCCCGGCTCCTGGCCACTGGCCCGGGGGGCTCTGCATTTTAATTTAATTTTAAATGAAGCTTCTTAAACATTTTAAAAATCTTATTTACTTGACATACAACAACAGTCTAGTTATGTATTATAGACTTATAGAAAGAGACCTTCTAAAAACGTTAAAATGTATTACTGGCACTCGAAACCTTAAATTCGAGTGAATAAATGAAGACTCGGCACAGCACTTCTGAAAGGTTGCTGACCCCTGGACTAGATGATCACAATGGTCCATTTTGGCCTTGGAACCTATCAAAGTTAGTTTTCTGTATAAAACAACATAGCCAGAAAGTTGAGAACCACAATGCGTCACTTGAAAGTACTGGTACCCGGGGAGAGGGAGCCAGCTAACGGTAGTTTTGATCTCTAAATAAATTAGAAAAGTTTCTTTGCTGAATAGCTGGCCAACCATACGTATTCCATGGCTCTTCCAATCTCTAAAGCGCTCTGGTTTGTGGTTTGGGTTAGTATCTGGATTGTTGGCAATGGTGAGGGGAAAGAACTTTTATCATCTCTGGTTCGGTCCCAAGCCCTGAGGAGCAGTCTGCACTAAAGGTGTTGTATACAGTTCTGGAGAACGTGATTTTTTTTTAATTAATCCCATGGTAGCCTAGTAATGTTTACACTGCTGCCATTTTCTTGTTCAATAAAGACCCAGCGTTTGGTTGGTTAGAGCAACCCCAATCCATTACTGCTTTGACCTGGCTGGCTTGATGGTACCATAGACTATTTGTAAAAGCTAGTTCACCCTGTTTAATGGCTATGTACAAAGTGTCTGCATTCACTCTTGATCCTTGCTTATTCCATATAAATTCTAACAACATCCTCTGTATTCCTTCTAAGTTTTTATCTGAGACGATCACTGTGATGTTACATTCCATATTCTTTATGATAATATGCTTATAATATGGATATGACATAACTGAGACATCCTTTATGCAAGATGGCTCTTGTAAGGTATCATTGGAAAGATTATAATTTACTGAATGTGATTATCCAATTTGTATGCATGTATCATCTCTGTATCTAAAGTTAGAAATATGGACTATGTAACAATTACAAGTGGGTGTGTACTGGGAAGTCACCCACCAGACAACAGGTCATCAAATTTGATGGGCCATCAAGAAGGAACAACAAAACCATGAGGATACTAATCTCTCTCCCTCCTGGGAGGCATCCGGGGACACAACTGTGACACTGCTAGGTCAGATGGTCTTGTCACCTGATTCTAAACATTACCTGGGACATCTTGTAACTTTCCACTGTAAGGGAAGGGGGGTTAAGTTTGGGAAACAAAGGATTCCTGCCTTATGTTAATCCTATTTAAGGGTGGGAAGGAAGGCAAATAGGACTCCTCCTCTCCATGGCCTGTCTGCCCAAGAAGAAAGACTGCAAAAGAGAAGGCAAGTGGGGACTCCAGACTGAGACGGGGTCCAGTCTGAAAAGAAATATAACTGGAACTCTGAACCACAGAACCTTTGCAACCTGCCTAAAATGACATTTAGGGTAAGAAATTACATTTTGTAACCTGTTTAGGTATACTGAGCTTAGCTTGCATACTTTGGTCTATTTGCTCAGTAATCTGCTTTGTTCTGTCTGTTATCTCTTATAGTCACTTAAAATTCACCTTTTGTAGTTAATAAACATATTTCTTGTTTATAACTTTACCCCGTGTGTACAATTCATAATTGAAGGGGGCGAGAGTAAGAGGCTGTGCATACCTTCCTCCACATTGAGGGAGGAGGCAGATTTCATAATATACCTTTGGGTCTGCGCCCCAAGGGAGGTGGACATCTGAGTGCTGGAACAAGTCCCTGAAGCTGAGTCTTCCCAGAGCTGATCTCAGTGTGTTTCGTTCANGGGAGGTGGACATCTGAGTGCTGGAGCAAGTCCCTGAAGCTGAGTCTTCCCAGAGCTGATCTCAGTGTGTTTCGTTCGGCAGTTTGGTGTGGCCCTGCCTGTGTGTGTGCAGGAGGAAGCTTAATAGCCTGGCTCAGCAAAACAGGTAAAAAAGGGCGCCCAGGTTGGCATAACAGGCAGGCTCAGTGGCATCTCAGCACATCAGGTGGCATCCAAAGGGGGCAACCTGTCACAATCACAGGAAGACTTTAAAACAAGAAAGCTATCCTTGGCAAAATGTTCATTTTGACTGTGGCTGTTCTTCCCAGCCAAGAAATTGCAGACTTCCCCCAGCACCTCAGATCTCTTTTTATTTGCTGAAGAAGTGATTTGACATTTAAGCCATAGAGATCTTCCAGGTTGCTTGAGATTTTAATTTATTTTTTTCCATTTCTAACTTCTGTTGTCATCAAACCACCCTGGACAAGCAATTACTCTGCATGTTTCAGTTAAAGGACTCAACCCTTGGAACTGCTGAGCACCAAAGCCTCAATCCAGCAAAACACATCAGTACTCCTCACTTATATTGTAGGAGCTGCATTAGCAGGAGCATTGCCAGCAGATCGAGGGATGTGATCATTCCCCTCTATTCGGCACTGGTGAGGCCTCATCTGGAGTATTGTGTCCAGTTTTGGTCCCGCCACTACAGAAGGGATGTGGACAAATTGGAAAGAGTCCAGGGGAGGGCAACAAAAATGATTG